>CAMXCT020005279.1:2500-462648 GCA_947184155.2 Cladocopium goreaui
GGCCTTTCACCCTGAGGCACCAGATGTCCTTAATTGTGTCCACTGCAGACAAGCAGATGTGGAGGAGGAAATCTGAAGTTGCAGACTTGCGGCTCAAATATCATCTCCCATGTTTCGGCAGCACTCACTAGCACTACATCCGGTCTCAGCCCAGTGTCAAACAGGGTCGGACGGGGGATGCTGGAGACGAGAATTCTTGTAGCTTTGAGATGCGGATGATGGTGATTTGAACGGGGGCAACCCATGGGTATCAGGTAAAAATCATAATTGGATGTCGTTTCTGATGCTATACGCAGGCAAGTGTAGCAAATATGTGTGATTTCAGACATTCGGTCCACTGGAATGTGACTTTCAAACATTTTCCCATTTTAGTCAAGGGTTTTTGACATGTCCATATTCGATTTACTTTAGGATTTTTCCACATACCCAAATGTCACAATTGTTTTTAGACACACCTACAAGGTGGTGCCCCACGAGTTATAAATTGGTTATAAGCCCATTAACTATAGATATATCACCTATAAACCATAGTTATTGGAGTTATTTGCATCAACTTAGCTATCTCGGGGGCACCGCTTTGTAGGTCGCGTTTTTGTTGCTTCCCGGGCACCGGGGCAGGACATGAGTCCCAGCCAAGTCTTTCTGATGAAGCACTTGGAGGAGGCGTAATGAAGCAACGCGAGACAGCAACCTCCATGTGGAAAACCCATGGGATATGGGGTTTTCCCCATGGAAAATGATCTACCCTCTGGTAATTAACGGTTAGCTATTGAAAATGGCACATAGAAATAGTTGATTTACCGAACTTAAAGATTGTGAGTTTCCATAGCTATGTTAGTTCACCAGAGGGTACACATGGTCTCTCCTCCACATCTATGCTAGTTTACCCGTTTTTTACGGAAGGGATAAACATGGATATGATGGGATAAACATGGATATGATGGGATATGAAGTTTCATATATGATGATCAATAGGGAAAATGGTGATATAATGGAATGTATCAGCCTCTGTGGGCTGATGATTGTTTTTTAAAGATCGGAAGTGTTACGGCATGTATTTTTTAAAAAAAAAACTGGGTGGTGGTTTGGAACATTACTTTTTCCCCACCTGCCAGGTGAGGGTTGTTAGATTTTATGTCAGTTGCCTGGTCCTCCTCCTCCTCTCCTCTCCTCTCCTCTCCTCCTCTCGTTGTCCTCCTCCTCTCGTTGTCCTCCTCCTCTCGTTGTCCTCCTCGTCCTCCTGCTCAACTGCGACTCGCGATCCACAGTGTTCGCTGTCGGACCTCAACCACGACCATCCACGCCCAGTGTTCCCTGCCGGACCTCAACCACGACCATCCACGCACAGTGTTCCCTGCCGGACCTCAACCACGACCATCCCCGCCCAGTGTTCCCTGCCGGACCTCAACCACGACCATCCACGCCCAGTGTTCCCTGCCGGACCTCAACCACGACCATCCACGCCCAGTGTTCCCTGCCGGACCTCAATCGCGAGTATCCACGCCAAGTGTTCCCTGCCGGACCTCATGTAGGAAGATAAAATGTCAGATAGAGTGCCAGAAGATTTGCCAGGTAGAATGCCAGAAAATATGCCAGAAGATATGCCAGATAGATATGCCAGAAGATATTCCAGAAGATATGCCAGATAGAATGCCAGATAGAATGCCAGAAGATATGTCAGAATATATGCCAGAAGATATGCCAGATAGAATGCCAGATAGAATGCCAGAAGATATGTCAGATAGAATGCCAGAAGAAATGCCAGATAGAATGCCAGAAGATTTGCCAGATAGAATGCCAGAAGATATGCCAGAAGATATGCCAGATAGAATGCCAAATAGAATGTCAGAAGATATGTCAGATAGAATGCCAGAAGATATGCCAGATAGAATGCCAAATAGAATGTCAGAAGATATGTCAGATAGAATGCCAGAAGATGTGCCAGTAAGAACATGTATAAATGTCATGGTGGGGATCCCACGAAGTAAAGTATTTTCCACAATAGTTGGGATGATGATCCAATCTGACTAATATTTTTCAGAGGGGTTGGTCAACCACCAACCAGTAAAGTTTCACGACATGTCTTATTTTTGGGGTTATTATGTTTTCCATGAGGGAATCCATGAGACCAACCAGCAGTTCAGCCAGACAGACATTGGAGATATTTGACACGGTCCGTATAATTAGCATTAATTTGCTATATATAGATCGATTGTAATTTAATACGTTAATCTTCTGATATTTATTTGGCAATCTTATATATATATATATAAATGACAGCATGTATTTACCAACCAACAAAAAGAGATTTACTTTTTGCGGGCATTCAGGAGAGCTGAAAGTTGCCACACATGTAGATATGTGATTGACCAGACATCGATACTTGCAAAAATAACCGTTGGGTAGTTGGTAGTTGTTCATTATCATAATTTCTGGATATGTCGTTACATGATGTATGGTTATTCACGTTGACAATCTGGATTTATCAACTAAATAACTATGGAAAATCACAATTTTTCATGGGTAAATCAACTATAAATGGCAATTTTCAATAGCTAACCGTTACTTACCAGAGGGTAACCATGTCAGCATATTTGCTGGGCACATGTTATTTGCGAATTGTCTGCTGGAGGTTCCAGGGCAAAACTTTTCAGCTGTTTCCCTGGATTTCCAGGATGAGAGGCAAGCTCAACAAGCAAAGATGATCTTGGAGGATGCAACGTCAAATGGGTACAGGATGGGGCCCCCAAGATAGCTAAGTTGCCTTATAAGTGGCTTTATGGTAGATATAACTATAGTTAATATTAAAACACACAAGAACGGGATAAATTGATAAAAAATATTGTTTTCAGGATTCATGAAGACACTCTGAGTCTCCAGTCAAGCCACGTTTCTTCCAACTGCTGCTCGGTCAAAGCCTGCCCTGTTTCATTGTGAGGGCTCCAAGTGCAGTTGTGTCTTCAGTAGACTTGCGATCCCCGTTCCCTTCTGACGCCATGGGTTGCTCTAGCTCCAAGACTTCCAAGGCCGCCAAGCCCCACGAAGCTGTGTATGCAGCTCCCAGGGCCGAACAAGCCGAACAAACCGAACAAACCCAGCCTGCAGTTGAGAGCACAGAGGCTGCAGTTGAGGCAGTTGAGGCAGTTGAGACCAAGGAAGCAACGGAGGTGACAGCTGAGCAGCCTGTCCCCACAGAAGCCAAGGAGGATGAGGAGAAAGTCGACGTTGAAGAAGCGGAGAAAGCCATTGGCGAACTGAAAGACACAGAGCTGAAGACGTCGCATGTCGAAGTAAAGCCTGAGAAGGCTGAGGATACTGAGACAGTCACCACTGCTACCAAGGAAGACTCACCAAGGCTCCTTGATGTCAAAGTTGAAGCAGCTGAGACCCAGACCGGTCCATGTGTTTGCGGCAGCTTGTGGTGAGTCCGGCCCTAATTTGAGAATATTCAAGGCACATGCGACGTCATGTGCCGACTCTTGGTGCCTGCAGAGGTCTCGGAAGTAGACGTTTGCCAGCGAGACTCAAGGATGTTTGTGCAGAGATTGATCCGATCTCAGCACTTAGCCAACGCGACGAATGCGAACAGTGTCAAAAGAGCAGAGGAAGACTCGTAGTCCTAGGAATTGTGAATATGGTTATTTTAGGGAAAATGATGTCCCAAAACCCAATGGATTTGGGTTCGCGGTCTATTTTCAGACAATGGTCCCGAATGTTTTCTGAATGTTTGGTGAACGGTTCCGTTTCTGTAGTAGATATTGTGAAAGAAGGAATATAATATGAGATATGATATTGTACTACTGTAGGGGTAGCAGACACTATCCCAATCGCAATGTTTTGGTGCTTGAGGACTACTGTAGCTAAGGTCTAGGCTTCGCTGGCCTCCAGCGTTTTCGTGGGGTATCTGAAGTTGGCTAAGATAGTTTGATACCCCTGATGGTGACTAAAAATGACCAGCATGTGCAAACTCAATGCATTCCATGCCCCAAATTTTGCACCCTATCCCATTGTACATCTTCAGTATTCTTCAGTCTTTTGTCCACCACCACGATGAAAGTGGCGCAAACCGTTGCTATGTTTTTGGAGAGACTTGCCGGACCGCCATTCTTGCTACGTATTCATATCTCCATCGTAGTGCAACAGATGCAAGGAGATGATATGTAAGAAGCCCGGAAATCGGTAAAAGCTGTGAAAGCCGCTCGTGAGTGCTCTTTTCACCATCATGGTAAGTCATGTAAGTCACTCAAACTCCTTTCTCTAACTCAAATTTCATAATCGAAAGAAAACATAACACACTGAAGCGTGAACCTCTATAGTCCCTTTATCCTGATACGAACATAACACTCCCAAGTCCGAACACGAGCATTGGTTATAGGTAACGGTGGTGCCCCCTAGCCCGACAGATACATCCATCAAACTCGTTGGACGGGAAAACAGCCGGGAAAATTGAAGAACACAATGCAAAAACCAGGTTTTTGTAACGTTGGATCAATAGTTGAAAAGTTGAAAACTGTTGAACATTTTTTTAAGGTACTTTTAGTACCAACATTCAGAAACATATTCTTGGATAATTCATAGAGATCCAAAGATCTTGGATAATATAGTAAATGATATATCTACATTGATCCAATACTAAACCAATGCTGGTTACTTGGATATGTGCATGATAAACCATCTATCAAACTAGAGACTCATGGCGATGCCCCCTACTTTGCCAAGTGTGTTTGTTCCCCCCCCTGTGGCCTGTGGTGGTGGTATGGGTTTTCTGGTCCCCCTCCTCCCTGTGGCCTGTGGTGGTGGTATGGTTCTTCTGGTCCCCCCCCCCGTGGCCTGTGGTGGTGGTATGTTGGTATGTTTGTATGTATGTTGGTATGTGTGTTGGTATGTATGTTGGTATGTATGTATGTATGTAGGTAGGTAGGTAGGTAGGTAGGTATGTATGCATATGTACGTGTGTACGTAGGTACGTGTGTACGTAGGTACGTAGGTACGTAGGTACCTAGGTATGTAGGTATGTAGGTAGGTATGTAGGTAGGTAGGTAGGTAGGTATGTGTGTATGTGTGTATGTGTGTATGTGTGTATGTGTGTATGTGTGTATGTGTGTATGTATGTATGTATGCATGTATGCATGTATGTATGCATGTATGCATGTATGCATGTATGCATGTATGCATGTATGCATGTATGCATGCATGCATGCATGCATGGATGGATGGATGGATGGATGTATGTATGTATGTATGTATCGTATGTAATGTATGTATTGTATGTAATGTATGTATGTAATGAATGTAATTAATGTAATTAATGTAATTAATGTAATTAATGTATGTAATGTATGTATGCATGTATGTATGTATGTATGTATGTATGTATGTAATGTAATGTAATGTATGTATGTATTTGTATGTATGAATGTATGTATGTATGTAATGTAATGTAGTGTAGTGTAGTGTAATGTAATGTAATGTAATGTAGTGTAGTGTAGTGTAATGTAATGTAATGTAATGTACTTGTATCTATGTATGTATGTCTGTCTGTCTGTTTGTCTGTCTGTCTGTATGTATGTATGTATGTTATGTAAGTATGTATGTATGTATGTGTGTGTATGTATGTATGTATGTTTGTATGTATGTATTGTATGTAATCTATGTAATGTATGTAATGTGTGTAATGTGTGTAATATATGTAATGTATGTAATGTATGTAATGTATGTAATGTATGTAATGCATGTAATGTATGTAATGCATGTAATGTATGTAATGTATGTATTGTATGTAATGTATGTAATGTATGTAATGTGTGTAATATATGTAATGTATGTAATGTATGTAATGTATGTAATGTATGTAATGTATGTAATGTATGTAATGTATGTAATGTATGTAATGTATGTAATGTATGTAATGTATGTAATGTATGTAATGTATGTAATGTATGTAATATATGTAATGTATGTAATGTATGTAATGTATGTAATGTATGTAATGTATGTAATGCATGTAATGTAATATATGTAATGTATGTAATGTAATGTAATGTCATGTCATGTAATGTAATGTAATGTATGTATTTAATGTAATGTAATGTAATGTAATGTAATGTAATTATGTATGTTTGTATGTATGTATATATGTATATACACCACCACCGGGGCATCATACCCCCCCCCCATCCCATGGGGGGGTGGGAACACGGGACACGGGACCATATATTTACATATATTACAGATGTATATCGAACTAGTTAATGGAGTGCATAAACCAACAAACACCACTGGAAGGTATCAACTCGTAATAGAAGAGTAGGAGTTGCCACACATATCTCCAAATTTCTCAAGATTAAGTTTTTGCCACAATTTAGGAATTGGCTGGTGTCTTCCTTGAGTTTCCTTATGTTGAAATGTGTTCAGTATTGTGGATTTCATACAAGGTGGTGCCCCCCCAGTTGTAAATTGCTTATAAGCCCATTAACTATCGATATATCACCAACAAAAACCTTTGTGAAATTGGAGTTGTAAACGCATCAACTGAACGCTATCATAAATCAGCTATAAATCCCATCATTTTCCTATGGTTTCCAAACGGCTTTCCTTAGCGTTCACGAACAAATGGGGCACCACTTAGGTATCGAACTTCCGGTTTCTCAGCGTTTTCAGCTGCAGGAGCTGAGCCCCGCAAGTTTGGTCTTTCGCCAGAAACACGTGGAACACGAGGACGGCCTGCTGGAGGAAGGAATGCGAATTTTTGCTGTGGATTTACATCAAATAGGATCCATGTATGGTATATATGGTAACATTTACCATCAATATATCCCAAATGTTTGCGTATATACCATACATGGATCCTATGGGCATTGCTTTATTAATCTTCATTATGTACTTGTAATGGCTATAATTTGATACGATGGTAATCAAACATCAAACACGGCTGTAAAATCCTGGAACGAAATTGTTTTTTGAATGGGAAAATCATCGAAGTAAATGGGGTATTTTTCAGTTAACCATGTTATTCTTGTGATTTATATCCAGGAACATGGAATGGTTGGAGGTAAGTGTTGAATTTAAGTCATTTTTGTCATGATTTGTCAACTAGTGTTTGTGGGGAGATCCACTTATCAGATGGAAATTTTGTGTAATTAAATTTGCAAATGGCTGGGGATTTAGAGAAAAATCGGAACAGCTGAATTTGGTGAAGTGTGTTCTGTTTGCATGAAACAGGTTGCTCAAACTAAGATTACACAGAAGTACATAAACAACAGTCACCTTGCTCTTAGCCATGGTGTTTGTTTTTGGGGGTTTCCCATCATGTTGCGCAATGTATGTCCAAAGCCTACGTTTGCATACTTGGGGGGTTGTATAGATGGGGATACCCCAAGAGCTGGATGTTTTGGGGGCACCCCCATTTTAGGAAACCTCCACTTTTGCGTGGATTTTGTTTGTGTCCCAATTGTTCAATCTCTGGTCAATTTCACACGCCATTTTCTGCAAGCAACACACCCACAAGGCACTCGGTAGATTTTCGGCTTGCAGTGTTTTGGTTGTAGGCTGCATCTTACCCCGATGGCAAATCTTGCAGCTTTGAAGGCGCATCCATGTGATCTGATGTCCATTCATTGCCCTAAACCCCAATGTGTGGGACGCCGAAATGGCAAGGGACTCCAGTCATTGTTTTCAGCAAACCATTGCAAGGTGGTGCCCCCCCAGTTATAAATTGGTTATAAGCCCATTATAACTAGTTCGATACATCACCAACCAAAACCATAGTGAAATTGAAGTTATTTGCACCAACTTAGAAATCTTGGTGGCATCACCTTGTAGTACTGTGGTTGTGCAGGACTCACCGCAGTCGAAGCAACTGATCGAGGACACACATGGAGATGTCACAAGCCATGGTGATTCGGGGGTTTCCTATCAGTTATGGCCCAACTAACAGTCTTAACTGGGATTATAACTTCCATAACTAAGGTTATAATATATTATATATATATATACGTAATCCCAGTTATAACTGTTGAGGGCCATGAGTGTAAAATGGGTGCCCCAAAATGGGTGATGTTTGTTAAGGGCCAGACCAAACCGCGGAGCCGCTCCTCCCCGGCCACAGCAGGAGGTTTCTCCCAGAGTCTCACCTCGTGCCGCAACGCCCAAGGCATGCTGGGTGCTGGGGCCATGATGATTGGAAATCCCCTAACCAAATGGAGCTACTGATTGATCTGATTGATCTGATTGGTGATGATGGTTAATAGTGGTTAATAGATGTTAATAGGCTATAAACCAACAACAATGGGAATATGATGGTGATCTGATTGGTGGTTTCAAACATGTTTTCATTTTATGTTCCATTTCATATGGCTGGGATGTCATCCAAAACCCATTGACGAACGACTCATATTTTTCAAGATGGTGTGTTTGCACCACCAACCAGCCTATAAATTGAGGTATGATGGGATTATTAATGGGAATTACTGTGGGATATACCTATCGGATATACCACTAATGTGATGTTTCTTTAGATACCTAATCAAAGATGGCTAGCTTGGAAATGCTTGGAATTCCCCGAACCAAATGGAGGTGCATATTCCATTGGCATGTTTGATTACCGGATACGGTAACGGTGGAGGGTAAAAAAATCTTGGACGAATCAGAGGGAATATGATGTACTGGTCAGTGGTTAGGAACATTTTATATGTTCCATAATATATGGGATAATCAGTGGATAATCCTTCCTATTGACTAATATTTTTCAGAGGGGTTGAAACCACCAACCAGTGTAACATTTGGATTCAAGCAACAAACATTTGGATGAAACTGTTGATTTCGATCCTCATAAATTCGAACAGGGACAAACACGCGTGCTATCTTAGCCAAATATTGACCAATGTTGGGGGAGGAAGATCCATGACCACCAACTATTGCCACTGTGAAAGGCTTTTGATGCCACAGCATCCTGTCAAATCCCCATTTCTGAATATACTTCTTTGGAATTAGATGCGTTTATCATCTATCCGATTCCGCGAAAGCTGACAATTTTCAGCACCAACAAACCCAAGATGTATATCTGCAGCCCACTAGATATAGGTACTCGTATACACGATATCCATAAGACGGGGAAACGGGCAAGTTCACCTCTTTATCTACAGTTATGATGGCAGTTATGGCCCAACCAACAGTCATAAATGGTATTATAACTCCCATGATAACTAAGGTTATATAAAGTTTTGTATCATGAAATAATCCCAGTTATAACTGTTACGGGCCATTTGCGTGTAGCCATTTGCACCCCCCTTGTAGCCATGGTTCTTCGAAGCCAACGCTGTCAGGTGTCGGTGTCGCCAAGAGTCTCACCTCGACCCGAAGCGTTCCAAATGCCCAAGGCGCCGCGGATACGACGCGATTTTTGGGACGGTGGGTGTCACGTTGGTGCGATGCTGTGGGGGATTATTTCATGATATATTTCACCTTAGTTATGGGAGTTTATGGGAATTATAATGCCATTTATGACTGTTAGTTGAGTTAAAGTAACTAGTATTTCTGAGATAGGTTAAAGTTACGTCAATGTGCAGATGTCAACAGCGGTAACTAATTTACGATCATGGAGGCATATAATTATGTACATCCAACGTAAAACAGTTTTTTCCTAAGTATTTGGGATTTAACATTGTATGGGGATGTGATAAACATCCATGTCCACAAGGGTGTTGACTCAGAACCACTATGTATGATGGAGACTTAAACTGACAAAAATGTGGCTGAACTAATGAATGTACTAGCCCAACTGCTATATAAGATCATCGGACATATACAATGGATGCACGAGAAATTGCAAAGTCAAAGTGTACCTGAGTTTGCCTGAAATAGGGCACCCCCAGCTATAAGTTGGTTTATAACCACCATGAACTTTATGGATATATCATGATATATCTATAGACTCATGCAGATACTATATAAACCCCAAGTAAAATTGGATAGCGAAGCAACCATTTGGGGCAGCTCCAAATCCCCCCAGGAGGACTCGCCCAGAGTTGAAGCCCCGCGCCCCGAAGCCTTCCGAGTTCCCAAAGCCTCTGAGTCGCAGTGATAAGTCAGTTGATGTATACCATCAGTTACCCTCTGGTAAATTAACATAGACCCTGGCAGAGAGGGGTTGGAAGATTAGTTTCCATTAAAACTAGGCTATTTTCAGGGTCTATGTTAATTTACCAGAGGGTAATATGTATCTGCATGTATCTGCCATAAATATCTATAAATATCCTTGAATTATAAAGCAATTTAGTTTTTGTTGGAGGATGGGGCATTACCTTGAATGATTCAAAAGCAGTTTGGTATTCAGGTTTAGCATACATAATATGGTATATTAAGACGGATAATTTGATCCATTGAATGCCATATAATGCAACCGGTATATCTGGGCCATCTATAGCAAGGTCAAACCTAGCAATCACATGGAGCTAGCAGATTTAGCGAGGTTTTCGTCCAGGTTGGCTCAGTAAATTCAAGATGGTTTAACCCGAACAGGTTCCATCATCACTTGTTTTTTGGAAAACATGAATTGTTCGGCCTCTGAAAAAAGTTTGTGTGTAAGCTGGGGGGGACAGGAGTTACGTATTGGAGCAAAAGTATGGTGCATACCCCGGTGTTGGAGAAACCGCGAAAGGCAATATGACGTCATATGGGGATGGGTCAAGACCTATTATCACCATATTTGGGGAAGAAACACCCATTAGCCAGCTAAATCAGGGTACCTAGGGTGCCGGGGTTTGGACTCATAGCCATATATTCTCGGGGTACGTTCATTGAAATATAAGCCTCAAATTAGACCCTGAACGGTTATGGAAGGGCCAAGTGCCACATAGGTGGTGATGCTGTGATGATGGTGTTCACTGCTACAGGGTCAATGGATATCCAGAGGTAGATTGATTTGTGATTGATCATAGTCACCCTGGAGTGGATGGAATGTGGATATTTCAGAAAAATATCAAACTATTGGGAATAGTATTGAAATGATATTCTATCTACTTTAGGACTTTAGGATGATTATATGGATACTTTGAGACGATGGAACTTGCAAGTGAGGAGCCAAGGGGAATAGATATTCGATGGGAGAACCAAATGTTTCAACAGAAAATTGTGTGTATAGCAGCATAGCTGTACCCCAATTTATGATAGAAAAAAGTAGTGTACACATTAGTAATCCCAACATACGGTCGAAAGGAACGACCTGATTAGAATAGTGGTAAATTGCGTTTCTATCTTTTTGGGGATTACTATATATATATACAAGGTGGTGCCCCCCAGTTATAAGTTGGTTTATAAACCATAGTAAGTAGTTCGATATATCTACCATAAACCCTAGTGAAATTGGAGTTATTTGCACCAACTTAGCTAACTTATACAAGGCACCACCTTGTGTATATATATATATAGATAGTCATCCCCAAATAGATGGAAAAGTAAATCCCTACTAATTTGATGGTGAATTACTTTTCCATCTATTTGGGGATGACTATAATTTACCACACTTTCACATGTTTAAATGCCTCCCAACGCCGCGTCAACGAACTTGAGGCAGTTTTCAGTGGACCTCGGGCCGAGGTGTGGAGAAAAGTGGTGAATTTGATTGGAGAAATCTCAGAAAAACCGGGATTTATATGGATTTATATGGATTTATATGGATTTAACAACCAAAATACAAACGGCGATTTGTTTTCCTAAAAAAAATATGGGTTTCACCTAGAAATTTGGATTTATACTCAAAGAAAAACATATTATATTGTCAGAGCTATGTCAGGAGAAGCAACAAGGATAGATGGTCCCAGTTGAGGAA
Organism: Cladocopium goreaui; assembly: GCA_947184155.2. Lineage (NCBI taxonomy): Eukaryota > Dinophyceae > Suessiales > Symbiodiniaceae > Cladocopium > Cladocopium goreaui. Next base: position 14,328 of record CAMXCT020005279.1, read on the forward strand.
AAACCTGTTCCAGGAAGCCATGAATTCGATGTATTTTCTGGAGAGTTCTGGATACAAGGTGGTGCCCCCGTTCGATAACCAAGTTGGTTATATAGGTGATATATCATGATATATCTATGGTGTATAGGTGATATTATAACTCCAATAACTATGGTTTTTGTTGGTGATTTATCGAACTAGTTAATGGGCTTATAACATCTTATAACCAATTTATAACTGGGGGGGGCAACACCTTGTAGTCTTGGTGCTCATTCATGCTGTATCGATGGCATGGTATCCAGAGCACGAAACCGGAGCGATGAGAAGTTGATGATGTTGATTCCCGTGCGCTCCAGATTTGGTTTCAAGGAAAATTGAAAATAAATGTGTGTTTGTCATGGTTTAGTTTGTTTGCAATGGGGTACTCCAAACTTGTTCTTGAATGGCAATGATTTCCATGGTTCGATGGCTTTTAAAGTTGTGAAAACAGATGAAATCCCCAGGTTCCACCCTGGTTTCCCCAGGTTTGCCCCCGGTTTCTTCAAAGAATCCCTTCCATCAACCCACCTGGTGGCTCATCCCACTTAGTAAGTGGGTTATATCATTATATCATATCGCAGGTATAAGTGGGATAAGTACCGCTAATCCACTTATCACTGGGATATAATATATGATATACAGTAATCCCCTTATAACTGGGATATAGCCCACTAATCCACTTATAACTTGGATAATATATATATATATATGTATGTATTATTATCATCATCATTATTATTATATAATATTATTATTATGATTATTGTTTTTATTTTTATCTATATATATTGTGTATATATATATATTGGAATCCACTTACGATTCGTGGGATGAGCATCAATGCGCCACCAATAAGTCATTCTTTGTGGCGCCACAGGCACCGTTTTGTCCACCCGTGTGGCTGGACCCCCTTCCAGGCCAGTCGGGAGATTCACGGGATATGGTATCAATGATTATAGATAATATCGGTGGTCCACACATGATATAAATCATGATATAAATGATATATATATATATATGTACATATATATATATATGTATATATATATATATATAGGTGACACGGTTTTTATATTACATTTTTTATTTAGTGATTTGGATGGACGGCTACGACTGTTTGTTTCTGCACAAAAAAACTGGATCAGCCCGACCAGCTGAGATTTCCATGACGGAAACATCGATGGCATGGCGGTCTGACCTGGATGGTAGTTTCATTGCAAGGCGGTGCCCCCGTTCAATAGCTAAGTTGGCTATATAGGTGATATATCTATGGAAAATAGGTGATATGATAACTGATAGCTCCAATAACTATGATTTTGTTGGTGATACATCGAACTAGTTAATGGGCTGTTTACCAATTGATAACTGGGGGGGTCACCACCTTGTATGTTCAACATTGTTCAACCATAGAAATGCCATGATCCATGACCAGCACAATCTTCAATGGGGGGCTCAACCACCACGCAGTTAACTTTTTCAGAAAAGGAACACCGAGCCAAGAACACAATTTCTATGGGTTAAAATCACCAATGTTCATTGCTTCACCACTTCTCATGGGTCAAATCATGATGTTTACTGGCTAAATCATGCTGTCCATCACCATGTTTACTGATTTTACTGGTGAAACCACACGTTTTTTGAGGGGTGAAAGCCTACAAGGTGGTGCTCCCAAGATAGCTAAGCTGGTTTATAACTCCAATGTCACTATGGTTTATCGAAGGAAGTTTAGAAGTCAAACCTCCGACAATATGGACAGATGGAAAAGCAGAGGGGTGGAAAGAGTCAGAGATGAGAAGAGAAGAAGAGAGAAGCTCAGAGAAGAGAAAGAGTCAGAAGAAAGAAGATGCAGGTGCGCGAAAAGGTAGGAAAGTCGCGAAACACGGTGTTTTTTCCAATGATTTGAGTCTCCGGGGGGTCGAGAAGTAGGCTCGCTAAAGCGGCGGGTGCGGAGCCATCTGGGGAGGTGAGAGATGAAAAATTGCACCGCCTTGTGCAGTCTGGTAGGTGATACATCGAACTAGTTAATGGGCTTATAACCAATTTATAATGCGGTCTGGTAGGTGATATATCGAACTAGTTAATGGGCTTATAACCAATTTATAAGTGGCGGAGCACCACCTTGTATTTTCAGATGCTTGGTGGACTCGGTTAGGCGAATCCTTGATGGACCTCTCCAGCACTGAGAAGCCCGTGGTGAACGCCTCGGACGACCTGCCGCCTCCGCCCGAACCACCTGAGGCGGGCGGTGAAGGGGACTTCCACAGCATTGTTTGATGATCTTCTGCAGATGTTCTATGGAAAAAATGTTTTTTTCAATGTTCAATTGGGAACATTACATTTTCATGTGGTTTGAGGTTGAATAAACATGTTTTGATCAGGAAGGGATTGGATTTCAAAGCGAAGCTTGTTGAATAATATGCCCATGTTTGTCTTGATTTCATTCATTAATGCGGTGAAGCCAACAACAGTCAGACTCAACCATTTCGGTGTGTATAGTTTTGATTATGTCCCGTTTGGAAAATCATATCGGTATCGGGTATTATACAATGGCTCATGTTTTTGAGTCTACCGCATGATTTTATAGCCACAGTGGGGATCCCAAAATCACATGGAGGGAAATTCACTTGGAAACTCATGTTTTTCTAAAGGTAACAAATGGTTTCCCGCAACTGTTGCCTAAAATCAATCCATGCAATCTAAGATTAGCCCTGCTTGGTTATGGAAACAGTTGGATCTTCAATCTAAGATTAGCCCTGGTATTGAAGCCTGTTTCCTGCGTCCATGCTCCCAAGCTGATCTGTCATCTGTCACCTGATTTGATCGATTTGGGTTTGCCTACCTTGCGTCGCACTGCGCGTCGCAACAAGCATCGGCAGTGCTGGTCCTTAGAAAGCACTTTTGCACAGCCCGTTGCCCAGCCCAAACATCCGCTCGGCCACGCGTGGACGGTCCTGGCTGCATCCCGTGATTCTCTACTCTGCTTCCATGCCACTTTGCGAACTTACCAGTGCCGAAAATGCAAGAAAGGAGCCACCACCTTCAAGCAATCTCCCCCCAAAGTCTGTGTTGATGCTGGCCCCTCCTGTTGTTGGATGCTTTGGTTTCGTCCGTTGACTTCCCTCAAAGGTACCGTCGGAACTTTCTTGGGACCCCGGACTGCAATCCTTCGCTCCCGCACCTGTCTGCCGTCTTCTCCTGCTGCCGCGTTGGCTCTGCTCCCTTGTCCCCGTCTGCTGTGTGCACGTTTGTCCCTGGCTGGGCTCACTTGCCTATGGCAAATGGAGCCTCGTCATATTGCTGGTGGTTCTCGCATGCCAACCTAACAAAGCAAACCCCTTTGGATGCAATGAGGGTTCCGAACGTAGCAGCAGGCATGACCTCGGCGCAATTCACACTGACCTTAAGCCCATGCAACGATAGACACTGGCAACAGCAATGCCAAGTAATGACAGCTTTCGCACCTTTATATGCAAACACATCACCCCGTTAGACACTTGTTGGCCCATCTTGTAACTTTCTGAATCATTTTGAGCCATTTTGAGCAACTTTGAGCAGTTTTTTCGGGCCAGCTTGGGTCATTCTGAGCAATTTTTTCGGGCAAGTTTAGGCTTAGGTCATGTTGAGCAATTCTGAGCTGCTTTTGATCGAGCAGGCATTGTGTATGCGATCGCTACCTAGAACGGTTGAGTAATAAACACCAAATATCAATTTATGAGCGGGCTACAACCCCACAAACAGATACCAACTATTGTAAAGGGGATGATCCTCCAAGAAAGAAACAGGCATGATTTTAGTATTATAGAACCTGTGGATCCAGATACTTCCTGAGAAGGCACTTAGCCCATTTTTCCTCCGAAACCATACCCCAACTACTTACAATTAGCAAGGTGGTTCCCCAAATCCTTTCCTAAGTTGGTGGGAAGTTCAGGAGGTCAAGTGTTGGGTTTGTGGTAGATATAGTTTGTTTTTTTCCCATACCCTCTGCTAATCTAAGCAAGATAGCAACGGAAAATGGCCACGATTTGTTGGTAAATCATATACATGGGTTGAATTTGAGGACCCCCAGTGACATGTTTGTTGCTTTAGTTTCACTCCATAAATAAACGCATATTCTCCATAAACCCTAGCTGACCGAGTGAACAAAGTCAGCTTATTTTTTTCGCAAAATCAGCTATCAATCCCACAAAAAAGTTCATCAAATCATATTAAACCACAATGTTTATTTTTTTTGATGAAATATGATTTGATTATTTTTTCCTGTTTTCATGGTTTAATATGATTATCAAATTTCATATACAAGATATAATGGTTTCATTTTTTCCCCAGGTTTCATGGTTATCAATCCCAACCCTCATTTACCAGGACCCGCCTGAGAGCGATCCTGAGTCTCCCGATTCTCCAGAGCCGGGGAACTCCAGCGGCAAACCTTCGTTCAGAAAGGGGTTCAAAAGGGTCAACCAATAAAGATTGTGATTTAACACTGGTTGGTGGTTTGGTTCATTTTTTATTTTTCCATATATTGGGAATAAGGTGAACAACTGACTAATATGTTTCAGAGGGAGTGAAACCACCAACCGGAAAAAAATGTGATTTAGATGATTTAGCCAGTAAATATGCTGAGTTAAGCAATCGCCAACGGTGATTTAATTCAATCACAATATGATGGTTTAAACAATAAAGACATGGGTGAACAGCCAACAACGATGGTGATTTAGCCATCGAGAAATAGAGATTTCATCAAAAACCCACTGAAATCTGGCAATTTGTTGATACATCATCTACATCCTGAGCACGGAAAAATCACGTGGCCTCAAAACGCGCAAACCAAACAGCTCGGTGTTTGCCACATGCAGATCATGCAGGAGCTGTGGCCAGCTGAAATTTCCACCAACGCCTAGGTGCAGTCGTGCCTTTGTGGGGCAACCCTTGGAGTTTTTCTCCAAGACAGCGCAGCGCTGGCTCCCCTGCGCCTCGTTGAAATTGTTACGGGCCTGTGTAACATGGGATGCCTTGAAATGGCTGCCACATGGGGAAAATATGGGAACATCAGGATTCATATTGATGCATCTATTTTGGCAACTGGGTTACATACCAGTTACCCTATTTTAAGACAAAACCGTTTTATTTGTGAGTTTTTTTGCAGTGTGTCCTGCAGTGGACATTTGTTTGTTTTTATTTTCCCGGAACATCTGCAGGAAACTGAACCATATTTGAGGCTTAAAACTCATCATCCGTCCAGATAACTTGATTTTCCCAAGAAACATCCATGAAATCCAGGGATTGGTAAATGTCCCATTTTTGGGATAATTATTGGACACCACCCTTTAATGGCCATTACAGATGATACACCTCATGGTTGGGTGATGTGAAAAATTGGGACGTTTAATGACCCATGAAATCCCATGAAATCCCATGAAATCCCACCATTTCCTGTGGTGCACTCCCAGCATTTTTTGAGGTGAAGTGATCAACGTTCGCAGCGACCTGGCCATCATGGTGACCGTGAAACCCAACACCTGGCTCTCCTTGGAGGTCGTGAAAAGGGGGATTTTGCTCGGAGCAAAGTGGCGATTTTTGGTGAAAAAAAATGGTTGGGGATGGAGAAACTGAGAAATCCTGCGGATTTATGTCCGAAACATCCTGATTTTCCAAGAGTTTTGTTGGATTTAGTTGAGGTGAGGTCCTGAAAATGCTTGCTATGGATTGGTCGACTGAGTCTGTTGGTTGAGCTCACTATGAATGGAAGAGTGACGCCATAGATGGGAATACATGGGAATACACCCATCAAAAAATGGGGATGTGCGGAAACAAACATGGGATGCAGTGGTAATTATGATCATGGAGTCGCCAGCTGGTTTCAAACAGCTCGGGTGGATTTTGTGTTTCAGTGGAGTAATTATAAGATTAGAAGTGTATTGAGATGGCAAATGTTACTTTCAAAAAACTCACAATATTGAACTGAGAGTGGAACTCTAGATATGCAGCAACCTGCGAAAGAAGCAGTTTCTCTTTTGTGGGTTGTCTTCAACCCCATTGCGATCCCACATGACTAAAAAGTCTGCATCAGTACCACCAACTGGATGATGGGACTCTCAACCCTATGTTGGCACTTCTCTGTGAAGACACAACATGCTACGGCCTACAGGACCAAAGGATACGGATACGAGAGCCGCAAGTGAAGGCAGAGCGTGGTTCGGGTGGCGAATTCAAAGCGGGTGTACCAACATGGATGTGTCCTGAATTGTTTATAGTACGTACATTGTACATCAAAAGTGACCAACTTTATAATGGTGACGGCCAGACGGTCAGGGTCACTATATAGCTCTACTCTTGGAGGGTTGAAGATGTTGAAGCATGTTGAAGCTTCACCGTGAATGGTTTATTTGACACTTGACTTGTTACAGCCCCACTTAGACCATCAGAGGATCACACCGATTTTAAAGGGAATTCTCTGTACCATATATTGTTATGGTTGGTCTTGTTCTTCCTTCCTGAGGAATCTTCGCTTTCTGAGGCTTTGTTGTCAAACAACTCGTCTCCCTGTCAGTTCAAGGCCCCTAACTTGCAATTGTCACTCTGGCCTCCCCCAATGTCATGTTGGCAGTTCTTTCTTTTCAATCATATAGTTGGTGCTATCATGTCTCGGGTATAAACCCAAGTTTGGTGATATAGACCCCACACTGTTGGATCTTGCTGGGCATATTTTTTTATGCAGCCCATTTCAGCCCTATTCTTGGTGAACATCCAGCTTTGTTGAGGCCAAGCTGAAGCTGGCTATACCGATATACCCTCCAGTAACATGACGACCCTGCCAGTCACCGGGGTTGGAAGATTCGTTTCCACTAAAAATGTGTTATGTGCAGGGTCTATGTTAATTTGCCAGAGAATGCTAGTAACATGGATGATCTCGACTAATGTCAATCCCGGATCTTGCTACTGATCTGGTTGATGAATTAGGGGAATTCTCCCCAGTGACAATTCGGGTTTGTTGGAAACCAGTGAGAATTGCCATTGAAGCGACCCTTGAAAAATCATTTAAAAAACAAATGCTGTAACACCCCAACGCCACTAAAAACATCTAGAAATCATTATAACTAATAGCCATCAACATCCATCAACCATCATTCATGATCAATAACCATTACATAAACATCATCCTACATCCTTCTTTTACATATTGTCTTTCTGCACTACTTCTCTCCGCAGGATCGAGGCGTGGAACAGGACCATCAGCCAAGGGCTCAGCTACAGCTCATGTGGAGCTGCTTGCTTGGAGGATCACACCACTTAGGAACTGTTGTGTAACCGTAGTTATATGATGTTATATGATGTTATTATTTATGAAGCATAGTTTTATAGTTATATGATGTTCTATGTTAATGAATGTTATTGACATTTGTAAAAAAACAACGACAACGACAACAACAACAACAACAACAACAACAACAACCGGTTGTGAACCCGCGAGAATGACGAAATGTGTGGTTCCAATGGAAAGCGTGTTGAAGCCCCAGATTGGCATCGGGAACAACATCATGGGACATCCAGTGAGATTTTTGGATCACCAAACCACCATCTAGTTGGATGATTCCCGGCTAGTAAAAACTTCATTCAGTGATTTTTTTTCCCAGCTAGCCATGTTTGATGATATAATTTCATTAGAAATCCCTGTAAGTGGTATAACCCAATATGTCCCATTCTATTGCCATTATACCACCATTATTGGTTGTTCAATTCCCATTCAATTCCATTTTGTTGCCAGTTGGTTGACCCAAAACCTTCTCGGTTGCCACTACGCTTCCCATTGATATTCCGGATTCCCTGATGGGCCATCATGCCACAGGCAAGACTTGGGCCAGCTGATGGTGGGCCAGGCAGTTGAGACTTGGAGCAGGGGAAAAACGGACCGATTGAACCATTGAACCGTTTCCAAGCTGGCCATTCAGAGCAGTTTTGGATTTGGGATTTCCCATAGGATCCATGTATGCCACATATGGATATATATGGTAACATTTACCATCAATATTTCTCAAATGTTACCATATATAGCATACATGGATCCTATGGGATTGGGTATTCCCAAGAAAAATGGACCTGGAAATTTTTTGGGTCGGAAATTCGATGAGTTTCCGGAGAGTGACCAAATGAGTTGGGTTCCAGTCACTGTGGATACTGGTCAAACCTGGGATGGGTAGTTCAGTACTAACTAATCTCTTGCTGTAAGCGGGGGATATGTACTAACCATTTTTTTTTTGCGGCCATCCAAGATTGGCAATGGATATTGGTTCGATGTCGCGAATTTCCATGGGTTAAGATGGGTAAAAGTTGTTGCAAGTTCGCCGTGCACATCCAGATGTACAAGACCTGTAGCCTCTAGTATACAAAATGTTTTTTTTAGCCGTCAACAAACGTTTTAAGTTCGTTCCAGATGCGAAGCAGACAAAGGGTTGTACAAGACATATATAACTCAATATAACTTATATTATGAGCTATGGTTGAAAGTTGGATTAGACCACACTGAGGGATGGTCATCAAGCCCTTGGGATTTATATAACCAGCATAGGGACCAATGATGGTGGGATTATCCAAAATCGTATGGGATAGGGTTAGCAGAGAAGTGCGCAACATCATCTAAAATAATTTACTGGTTAAATCACATTTTGTTTATGGCTGAAGTCACAAATTCGATGGGCTAAATCATCAACGAGCTGGGGTAACAAATGGATACAAAGGGAGGATGATCTCCCAAAAACTGGTGAAATCACTCATTTTCTATGGGTGGGTCACCCCAAAAAAGGTCCAAAAACCGCCCCTTAGGAATATTTCAGCGCGTCAGCAGGGCGATGGATTCCCTGTGAAGTCACCATGGTGGACGCGGAGTGCATCGGCGGCCGATTCATAAGGGATAGTGAGGATATAAAAGTGTATACATAACTTACATAATACCCTATGATTATGATATATTATATAATACATTTAAAATTATATATTATCTTTAGAGAGAGAAAGGTGATAGGTGAGACGTAGTGGTGTTTTGATCAACTTGTTTAATGGTAGAAACATACACCCCCCATATTCAACATGGAACCCAACAGTTGGACCATGCGAAATGGGAATTTAATTTCCATCTATTTTCAGGTTCCATTTTCAATTTAGCAGGGAAGTATTTGGGTAACTCCCATTTACAGATTCTTTTCATTTTAGTTGTCATGTATTTCCTGACTTTCCTTTGGAGAAAACGGCCGAAAGTGTTGGGGCTGGCGGGAATGGAAGATCAACTTGTGTGATATTTTGGCACGGAAGACGGGGGATAAATTAAACAAAACGAATTTTCATTAATGTGTACCAACTTGTTCAACCCATACGTGGGTATTTTCTTGTGACTTTGGAAGTAATCTAAACTGTGTTGCATTGGTACACTTGCAACCATTGAAAATAGTTTACTACGCCATTTCATCAACATCACTGCTACCAAAAAACACAACGGGTGCTTCCAACTGTCTCCTCGCATGTCGGGGTGTAAGCCGATCATTTCCAGTTTGTTTTAAGGGAATTTTATCTCCCCAGTTTATTACTGACACAATCAGCTACAAGCTCGTCTCCCTTACCTTTCAGTTGGTTTATAAACCTCATGAACTATAGTTCTAAGCCATCTAAACACTAGATTAGCTACTTGTAAACCAACTTAGCTAAGGATCGGGGGGCACCACCCTGAAAAGTGATGTGGAAACCCTCAGTGAAGATCCAGAAATCCCTATGTGAGCCCTACATCCTTTGGTTTAATCACCAGTATCTCTGTTAACATGACCATTTCATTGGGATACCCCCTTTCTCAGATACACCCAAGTATCATATTATTGATGATATATCCCCCCTATATCACCATTTTTTTGGCTACAGGTGGTCAATTATTCATCTTACACATGCCAATTTGTAGTGGTTAAATCCACCATGTTCAATCATTTTCAACATTTTTCAACCAATTATGGTTGATATATGTTGGTATATTCCCATGAACTATCCCCATATTTCTGACTTCCCCCTCAATTTATCATTCATGGATTAAAACCTTTCTTTTTCCCCATTGCATCTGGATTCTAGTTGGTCAAACAAAAATCCAATAGAGTCTCATAGTTTTGCTGTTGTTTTTGTTTTCGCACCTATTCTCAGTCATATCTACACCCATGAAATTGCTTCAATTTCCAGTTCTTGAAATTGGTTATCTGGTTGGTGGTTTGGAACATTTTTTATTTTTCCATATATTGGGAATAATCATTCCAACTGACTAATATTTTAAAACAATTATTACCAGTTATAATAACTCACCACATCTATTGGTAAACTCAGCATATATGTATGGGTGAAGTTCTCCATCCGTTACCACAAGCTGGTGCCCCAGGTTATAAATGGGTAATGCCATGAACTTCGAGATATCACCAACAAAATGTAACAAAAACCATGGTTTATTGCTTGTTTTTTTGCACCAACTTAGCGTTCACGAATCCAAAGAACTCACATGAAATCAGCATGTTTGCTAGTTAGATCATCTTCATTCACCAGAATTCACCATTGTTACAATTGTTCCACCATTTTTCCATATGTTTCCCACATGTTTCCCATATGTTTTCCATCTTACTGGTGCTTAGTAGGGAATGGATGGGACTGGGGGTTGCTGGGATGATTATTACCACCAGTTGCATGGCACATCCCAGGCAGTCCGTCCAGCTGGACGTGAAGCCGGGTGCCTGGATCCCCCGGCGGCACCAGCTCTCGCGGCTGCGCCGGGCTGCGCAGCCCGTAGTGCCGGGGGCGGATGGCAGGGCGTCCGCCAAGGCGGGAACGGCCCTGTGGTGCCATGGGATGTTGGGGGTTTGTAAAGTCAAAACCCAGGAAAAGTGATGGATTTTAGCGGAAATTCGCCAGGAAATGATAGGTTTTTAACTGGAATTTCACCAGGAACAGTAAGGACTTCAGAGGATTTTGGATAGGAAAAGTAAGGAAAAGCATAGGATCATATGTATGTATATATATATATATAATATAATATAATATAATGTAATATAATATAATATAATATAATACAATATACTAAAATACAATATAATATAATATAATATATTATATCATATATACATGGTGATTTAACCAAACAATCATGGAGGTTTAAGCAAGACAAAGTACTGATTCAACGGAATAAGTTATGTAGCTGATTTATGACAGCTAAAAGCAGAGCTAAGCTGGAAAGAAAGGGACGGCAGTGATGGGATATCGCCGCGAATTGAGGACTTACCAGCCAGGGTTGATCATTCTGGGGTTTGTTTGACCATCAAACAGATGGTACCCCGTGGTAAACCAACATAACTATGGAAAATCACCATTTTAATGGGTACTGTAAATCAACTGTAAATGGCTATTTTCAATAGCTATGTTAGTTTACCAGATGAGAAGTGATGATTGGTCGACATTTTTTCGCGGGTTGTACTGGTTATACTACCCGAGATACGAGGGATTATCATCCAACCTCTACAATTAGAGTCTCTTGAAGACTGCTCAGGTGGTGATCATCCTTAAACAGAGGATATGACTAAAACAACCATTCTTAATCATGTTATATCATGTTTATGCGGGTATAAAAGACTGGCGTTGGTCGTTTAATGATGTTTTTGGCAGTAGCACGGTTGACATGTGTTTTTTCTATTGATAGTTTGATTCCAGCTAAAAACTATCAGTTCAAGAAAACCATCATTTCCTGGTTATGTTGGCCCCTGAGTTGTACATTTTACTGATCCAAAAATTTGTGTCCCCATGGTGTTCACACGTGTTTTCTTTTTGAGTGTGAGGCTCCAATGTATACTGGTTGGTGGCTTGGAACATGTTTTATGACTTTCCAGTTGGGAACAATAATCCTAACTGACTTTCACTCCATCATTTTTCAGAGGGGTAGGTATACCACCAACCAGATATATGATTAATTAACCATCATTAACCATCATCATAACCATTAGTATTAATCATTAGTATTAACCATCATCATTAACAGTATATTACCAACCAATGGTATGTAGGGCTCAACCACCAACCGTGTTTAGTTTTGTCTCCCTATCAGATGATGATCTCCGCTTGCGATCGCGCAAGCCAGGCATCCAGCTCGGGTTACCGCCAAGGTGTGCTTTTTTTTGGGTGGGAATTCACTAGGAACTGCTGATTTAATGGTGATGTAATGAGACTGGAATGGTGATATGAATGCATTTAATGGTATAGTACTGGTATAGTGGAATGTTCATGGTGTTTTTTTGGTGATGTCTTGGATTTTCATAGTATTCATGGGGATTCAATCATGATTCGGAGAGCAGAACATGGTGTAGAATCCCAAGAAATTAAGAAATGCAGGAAAACATGGATTTCAAATTTCAAGCAACAAAGAATGGAGGAAAATGGAGGTTTGATCTAATTAAAGCAGGAAACACTATAGCATTAGTGGGCAAACTGAGATTTAACCAGGGAAAAATTGACACGCATCGATACTCAGATTGACTGGTCATTCTCACTACCAACGCCTCAAAAAATACAACAAATACTGTAACTGTCAAATGTTGTTGAGTCAACTGGGTAACATACAACACTGGTATATTAACGGACCCGAGTGATTTTTCCAATTTACCGCCACATGAAACCAAATGATAGCTATGGGGGTTTCTTGAAATAGGGAATCCCCAAAACCATTGGTTTCAATTTTTGTTTTAATACAACTTGCTGGTTTTTGGATGATTCGGGGGTAGCCCCCCATTTTAGGAAACCTCTATTTGTGCTTGTGCCAAGTGATATGAGCCTCCAACGAACTCAGCAGAAGTGGTAGTTTGGACGACTATTATGATTCTTAAATGAAGAAACAATTTGAAATATATATATATATAAAAACCAATGATATATATATATATATAAGATTTAAGTATTTAATATAGTTTCGAGTTTCTTCTTTCAGGTTACTCGAACACCGTCCTCTTCTTTCCCTACGTTTTTTTGAATCCGAAAAAAAAAATCAGAACGGCGCTTCACAACTGTCGACATCTGCAGATACGAAAGCGCTGGAGTACTATTCCTTGAACCTCACTGCATGGATCCCATGTGTGATCTTGGAGGAGGAAACCAACGGGCAGAGAACACCTGGGGCTGTGATTTCCTGGGATTTCTGGGAGCAGCTGGGATAGGGCCATAGGGTCAATATGTTTGGTTTTATGTGAAAATAAAATGGTTATAAGCTAAATAGTTTTGTTTAGTTTTATGGGAAGATTCGGGAAGATAGAGTAACAACATAGTAAGCCAAAGCAAGATTCCTTTATAGGGTAGCTAAGCTCGCCCATGTAAAATCCCGAAAAATTGGGTTGTGATCCCTGTACGAAAGCCTAATCTTGCGGAAGGATTCAGGTTGCGCAGGGACATGTGTTCCAGTTCCTAACCGGATAACGACCCATGTATGTATAATTATGTTAGTTATGTTATATACTGTAGATATACATATATGTATGCGTGTAGAATATGTATAGAGGATATCCCAATACTATATATATATATTATATACATATGTTATGTTATATATGAGCCAGGACGCCCAAGCCCCCCCCCACCCATGGTCCCCGCCCCCCCTGTGGTCTGGGATGGTGGTATGGTTCTTCTGGTCCCCCCCCCCTGTGGCCTGTGGTGGTGGTGGTGGTGGTATGGTTCTTCTGGTTCCCCCCCCTGTGGCCTGTGGTGGTGGTATGTCATGTTGGTATGTTGGTATGTTGGTATGTATGTATGCATGCATGCATGCATGTATGTACGTATGAATGTATGAATGTATGAATGTATGAATGTATGAATGTATGAATGTATGAAATGTATGTATGTATGTATGTATGTATGTATGTATGCATGTATGTATGTATGTATGTATGTCTGTCATTCATGTATGTATGTATGTATGTATGTATGTATGTATGTAGGTATGTAGGTATGTAGGTATGTAGGTATGTAGGTATGTAGGTATGTAGGTATGTAGGTATGTAGGTATGTAGGTATGTAGGTATGTAGGTATGTACAATGTAGGTATGTAGGTATGTAGGTATGTATGTATGTATGTATGTATGTATATATGGTCCCGTGTCCCGTGTTCCCGAGAGCGTGAGCTTGGGGGACCATACCATTGGGGGGGGTCCCAGGGATCCGGAGTCCGGACTCATATATACATGTATTATGCGGGTATAATATGTATAGAGGATTTCCCAATAATATATATATATATATATACATACATATGTATATACATGTACAATGTGTATAGATGATATCCCAGTATACATATATATATATGTATATATTGCAATGTAGAACTATTTATAAAGTGTATGTGTACATGCAACCATATATTATACCGTTTGGTTATTTAACGTAGCTATGGAAAATCGCCATTTTGGATAGGTAAATCATCATAAACCCTCTATAAATGGACCATTTTCCATAGCTATGTTAATTCGCCAGAGGGTAGATCTAAATTAATGTATGGATTGATCAACAATACGTATCAATCAACCCTTCCCTACCAGGGCGCCTCCGGCAATGTGGTCATCGATGCCCTGCCATACGTTCGGATCCCATACGTTCGACAGGATGGCTGTTGAAGTCGAGGATTGGGTCGGAAAAAACGTGTGTTGACGGCCATTAAAACAATAAAGGACGCTAATGATGATGGGATTTTGGATGTGTTCCAGTACTTTTCAGACAAACCTAGTTGTACCTGAATTGTTTGGGTTTGCACAAGGCGATGATGGTGCAAAGTTTGTTGAAAAAGGATTTGCAGGTAATGTAAACAACTTTATATACTGCAATTCCTGTCCTCGCTGCGAATCCCAGCGGCTTCCATGTCTTGTCACCAAGAAGTTAAAATCATTATGGTCGACTCCCCAAATTGGATAGCCGGATCGTTTCCAGAAAGTGTCCACCATAGACGTGTTTTGTGTTTATATTTGCTTGGTTGGTTGAAATTGCGGGGTGTGTCAAGTGCCATTTCTTGCAGCGAAAGGGTTAAATTATGATTTATGAACATATAACATATACCATAGGATCCATGTATGCCATATATGGTAACATGTGGGGTATATTGATGGTAAATGTTACCATATATGGCATACATGGATCCTATGGGTATATAGACACTACCACATCACTGTTTACTTTTTCCCAATAGGATCAACACTAGTGTAAAATGTCAATGATGGCTTTTTCAGGGAATCCTCTATTTTCAGAAGACATATCCTTAAACCAAACATGTGTACTGCAAAGTATTGGCACGTGGCACCTGTCCTATTTCTGGAACAAGTTCCAAGGGCAAAATTGGATAAAATTGGAACATGATCGCACATTTGTGCCATGAACGCTTGCATCCTCATCATTACGGGGATTCATCCTGTGTTAACCCCCAATAAAAATTATTAAACAAATCACAATTTTACCGGAAATGGGGTGGTATAAACGGATCTAAAATCGGACTTAGTGGGTTATAAACCATATATAAACCATATATAAACCATATATAAACCATATATATATATATAAAAACCATATATAAACCATATATAAACCAAAAACAGACAGGATGGTTCCCCCCAGTTATAAGTTGGTTTATAAACCCCATTAATTAACTCTAGTTCTACCTACCATCATCCATAGATTTCAGCCGAGGCTTGGATCACTCCAGCGCAGCAGGCCAGTTACCTGAGCACCTCGGCGTTCGAAAAACATGGGTGGTTGAAGCAATAACAAAATGGTTGGTTGATGGTGGTTAATAATGTTTTTCATAGTGGTTGATGAGGTTTTTTCAGAATGGTTGACCCATACTCCTAGGTCAATCTTCGATGGGAATTCTTAAGCATCAACAAAAATCGGAACTTAACCATCAACAGATCAACAATAGTGTTTTTTCTTTAATAGGATTTAGGAAATGGGGATGAATGGGATTTCGACAGGGCAATCTTAGATGGGTAGAAACTAATCCAAAATAGTGTTTTGGTATGGGATTATCTACGTTCACCAGCAAAGTTTTTTTTTTGCATGGTATCTAAGATTGGCAATGAATTTGGGATCAAACATATCAAGATACCTTAGTGAAGGGCAGTTGGATAAGTTTGATATTTGAATGTGTTCTTCTAAATGGGGATATACACTACCCAGATACTCTGCAAGTTGTTTTGTTTTGCAGATGGAAACGTGCAATAATTGTCATGATTTGGAGGGTTCTTTGACATCTCAATTTGACAGTGACCATTAACATGGTGGGACGAATATTGGCCAGTTTCTTTGAGGTATTTGATTTAGTGGATGATTGCGAAATCCTGCACCAGTTGATAGGTGGTAAATACATCCTATTAATCTACTATTTATAAACCATTCAATAGGCTTAATGGGTGATATGTTTACCATTCCCAAATGGGTGGTTTATTGTTGCTTTACCCACACTATTATTGTTGGGGTTTCAACCATCCTTTTGGTTTTTAGGATTTCTTCCATCCACAGTACCTGCTCAGGACCTGCTGCTGCGCCAGGACTCCAACTCAGTGTCTAGGCCGAACAGGTGGATGTACCCCAACTAACACTGGCGGATTCCAGTGGGTGAACCTGAAAATGGATCAAAATGGGGATATACCCCGCAGATCTCTGGAAATTTCAATGGCGAAAGTGATTCGATTTGGATGATCTATGGGGTATTCTATGTTCAGTCAAGCCCCGTACGGTTGATTTTGAGTTTCAGCCCAGCCGTGACGATGTGCTTTGGATGGGTTGAAACCACCAGAAACAGTCTGACCCTGAGAATCGCCAATTTTTGGAGGAATGAATTGTCTTCTCACCAGTTTGAAAGGCAGAATCCATGTTAGTTGAGGAAAACTCTAACATAACTATGGACAATCACCATTTTTCATTGGTAAATCAACTATTTCAATGGCCATAGTTGTTCGGAAATGCTAAGAAGGCAAGCAACTGGCGACGATTCGGGGTGATCTAATGGAGGTTTAACCAATCCATGGGATATCCATGGCCGGTTCGATGTTCGGTTTCGTTTCTACAAGGCTCAACTGATTTAAACACTAAGATTCACCATTCACGTTGTGACCTTGGCTTTGATCCTTGGCATCCTTGGCTTTGGGTCGTTTACAGCAATACAGTTACATCATAGATTACAAATTGATGTATGATGGGGGCTAGATTCTATGTCTTGAAGCAATACACAAAAAACCAGGACGAATTATTTCGAGGAACATGCTGTAAGTGCTTCATAGCCCTGCAAAAAAGAAGTTCTCCAAGCTCCAGGGATAGCCGGGTAGAAGTTCTGCTCCGCCTTGAAGCCAAGGAATACCACTGATTGGTGACAAGGTGGTGTACTTCTCCGCTTCACATAAGCGCTGGATTCCCACCATCGTCACAGACGTGGGTGAGCCTGGGCAGAATTTTGTTGATCTGAAACTTGGGTAGGTCCCAAATCCAAAGGGTTCAATGGTTATTATATGGTTATTATATGGCTATTACATGGTTATTATATGGGATCATAATGGGATATACCAATAATACTGGTTAATGATGGTTAATGGTTAATAATCACTGGTTGGTGGTTAGGAACATGGCTGGATTATGACTTTCCATTCAGTTGGGAATGGAATAATCATCCCAACATATTACCCAACTGTCTTTAACACTCCATGATTTTTCAGGTAGGTCAACCACCAACCAGATATCATTGGTTGATCAGATCCTCATGACAAAATATGACAAAAACGACCAAGCCACGACTGCCAGGACTGGTAGTATCACGACTGGACAATCGATTAACTAGATATTTTCTGGTGATTGTATCTAGATATTGTATTTGCACCCCATGTAAAACATACATGTATCATAGTAACATGCTGACTAGCATTGCGGCTCAGGACAAAAGGCGTGAGTCGCTAGCTTAACGGTTGTTTTGTTTCCCCGTTCATAGGTTTATCAGTCTATTTGGGATTATAGTAATAACCCAGCTGAAACCTGAAAATACAGGTTATCAGCCGTAGTCTCTAAAGCCATGGAACGGACAACTGGAGACGCCTCAGGTGGAGGTGCCCTTGTCCCTGCTTCAGGAACGCTGGCGACTGCGTCAACTGGACCTCAGCCGGTAACGGCTGGGGCAACACCCACGCCCATGTCGGTAGATGAAGGTTTCTTCACACAACCCGTCCAGGCGTATTTTCAGTTTGTGCAGAACAATCTTACCTACATCAACGAAGGTAACATTGACGCTTTCAGGCAAGAGGCAGAGGAGAGGCACACACATCTCATGGAACAAAAGGTCCAGCAACTGTACCAAGAGTTTGAGGGAATTTGCCTTAGCGAAATCGCCCATCAACGTGCAGAAGCTGATCGCAGACATGAACACCTAGTGTCAGAGTATTCAATGTCCCAAACGGCAACTGAGCATGAGGTAGCAAAACTGAGACAGGAACTTAGCGATGCAAACGCAAAGCTAAAGAATGCTGCAAATGCAGTTGCACTGGAAGCTGAACAAAGAGCCAACCAAAAGGTAGCCCATGTTACAGCCCAGTACGAACAAAGGTTTTCTGAACTCAGAGGTAGCCTCGAGGCAGACTGTAAACGAATCGTGGACGAAACAGTGGAGTATGCAAAGAATGGCATGGAAGGTTTCAAGAAGGAGGAACAAGCTGTAATCCAGGAGATTAGAGAGGAATGCGGTAGGCAGGAAAACCAAGCTGCTGAACTCAACTTCCAATTGCAGGGACAAGTGGAGGATTTGATGGAGAAGCTCAACAAGTACAGCGCCCCGGAAATCAATGTCGACAGAGCCGTTGAAGTTGATGATTCACAAGGCGGGAACAATGTCGATTTGTACATGACCCCAAAATCAGCGGTCGGTACTAAGGCTGGAGCAGAACCCATGCCAAACACTGGTATGAGTAGCTTAGCCATGGACGCCAAGGAAAGGCTGAGCAACTTGTTCTCCACAACCCCTGCCGGATCAGCAGCCCCTCCAAAACTGCCACCATTGCCAGTTCAAAGACAAAATGATGATGATGCAAACCAAGAACATAGTGTGCCCAGTCCTACAGTAATAGCAAGCGACCCTGGCAAGAAAGCGGCTGAGGCAGGCTTAGGTCTTTCAGGTCAACAATTGCTAGATCTCATCACCAGACTGACTTCAAAGGATTCAGATGGTGAAAAGCCCCGAACAAAAGAGGCAGAGACTATCAAACTGAACGACATGCCTGCCCCAGAAGCGTATCGTCACTGGCGTAATCATGTCAGGGATGAAGTCAAGTCGTGCTCTGACAAACCCGATGAGGCTTGGCTTTGGCTCAATGAAGTCTTTGACAACAAAACCCCTAGGGAAAAGTTGGAGGAAAAGCTGCAGGAACCTGGGAAATTTATCACACTTGACACCAAATTGTCGGCAGCGTTAACTCGCTCGGCCAAAGGTGATTTAGCAACAAAGATCCATAACTTCAAAGATGAGAAGTCAAAGAAAGGGATCCAAGTCAGAGGTAGGAGAGTCCTTTTGATGTTTGAAGATTACTTCAGGACGTCTGAGGAAGCTGGCAGTCTCTACCGCGTCGAGGACCTACTTGGAGTCGTTCGCACTGGAGAATCTGTGGAGGACCTTAGAAGGTTTCTGAACCGATGGGACGCCACAATTGCCGGCATGGAAACCCCGCCAGATGATTTGGTTCTCAGAGACATCTTACTCAGACAAATCCGAAAATGTCAATTGATGAAGTATGACATCGAAGCATTTGACAGAGCTCCTGAAAAGTCAGAACAAAAGTCTTATGCATTCTTGTTGAGAAACATTCGTGATCTTTTGGATAGAGAAAGACTCCGTTCAAACAGAAACAGAATCGTTGAAAAGAACAAGCAGACCGAAAAGCCTCAGCCCGCTGCACCCGCTCAGGGGGGCAAAGATCGCGGCAAAGGAAAGGGCGACCGAGGTCGAACCCGTGGTCGTAGCCAGAGCGGAAAAGGGGATAAAATATGCTACAAGTTCAGGGATGGCAAGTGCGAAAAGGGTAAAGACTGTCCCTACAAGCATGTCAAAGATTCCTCAAGATCTGGTACCCCCAAAAGGAAGGGTAAGGGCAAAGGTGGTAGCAGAAGTGGTTCCCCCAACAGAAAGTCGAAGGAAGAGATGGCCAAGATCCCATGCACTTACTTTCAACAGGGCAAATGTCGTCGTGGTGACAAGTGTTTTTACAAACATGAAGTTGCAGCTGCACCCACAAAGGATCCAAAACGCACCAATAGCCCTGCACCAAAGAAGAAGGCCAGTGCAAAAGCTGCGCCATGCATTACTCAAAGGTATGCATGCATAGCAAAGGGAAAAGGGTTGCCGAAAGCTACAAAGGCCATGAAAGAACAATGCCATAGAGCTATTGTGTTTTCATCAAAAGTGGAATACATCAAAGTCCCAGCAACAGGTGAACAGAGGAAGGTAGTGCACAAACCCCGAATCTATGAGAAGACGTTCCCTGATTCAGAGTCAGTGCCAAAACCCGACAAACTCGTGGCTCACCGTGCTCAGGTTTCGGCCCGACAGTTGCAGGAACTTGTGAAGCTCTTCGGCAGTGAGACGCAGCCCAAATGCCGATTCCGATGCAATGACCCAGAAGGGGGAGTATCATGCAACCACTGTAGAGCAATGATTGGTCCCAAGAACAAAGTCAGTAACACTCATTTGCCCACTGTTGCTACACCGGCATCAAAAGATGGATGTGTTTGGTTGGTTGACACGGGCAGTGAACAGGATTTGATTAGTGAGGGTATGCTGAAGACTGCAAAGGCGACAAACCGCCGTGTCAGCGACACTCCGATCAGCCTTGCTACAGCAAACGGTTCGACACGAGCGGATGAGGTGGCCGACGTAAAGGTCGATGCCCTACATCAGCCATTTTCACCATACATTCTTGAGGAAACTCCTGCTGTTCTTTCGGTTGGGGTCAGGTGTATGGAACAGGGTTACAGTTTTGTGTGGCCAGCTGATGGTAGGCCTTACTTCATTCGTCCGGACATGGGAGTCATTGAGCTTAACGTAGACGGCCGTGTGCCGGTTATTGATAGCTCTTGTCGTGTTTTGAACAGTGGACAGTTCAAGAAAGATTGTGATCTGTTACGTCTTTTTGCAATGGTTGCTGCAAAAGCAGAAGGTGCCGATGAAGAAGGCGTGGATGAGGGAGGAGCTCATGATAGCGAAACCGAGTACGTCAGGTCTAGAAAGGCATCTGACCTTGAGCAAGAGGCATGCAGCAAATCTCACCAGTTTTGCCATTACCCCAAGAATCCATTTTGCAAAATCTGTCAGAAGGCGCGCATGATGGCGCCACCCGCAAAGAAGAAAGGGGGACAGAAAAGGTTGGAAACCAAAAGTTTTGGGGATCACATTGTCGCTGACCATACTGTAATCAAATCCAATGTGGAAGAAGGCGTCAAAGGTGAAACAGTGGCATTGGTGATGAAGGACATTCACACTCAGTTCAGACACGTCTATCCAAGTCAGACAAAATCGAGTGAGTCATGTGTTAATGCTTTCAACCACTTCTTATCTCACAAGGATGAAGTTGGGGCAGTTTACACTGACAATTCACGAGAACTTATTGCTACAATTTCAGAGTTGGGGTACAGACATCAAACATCAACAGAGTATGTGGACAGTTCAAAGTCGTTTGTGGAGAGGGAGATCAGGCACATGCTTGAAGGCACACGCACAAACCTCGTGCAGTCAGGTCTTCCATTGCAGTATTGGCCAATGGCTATGCAGCATTTCTCCATGGCAGTGAATGCCACGCCACAGCTCAACGGTGATGATGCCCCATGGAAACTCAGATTCGAAGAAGATTTTCCAGGTCAGTTGATTCCTTTCGGTGCAAAGATACTGTTTTGGAACAATCCAAAAAGGGTTGACAACACATCTGGAAAGACATCACCAACAGCAAATGATGGAATCTTTTTGGGATACCATATTCAACCTGGTTTTGCATGGAAAGGTGAGTATCTTGTTGCCAAGTTAGAAGCATTGGATTACCATGCAGAAACGGGCAGCATCACAGTGCAGCGAGCACGACGTGTTGAGCTCATCGCGGGAGGTTTTGTCTTCCCACTCCGTGCATTGAAAGAGGCCAAAGAGCCCAAGCCGGACCGCCTTGCTGACAATGTCATTGCTGATCCTCGTCCGATTCCGTTTCAATCCGAACTGCAAACAGAGGAACATGCAGAAGCAAGTGAAGAAGCAATTGACAAGTCAACGGAGGCAGTGCTTGACGCACTTGCCAGTGATGAAAGGCCGGCTGAGGAACCAGTTTTTCCTGATATCAAGTACACTCCAACTGGAACACCAATCCCGGATGGTTATCATTGGGACGGCACACGCCTTGTGAAAACGTACAAAGGGTCAAAACGCCCTGAGTCGATCCCATCGGATTTTTGGAAAATGCTTAGTCCGAAGGATAGGCAAAAGCTCGTTGAGGAGGAGGCTGAAAAGATGGCTGTTGGCAGCGGCGGTGCTGCATCAAGCTCAGCATCAAAGGGTCCGAAGAAGAAGAAAGGTGCAGTTGCTAACTGCAAGAAAGCTTCGGGTAAACCCTAGCCCCTCAGGTGAGCCTAGTGTGTCAACATGGGAGGTCATTCCAAAGGATAGACCGAAATTTTGTGTCCCTGCAATGCCGAAAGCGGTTCCAGCAAAAGCTGAACTGCATCGCCCGGAATTGAGAGAGATGATCAAGAACAAGATCGCAGAGTTGGAATTCAAAGTGGCTCTTGAATTGTTTTCTGCTGTTGCACGTTTGGTTCCCAAAGATGAGGTTAGGAAAAACCCCAAAGCAAAGGCTGCCTTAGATAAGGAGTGGGAGAACCTCAGGACAAAAGGAGTATGGGACGAATCCAGAGTCAAGGAATGTAAAAGCATTGTTGAGGAAGCCCGCAAGAAAGGGGAAACTGTACATCTTGGTCGTATTTTTGAAGCCTGCTACGAAAAGGGGTCGGAACTTCCAGCTGATGATCCTCGTAGGAAATTCAAGGGCCGTACAGTCTTCCAGGGTAACAATGTCCGCGACCAGGATTCTGACCACGCGTTGTTTGCCGAGTTAGGTAGCAGTCCTGCTTCGATGGAAGCTGCAAAGCTTCTTGACGCGTTTGGTTCTCAGCCCGGATTTTCAAAAGCTCAGGCAGACGCCATTCAAGCTTATATCCAGGCCCTCTTCACTGGGGTGCCCACATGGCTATCATTGCCACGGAACAGATGGCCAGAACACTGGGAAAAGCAATTCTGGCAACCCATGGTTCCTTTGGTTTTAGCTTTGTACGGGCATCCAGACAGTGGCGGTATTTGGGAAAACCACCTCAACAGCAGAATCGGAAAAGAAGGTTGGAAACAAATTCTCCCTGATATATGGCAAAGTATTTTCTATCATGCTGAGTACAATTGCATGTTGGTTGTTTACGTGGATGATTTCAAACTCGCAGGTCCCACCGAGAACATGGACAAAGCATGGGCAAGTATCAAACGAGCAGTCAATATTGGTGACCCCGAACCCTACGATCGATATTTCGGTTGTCAACATGTGGAGTTTAACAATGTTACACTACCACGAAAAGCTCATCCTTTTGCACATGTTTTTGATTCTCAGGCGGCTGCTGCGGCACGTACACAACATCGAACAAACGATTTTTGGCAACATGACCCCTTCAACAAAACTTGGACAAGGTATCATCTCCAGCCACGGAAGAAGTTGTTCGAGCCTGGCGATGAGGGGGGGGAGTTTGTCAAGTCTTTACATTCAGAACGGGTTACAATGTTCGACAAAAATGTTGAATTTAAAGGTCTCCCAGTTCTCAACATGCACATGTCAGATGAAAGTTCAGCTATTGTTGAAGATGACATGACAGTGGATCAAAAGATTCAGACAAAGGACTTCTGGACAGGAAGAACAATCTTCAGGTATGGTGACGAGTACGGCAACACTAATCAGTTTGCCCTCCCATCAAAGAACAGACCCGGTCCGCACAGAGACAAAAGGGAAGCCAAGAATGAGAAGAAATCTCAACGGTTCAAAAGCATTGAGAGTGTCGTTACGAACAAGTCCGGTTGCATGAACAAACCTGTAAACCTGGTAAGGTACGACATGTCTTCTTTCATGGAATCATGTGTAGATGCATACTGCGAACTGGCAAAGGTTCAGAAAGATGATTTGCCAGTGGTTGCAACGCCGTTCACAGAAGCGGGAATAGCCCGGCCAACTCTCGATGAGAAGGAGAAGCCAGGGAGGTTGCAGCCGATTGCATCAAAGGTCCTGATGAAGATTCTCTTTGCGGCCCGTATGGCACGCCCAGATCTCTTAAGAGCTACTCAAAGCTTGGCATCTAGAGTGACGAAATGGTCCATTGAGTGTGATATTGCATTGCACAGATTGGTATCATACATCAAGTCAACTACAGATGTTTTTATGGAGGGTTTTGTGGGAGACTCGTTTGAGGATTGTCAACTGTGGCTATTTGCTGACGCTGATCATGCGGGGGAACATGATTCAAAATCAACTTCAGGTTGTGCCATGTTTCTTGTGGGGCCAAACACCTATTTCCCATTAAACGCATTCAGCAAGAAGCAGACAGTTGTAGCAAACTCGTCCACTGAAGCCGAAGTCGTGTCAGCAAATCACGCACTCAGAGCAGAAGGGATTCCGATGTTAGCATTGTTGGAGCAATTGGGCATTTTCAAGAAATTGTCGCAGAAGGCTGGGTCAAACCCCAAGCCAAACACCCCAGAACCATGTGATCCTGTTTTTACTCGTATCGACAAAGAGATCGATGAAATCAGGTATGGTAACGTTGAGGGGGGCCTTTCTGCGGCAAATATCAATGGATTGAAGGCCCATTTTCCGGAGTTCTATCAAGTGAAGTTCATGGAAGATAATCAGGCTTCTATAACTGTGATGGGCACCGGTAATTCCTCCACCATGCGGTACGCCAACAAAACTCAGAACATCTGTTTTAAATGGATGAAACAGCAGTTTGAGGAAGAACAATTTGACCTCATTAATGTTGGCACCAATTGGCAGACAGCTGACATCCTTACAAAACCTTTTACTTCCCCAACTAAATGGGAACATGCTTTGAGGTTGATGGCCATTGGAAAGACTTGGATCGACGCCGACAAGCCCAAGGTGCGCCAAGTAGACTCCAAGCCTGCGTGTCCAGCTAATGCCAATGATCAGGGGGGACGTGATGGTTCAAATTCTTTCCAAAGGATGTTGATTGAGTTTTGCTGTTCATCTGATTCGAAGCTATGCACTCCACGGCAAGCCAGTAAAGGGTGTAGACTGATCCGAGTAACTGAAAACGAGGATGGCACCACCCAAGGCTGCCGTAAATGGCTAGCCCAAGAAGTCCAGTCTTTCAGGGAGAGTAATCCAGAGGGTGAGATTTTGCTTTACGCTTCCTTGCCATGTGTGGGCGGCAGCCCATGGGGTTACATCAACAGTTTGACTGACAAAGGGGCTGAACGAATCGAACAGCAACAAAAGGAATTTACAAAACTTTTCAAATCACTTCAAAAGATTATCAGTGAAATCGATGGGCCACATTTTTCAATTGCATTTGAACTCTCAAAGAACTGCAAGTATTGGAAATGGCCAATGGTCCAATCGTTTTTGAAGAGACAAGAGTTGAAATTGTATCCATTCCACGGTTGCCAGTTTGGGGTTATTGACTTGGACGGGAATCCCATGAAAAAGGGTTGGATGATTGCAACAAACATGGAAGAGTTGTCAAGTCTTTCGGAATACGTTTGTGATGGTTCCCACACTCATGGTCAAAGCCGGGGTACTGCATTGAAGCTTGCAGAGAACTACACATTCAAGTTGACTGACTTCATCCATGATTGTTTTCGTTCCAGAGCTAACCAGGCACAAACCGCCAAGAACAGGAAAAGGTTAGCTTTGCCCGCCATGAGCCGCCGTTCTGATGATTCAAATTTGTCGATCACTGAAAAGATGAACGTGCGGGCTCTCAAGTCGGCCGGTTTAAAGACCGTGCCCCAACAGAGCAACATGTCGGAGTGGCTTGCTTTTCGGAAGTGCCTTGATGTTCAGGGGGATAGGCACGCAGGGTGGGAGGACATCTTTTCTACGGTCCTCGCTTCGTCAACCATCCTGGCACAGGGCAACAGGACAGAAGACCTTGAGTTGGCCGCAGGATTCATGCAGTGTTTCACTGCGCAGTCAATGGCAACTGACGCCCTGACGAACGTGCCGTGGGCAAAGGAGATCCGCCATCTGTCCGAGCTCGAACATGACTCGCTGTGGGATCTGAGCTTGCCTACTGAGTACGTCCCTGGGACATCAAGGCCGGCGGTAGACGTCGTGCCCACCATCTATGTGGTGACTTCCGATTCAACTTTGGCTCTGATCACTGGAAAGGGTAAGACTTTGAAGAAGTACACCTTGAAGGAGGATCTGGGATTGCGAAAGTCGGACATGGTTCTCGAAATCGGTCATGACATGCTCTGGGGTAAGGATTTGCAACAGCTCTGCAAAGCAAATGTTTCCATGATCAAGGAGCTGATGGCGAAATATTCTTCTCATGGATCAGCCATCAGGGTTATTTCGGTAATCTTTTGGTCTGGGAATGAAATTTGTGGGGAATATGGTGTTGAACCCCTTCCCATTTGGGGACAGAGGGAACCACAGGGCGACTGGAATGCCATCATGGACAGGGTCAAAGGCAACATCGTGTGGTGGAACAATCAGCTCAAGGAATTGGGAGTGGATCAGGCCGCCCTAATCGGCGAGCCCGACCCGCTCACTTATGGATTGAGTCTCATCTTCACCACGTTTGTTGATCGACTGAAGGAATGGTTCCACAAGGAGATTGCCAGTGACAACGATCGAATTCGGTGGATTCAGAATGACATGCTTCCACCAAGGCTTGAGCTCAGGGACTACTTTCACGCATTCGAGACCGAGCTCAACCGAAGTGAAATGATCGGATACGTCATGGCAACTCTCCACATGTTGCACATGACGGACATTTTGATTCCTCAGTATAACCTGTCTTTGTACAAGCGCAGGCGCCCTGCAGGAGAAGCTACAATGCGTGATGTCCCGCCAAAGATGGAGCACCTCCCAGTCAGGTTTGTGCAGGTTCTCAATGCTCTCCGTGAGAAGACGAACAAATCTGCACCGAGCGTCTCGACCCCAGAAAGCTTCACAGCAGAGGAGTTGAGAGCTCGCCCGACCGATGCTGGTGTCGCTGAAGATGATGATGAAGAAGGCGACCCATGGGATGCTCTGGATCCCGATGAGCATGAGGGCCCATCGGTTGGCAAGGCCAAGGCCAGCCACGCAGCTCCGCCTGACCCCAAGGCGAAACCTCAGACGACACAGGAGGATTCAACTCAGGCCACCTCAGCTGGTGAGCCCCTGCAAGAAAACGAGATCAAGGGTACCATCATTCCGAAACATGCACTTGGACACCTTGACAAATATCGTATCACTTTGGACGAAAACATAAATGCAGAAGTAGTTGAACATTGTGTCGTTGATTCCCATCCCTACGAATTGATCGTCAAAACCTGTTGGGAGATGGATGGGGCAAAGGAGCTGAGGTACCCAGATCGCATGGACCGACACAAGACCAAGGTCAATGCAGTGACGCGTGGACAGCCGGGTCAGGACACCTCTGGATTTGATGAAAACATGTGGCTTGACCTTGATGACTTCTTTCGAATGTTCAACCAAATGCTGCCAGCCAAGTTGCCCCGAATGACAGTTGAAGAGCTTATTTCATTGCTCTACTGGGACAACAAGTGCCGTTTTGAGTTCCAGCGCATTGCCGGGTACCAGAAGGCAACCCGTAAAGGGTTAGCCTACTGGCCCATCAGGATCCGTGCAGTGCAGGGGCATACGAAACGTGCCATGGATGCCGCTTCAGCTGAGGACACGTTCAATGCAGTGGAAATCTATGCTCTGTCTGGAGCAGCAGCGATCCAGAAAATGAACGCCAAAGGTAAAAAGATTACCACTCCTCAGATGTGCCCCGGCGTAGTTTATCACAGGACTACAAAAGGCAATTGGAAGGGCATCATTGAGAATGGCTTCGTTGCTGGAGGAGGAGACGGAAATTCATCAGGCAGAGCACACTCCTATTTTAGCGAAGTGCGTGTCGACGAGAAAGAGTATGTGAGCGGTTTGCGTGCTGAAAGACCCATTGAAATCAGGGTAGCAATGGCTGAAGCTGTCAAAGCTGGCATTGTGTTTTTCAGGACGGCCTCTGACGGCATTTTGACAAGTGACGTCGTACCGCCTCAATACATTATCTCTGTCGATGACACTGCCAAGAAGGTGAATTTGTATCGTCGCCAGCAGGAGGTCGCACAGTCTGCAGCGAGCAGTGGGGGAGAAGTTGGAGTCCAGCAGCTTGTCGAGACCTTTGAGGCCAAGGCATCAAAACGGACTGGTTCCACGTCTCCGGCCGCCTCAACTGGCGCGCCCACTGCAACGGAATTTTTCCCAGGAAAGGTGAAGCCTCCGCCACCAAATGTGGCCCAACTTGCCGGTATGCCTGGATATGCAAGCAGCAGATTGTTGCCCCCTCCTCCGAAGGGTGAAGCTCCAAAGCCTCCTGCAGCAAAGGTTGAAAGCCCAAAGACACCGCCGAAAGCGCCTCCAAAACCATCACCGAAGGAAGGGACTTCTGCACCTCATGCACCAGAAGTTCCAAAAGCTGTGACCTCAGAAGTTGATGCAGCAGCAAAGGATGAACCTGCAAAGAAGAAGGCAGCCCTGACAAGCGTGCCCGCAGCTGTGCCTGCGGCATCATCAGCTGCGGCCTTCTTGGAGCCTGTTTCAAAAGTTGCACCGCCGAAAGGCAGTACAGAAAGATCCAAAAGCTCCAGTTGCAGAGTCACCCAAAAAGACGCCGGCATCAACATCCAAGTCACTGGTGCCAAAGCAGAAGTCTCGCCCTAAAGGCGATGACCAACCTTCGAAGAAAGAGGTGAAGAAGGAGGACAAGAAGCCGGTGCCGGTCAAGATTGAAGTCACGCAATGTTCAAGATGTTTTGCACAGACTTTCAAGGGACAGATTGAATGCGATGTGTGTGGATTGATGCTCGAAGGGGTGAACAAGGCCGACCGAACCAAGATTGCAGAACGTAGGAAGGCCGCCCTTCACAAGCTGGGCTTGTACTATGACTTTCGTGGTGAGTACCTGCAGAGCATCACACATGATCAGCTTGAATCTTTGGGTTTGTTGGACGACCAGGCAAGAGGAAGCTCTAGTCCGGAAGCCAGTTTGTTGGCAAGGGCAAAGAGTCGATTCGACCGTGCCTTGAGCTTGGGCTATGTGTCTGTGGCTGACAGGTTTGCCCAGGACGCCACATTCGCAGAGAGCGTGCTGAACGAGGGGGAGAACGAGTACGATTGTGAAAGGTACGACCTCCTCAAGTCTGCACATTTGCCAAAGCCAGGTCGTACCAAGGCTCAGGTCAAGATGGGTGTTTCTGAGCAATCTCAGCTGGAGCACAACGCGATGAGGCTGGTTTACTTGGATTTGGCAAGCCGTCTTGATGTCCCGAAATCGTTCAGGTACATTGACCAACCATGGTTCTACATGTACCGTACGGAAATCTACTCAGAGGAAGAGTACATTGACTATCTCAACCGCAATCCTGGACACAATCTTTTGTTGTCTTGTACTGGTGTTGACAACATTGCCGTTCATGATGCTGAACGTCATTTGAGGTGGATCAAGGGACAAAACGAGGAGCTGTACAAGCAGAACGCTGCAGAGAAGAAGAAGCAGTCTGACAGGGCTCGCGAGCAGAACGAGGCCAAGCGCAAAGCTGAGCAGACTGGAGCGTACGGCCAAGGTCCCTCCAAGAAAGGCACCGCCAAACCGGTTGCCCGACCATCCACCGTAGAGGTAGCTTCATCATCCACGTCAGCAAGTCAGTGGCTCAATCGCCCTCAGCAAAGTCATTCCCGTGAAGATCGACAGTTCACCAATGAGTGGCAGAAGTGGCACGGGTGCTGGTACCAAAAGGTTATCAGGCATGGCCGAGTCGAATGGGAAGAGGGATAAGTTTTGACACTGCTTGCATTGACGATCGATTGTACAAAGCCGCACATACTTTTGAATGTTTTCCCTTGGGTTTGCAAAGAGTTGGATCGGTAAGGCAGGCTTTAAAAGCCTAGCCCTGGTAAATGGGCAGCCTTGCCGTGTCCGGCTCACCTGAGGGGGGTGTATTTGCACCCCATGTAAAACATACATGTATCATAGTAACATGCTGACTAGCATTGCGGCTCAGGACAAAAGGCGTGAGTCGCTAGCTTAACGGTTGTTTTGTTTCCGCGTTCATAGGTTTATCAGTCTATTTGGGATTATAGTAATAACCCAGCTGAAACCTGAAAATACAGATATTACCACATAATCATACATAATCATAACTAGATATGATTCATAATCCAATGTGCTTTTATAACTAGATATTTTCTGGTGATTATACACATAGTATCACATAATATGCAGAGTTGCTTTAGAAGTAGACTACTGTAACTAACCAGGGTTGGGGTTGTAACTAGAGTTGGGTTAGATGGGATATAAATCAACGTATAGCTATAGTAAGGGGCGCCACATTGTGTAGCGTCAGGTAGATTGCATCAACTTTATATTGGCAAAATATCGCATCAGATTATTTTATAGTGCTTGACTCCTTGACATATTGAATCTAATTGGCCTAGACTAAAAGGTTAATCCATTCTTTTTAGTCAGTAAATTGCAATGCTTTTCCGTGGCGAAAAAGCACATGTTGTTGTGCACGTTGCCCCTGGTGTGCTAAGGACAGGGATGAAGTGGAGTTGGAGATCAAGCCTGGTGTGACTCGGCTTGAGTAGGTGGTGTGGGGCCTGTGGGGTGCATACATCTAGTCTATAGTGTTCTATATATAATTATTACATACCATTATATTCCTATGTATATATATATATATATAGATATATATTTCCCTGGATATGATATAAAGCCAAAAAAAAGTCGAGTGAGTAGTAACTATCCATTCTTTAGCGAGGAGCCATTTACCATAATTAATGCTCATCTGGAAACATGGAGATTCCGAATCATTCCTCCACCATAAAATCCAATCATTAGCCGAGTTGTAAACAAACTTAACTATCAAACATCAACTACCCTCTGGTAAACTAACATAACTATGGAAAATCACCATTTTTAATGGGTAAATCCACCATTAAATGGCAATTTTCAATAGCTTTTTGTTAACGTTTACCAGAGGGTATATGGTTCTATGTTCTTACTGCGGTCCCCATTCATTTTATTGGTGATATCCTATTTCGGGGACCTTTCTGTGGTCGCTGAACATAGCAGGGGTTCTGCTGTCCAATAGTCTAGGAACTCTCATGATCCATCAACTGGAATTCCGGGATTCACCATTAAACATCATTCGATGATTGGAACTGGAGATGTTCCAGTAATTCACTATGTTCCGGCCGCCTGCTAAAGCTGTCCATTTTGGTAGTGCATAGTTCTTTACCAACAATTCCCAACTATTGCAGTATAATGATGCAACTATATGCCTTGTTATAATATCACCATTGTTGCTTTTAAAACCCTATTGTGGCTGATGAATCCCATTTTAATTCCTTCATTATCATCATTTCCATCGGTTCTTCATTATGTTTGCTAATTATTGGACAATGCACACTGCTACTTGGAGTAATGCCTTCCAAATATTCAGATATACTAAACAGCCCCGAGAAACCATGTTTTACAAGGTGAAATTAAAATTGGGGCATGGGATTTTCAACAGCAACCCATTGTAACTTTACTGTAACTGGAATATATCAATAGTTCCATCTTTTCGGGAGGTTAAGGATTGATTGATTCCATTTCCATGTCTATAGCTTTGAACATACAACTCATATTCACTTGAAAAATAAACATTCCAAAGTATATAAGAAATAGCCCCCAAGAAGATATAGTGTTTTCAGGACGGTAGTTAGATGATAAGGGCCTCATATGTCCGGGTTTCCAACGTATCTATCGATTTCCGAGATACAAGATTTGCAAGGTGAGGCGCCCCAGGTAGCTAAGTTGACTTAGTTATATAACTTGGGTAACTAGTGGTGATGAGGAGGATATAACTATAGTTACTGGGTTTATCAACTAAGAAACATAACTAGGGGGGCTCACCTCGTGGAAAATCATAGGTTTATGGATTTTAATGGGAAAAATGATGATAAACTGTTGGATTTTGGGATATTTCCCCACCTGCCAGGTGAGGGTTGTTAGATTTTATGTCAGTTGCCTGGTCCTCCTCGTCCTCCTCCTTCTCCTCCTCCTCCTCCTCTCGTTGTCCTCCTCGTCCTCCTGCTCAACTGCGACTCGCGATCCACAGTGTTCTCTGCTGGACCTCCACCACGACCATCCACGCCCAGTGTTCCCTGCCGGACCTCAACCACGACCATCCACGCCCAGTGTTCCCTGCCGGACCTCAACCACGACCATCCACGCCCAGTGTTCCCTGCCGGACCTCAACCGCGAGTATCCCCGCCCAGTGTTCCCTGCCGAACCTCAACCGCGAGTATCCATGCCAAGTGTTCCCTGCCGGACCTCAACCGCGAGTATCCACGCCAAAAGATATGCCACATAGAGTGCCAGAAGATATGCCAGATAGAATGTTAGAAGATATGCCAGATAGAATGCCAGAAGGTATGCCAGATAGAATGCCAGATAGAATGTCAGCTAGAATGCCAGAAGATATGCCAGATAATATGCCAGAAGATATGCCAGATATGCCAGAATGTTGCCAGATAGAATGCCAGCAGATTTGCCAGATAATATGCCAGAAGATATGCTAGATAGAATGCCAGATGGAATGCCAGAAGATATGCCAGATAATATGCCAGAAGATATGCCAGAACATATGCCAGAAGATATGCCAGATATGCCAGAACATCTGCCAGAAGATATGCCAGAACATCTGCCAGAAGATATGCCAGATAGAATGCCAGATCGAATGCCAGAAAATATGTCAGATAGAATGCCAGAAGATTTGCCAGTAACAAAATGTATAAATGTCATGGTGGGGATCACACGAAGTAAAGTAATTTTTTTGATGTGGTAAACCCAATAATAACTCAACCCTAAGTCATCACCACAGTCATGGTTGGTATAAACCCCCTGTCATGGTAGGTTTATGCCATTTGTTTTGTCACAGGAGTTTCCATGAAATAAACCATCCAGATATTGGAGATTTCCCATTTATGGAAACCCCCAGATGGAGGTTTTAGTGGGAACATCTATAGATTATGTTTTGATAATATAATATATATATATATACTATAATCATATTCAAAACATAGAACTAATTAACTATATA
Organism: Cladocopium goreaui; assembly: GCA_947184155.2. NCBI lineage: Eukaryota > Dinophyceae > Suessiales > Symbiodiniaceae > Cladocopium > Cladocopium goreaui. The sequence continues at coordinate 47,800 of CAMXCT020005279.1, forward strand.
TATATATATTATATGTATAATACTGTCATCCAAGTAGTTTGTAAAACATCCGCCATGGTTATTATCATAGATTTCCCCATATATATATATACACATATGTATATATCTATATATGTTTTTTAATATATACATACATATACTATCATCCACCATGGTGGTTTATGATCAACCCATCTCCATCCTCAGCTCGGAGGTGTGGCTCCAGCGTGAGGCGCAGCAACGCGTGCTGCGCTGGTGCGCCAGCAAGCTTTGACCGCTGCTGGTGCTCCGGTGCTATCGGATGGAGCCGATTAGGGAAGAGTTCAGCAAGAGAAGTGGTGGTTTGATTTGATGATGGTTTTCCATTAAAACCTCCATTTAGTCCAAGGGATTTTCCATCATTTATTGTGTTTTCCCATGGTTTTCCCATGGTTTTCATGGTTTTTTCTGTTGATTTTATGGTGAATTTGATGGTGATTTAATTGGTTAATCCATGAAATTCATGGGATTTCGCCGGAACGTCATGACATAAAAATTGGTGGAACATATTTCATTTGAACCAACAGTTGCATTCACCCAGCGAAAGTTGGGAATAACATAGAGAAACCACAATATTATTTGGATCTGGGCCAACCTTGGCCGCATAACAGCTGATCTGGGTGGATTTCAACAAGAACCTTGAACTGCATTTTGAAATCCACATGATCGAATTGGTGTTTCTCAAAGTTGAGATGCCCCGAAGACCGTTCATAGTCTTATTCGTATTTAACATTGGATGATTCTGGGTTCCCCCGTTTCAGAAGCCCACAAATGTGGAATGGAAGGCCATAAAGTAGTGTGGCAGCAGAAGTACTTTATACCAGGTATATCTCCTAAAATATGTTTATCTCCTATCGAATCTTTCAAATGTCTCGTAGTGGAATTGCCACACTCGTGTGAACTATTCTTACTTGTATCCCTGGTTCTGGTGGTGAAATACCAATATGCCTACTGCCTATGCCCATTTTCTTTTTCTGAAATATCCCCATGTTTGTCCGTTCTACACCCAATGTTGGAGGTACATCCTCATTTTCTTTGTCCTGTCTCCATTTTTGTGGTAGGCAAGCTCCCTAGTCTTCTTGTGAAATTTCACTACTTGTACCATAGGTAGATTGAGTCATGTGACTTTCAGGCTAGGAATGAATGATCCAAAAAATACCCTCTGGTAAACTAACGTAGCTATTGAAAATGGCAATTTATGGTTGATTTACCCACTAAAAATGGTGATTTTCCATAGTTATGTTAGTTTACCAGAGGGTAACTATGAATTGATAATCCCAGTCCCATCCATTCCCATCCATTCCCATCCATTCCCATCCATTCCCATCCATAGCACCTGGGGAGAGATCTCACAGACAAATGGAGGCTATACTGTAGTTGCTGGTTGAATTGCCAGAATAGCTGGTGAATGGATGTTTATAGTATCTTATACCCCCAATATGGTAATAATAGGTTTTGACCCATCAAATGAATGACAATTCAGACATCAAGAGAACCCATGGATGCCATGCATGGTTTTTTTGCTTGTCAAACTAAGTTGCCAGTGGAATTTGTCAAACAAAGCGAAGGGTTTTCCGCCGATTCGGAGAGATGATTTGGGATCCCAGGACTGCTAGCAGCATTCTTTGCCAGAAAGCCAGCTAAGGTCATGCTAGTTGCATCTGACTTGATGCCTTTAGCTGACCACCATGTGAGGATATGTTCAAGATGTTTCAACATTTTCATCATGGTTGGAGCGGAAGATATTTGCATATATTTGCTACGGTTGGGTGACGTCAAAGAGACGGGACATGTGACAGACATGAATTTTGTTGTGAGAAAACATGGAGAAAACATGGACAAATCCATCGAACCGGTGCAGATCTAGGGACCGAAGGCACAAAAAGTGCTGCGCACCACGTGCTGGTTCCGCTAACGACGTGCTGCCGTTGCAAGCGACGCCCGTGCCACGCAGGCGAGGAAAAAAAGGCAGCTCGCGCAGGCGAGAAACATGCGGATGATAACTATTGGGATTGTGGAAACAACAAGGTAGATTTCACCTAGGCAGAGATTTTGGCAGCGAAAACCTTCCAAGATCATTCAGAAGTGGTTTTTTTCTTAACCAAGATGCCATGGAAATTACAAGGACCCCTGGCTGATGGGACCCCCATTCCAAGCTTCCCCTACGGGGGGTTCTAACATAGGAGTAGTATGCAAGTAGGGGCCCCTATCAGCAAAGGGAGCACCAATAAATTCCACATTAATATGATGAATTGTCACGAAATATCTACGTTTAACACATATCTTAGCTTAGCTAAATGATGAATTTAGCAACTTAGATGGTTTATGAACTTCTTATTAATTAATTACGTTAATTGCACACCGGGTTCATGTATACCTTTCGGGCTCCTTCCGACCTCATCGAACCGTTGATGGTGTGAGAATTCCTTCAAGGTGGTGTTGGTGTTGTTGTTTTGTTCCAGAACAGTCTTCAATAGTCTTCAAGGAACATATTTATGTCACCAGAAATTACTGGTTAGAGAAAGAAATCTTAACTTAGCATTACTTTTTAGAAGTGTTGATTTTTTGGACTTGTAACTTATCTGCTGAATTTTCTGACAAGCTCAGTCCACCAATCCTTTTCTGAGCTTCCCTGATGTACAAAGATTCGCAGCAGATTGACTCTCAGATTCCAGAGGATCCCTGCAGCCTCACTATTGCAACCCCAATAAAACCCCAATGACTCATGATAACCTCGTAGGTGAACTGTGGATTATATTTTACGATTGTCAAATTGTGGATAGAATAAGTCATTTGACTCCAAGGTTACCAGTAATTGTAGCAAACCAAGACTACAAGGTGCCCCAGTTATAAGTTACCACCCAGTAAGACGTCAATATATCTGCCATAAACCATAGAACTCACTTATTTATGAACCAACTTAGCTAACGATTTGGGGCACCACAAAGACTAGCTGTAGTCGTAGTTACCAGCCTGAACCGGTTATTGAGGCTGATACCTCCCACAGCCTACTGTGGTGGTTGGCTATGCTTCGTCATGGCAATTGGTTGGGGGGCTCAGGTTACCGTAGGTTACCGTAGGTTAGAATGTTTAGATGATGAATCATCATGACTCATTTTCCAAGGGATTGTTGTTTTTTGGTGGATTCTGACATACTATCTGAGATTTGTTTTGCATGTGTTTGTGATGTGACATGTTGATGGAACATAACTAGCCCTACCAAACCCATGTTGTCGTAGTGGATTTCTTGTGTTGTTTTTTAGAAGAGATGCCATGTGAGTGGAGACCTTATGATTCTTATCCGATCAACTTGAGCGGCAATTGATATAGGAGGATTAAATCAATTGATAAGTGGTTAAGAAAGCGATATATTTAGTTCATCCATTTATAGTTGGGATAACCTCCATGAATTTGGGGATTGATTGAGTTCACCAGGGCAAAAAAAACAGGTTACGATTCGTGGGATGATCCTGCAAGTAGTAGCCTATTTCCAGTGGATTGCCATCAGTTGAACGAAGGATGCCAAAGCAGTTTGTTGGATAAACTCTGGTATCGTATCGTTTGTTGGACAAACTTATCTCCGAGCCATATGGGACCCATATGGGACCCATATGGGACCCATGATGGATATCTATTGATAACCATCATCAGGGACCCTGGAGTGATCCATTTTGGATTTACATGGCAAAAACCTCTGGGATGGTTGAGATGTCTTTAGTAAAAATCGCATAAATCGCGAGTCGTGTGCAGGAGACCAAGAGGATTTGTGTGTGACTGTTTTATCCAAAAAAGTGGAGACCCATTGTAAATATTTACAATGGAAGGTGATGAAACATCTCGAATCTCGACGACTTGGGACTTGACCAGACTCCGCTTGTTTGCTTTAGCCTTGGATGTTTGTTTTTTTTTTTCGGACCCAGGAGCCATTGGGGTGTTGACCTGCGCCTGAGAACTCAGAGACAGCTTTGGTTTGCGTTGCAACGTTGCGTTTAGAAGTCTGTTGGCGGTGAACTGTTCAATCGGGAAAGGACGACAACAACAAACATTGGAAACTGTGTTTATAGATACTGTAAATATATATATATGTATATATATATACATATTGACACCCATATCCTAAAAATGGTGAGAACCCCACTTTTTATTGGTTCCCATATGAGTAACCGACAAAATTGTTGCATTAATAATACCAATTTAGTTTTCCTTCGCCTTGGCCTTTCTGAGGTTGCCCAAAACCTGAATTAAACCGATAGTGGACGGCCCCAATTTGTGCATGGCATTAAATTTAACAAATAATTTTGTCCGCTACTCATGTATATATATATATTAATATATACATATGTATGACTATATATATATATTAATATTAATATTAATATTAATATGAATACTATAGTTAATTGCCACAATGTGTCCAACTTTCCATATGATCCATGCATGCGATTAACTCGTCCCCTGGATCCGTGTATACAAGAAGTGCATAGTCAATAGCATACATCATCAAAAGGTCTTTATGCATCAAATGTGGGAAGAAATAAACCTTGGGATGTAAAAAAAAGTATATGATGGGATGTAAACACCAAAGAAAAGAGACAACAAAAAACATACGGGATGTAAACAAGTATAGAATCTATTGTAATCATTGATGGACAAGTTTGGGTGATTTCCAGCTAATTTTCCTATTTGGGATGATCATGATGATCCACATGTGTCCAGCATGAATCAGTGTGCATGCTTTTTACGGGTCCCCTCCAGCTATAAACCGGTTATAACCGGTTTATAAGACCAACTGTAGATACATTATGTCATATATTCTGTATGGATACATGATACATATATATATATATCTGTTATAACTGCCAGTTATTGTAGTCTCAAGGCAACTTACCTATCTTGGGGCCCCTTTCTGTGGGTTCCAGTGTGACTTTTAAGCGGATGCCGATCGGAACATCATCCATGGACCATTGTTTCAACTGGATGTTCCCTTTAAAGACCTTCATATACAATTTGTCAGAAATGGTTTTATGCAGCAAAAGAATGAAAATTAATGAACATTAATTAGTCAACAATTGGAATCTACTGGAACGGAAGAATGGAATGGTTCCTTCTCAAGTGACCTGGCCACAGGCCATTTGCGACTTCGCGGAGCTCTTTGGATGTGTCACCTCGCTGGAGGCGTGACTGATCAAGGATCCGATGATGCAACATGGAAAGATATGAACATGATTGAAGATGATCAGAATCTTCGTACTTCCTGAAACCTTGACATATTTGAAGTGCACATTATATATATATGTGTGTGTGTGCACATGCATGCATAAACACATTTGATATAGAGACCTATCATGGTGCACATAGGATTTGCCATCATAGATAGTATCCATTCTCTGGAATCTGTGTATTATATATATATATGATGTATGCAATATATTTACACTCCCGGAAATTAACATAGACCCTGCCAGATAGGGGTTGGAAGATTAGTTTCCACTAAAGATGGCTTATTTTCAAGGGTCTATGTTAATTTACCAGAGGGTATATGTACGGAGTTTGATACTCAATGGCTTGGTTTAAGGGAACATCACCGGAAACCATCGATTTCCCCATGAAATATGGGGCTTTCCCGTCGATGGTCAGGATTCCATCACTGCAATTACCATCGTCGCGCTTGGCACGTGCGGAGCTCAGTGCCGAGATACCCGCCAGATGAACAAAGGCATAGCTATGGCAGCCATGGTCGATCTATTGATGATAAACATATGATAATTTAAGCTTTAAGATGATTTAGCTATTCAACATGGTGATAAATGGGGTTGATATGAATGGGAATATAATCCACCACTTTATCTTTCAATATTGGGATAGAATAGAATGGAATCACTTTATTAATGGGGATATAGTGGAAATAAAATGGGAATGGGATAGAATATTGATGGGATAGGATAAGTTGCTTAATAGCTATGTCTAACTGGGTTTATGGTAGATATAAGGGTTGATTTAATGTGTATATATATATATACATAATATATATATATATATACTAATACATATAATCATGCTGGACGGCAGTTCAGATGGACAACATTTTCCACTAAATTGTCCTTCTCGTTTTTCATGTTGGTGATCCAACATGGCAATGGAAAATATCCTTCATTCATAGATGATTTGTCCGCTGCCCTCTGGTTATTTGTTACATAGCTATTGAAAATGGCCATAGAAATCGTGGATTTTCCCATAAAAACAAGATGAAGCCCACGAACCCGAATGCTCACACGTATGTTAATGGTACAGATGTCAAAACACATGGTTATGCAGTGACGCACAATACCTTTCTGCAATAGTTTATTTGAACAGTCTTGTACATGTTTTCCTTGTTACCAGTCTGCAGTGTGGAGTGGAAAGTGTAGAGTGTGGAGTGTGGAGTGTGAAGTAAGGAGTGTGAAGTAAGGAGTGTGGAGTGTAAAGTGTGGAGTGTGGAGTGTTGAGTGGAAAGTGTGGAGTGTGATGTGAGGAGTGTAAAGTGTGGAGTGAGGAGTGTAAAGTGTGGAGTGTAGAGTGTGGAGTGTGGACTGTAGAGTGTGGAGTGAGGAGTGTAAAGTGCAAAGTGTGGAGTGTGGAGTGTAAAGTGTAGAGTGTGGAGTGTGGAGTGTAAAGTGTAGAGTGTGGAGTGTAGAGTGTGGAGTGTAAAGTCAAAGTGTGGAGTGTGGAGTGTAAAATGTGGAGTGTAAAGTGTGGAGTGAGGAGTGTGGAATGAAGAGTGAGGAGTGTAAAGTGTGGAGTGAGGAGTGGAAAGTGTAGAGTGTGGTGTGTAGTGTGGAGTGTGGAGTGTAAAGTGTTGAGGGTAGAGTGTGGAGTGTGGAGTGTAAAGTGCAGAGTGTGGAGTGTAAAGTGTGGAGTGTAAAGTATAGAGTGAGGAGTGTAAAGTGGAAATCGTGGAGTGCAAAGTGTAAAGTGTGGAGTGTAGAGTGTATAGTATAGAGTGTAAAGTATAGAGTGTGGAGTGTAAAGTGTGGAGTGGGGAGTGTAGAGTGTAAAGTGTGGAGTGTAAAGTGTGGAGTGAGGAGTGTAAAGTGTGGAGTGTAAAGTGTGGAGTGTGGAGTGTTGAGTGGAAAGTGTGGAGTGTGATGTGTGGAGTGCAAAGTGTGGAGTGAGGAGTGTAAAGTGTGGAGTGAGGAGTGTAAAGTGTGGAGTGTGGAGTGTAAAGTGTGGAGTGTGGAGTGAGGAGTGTAAAGTGTGGAGTGTAAAGTGTGGAGTGTGGAGCGTAAAGTGTAGAGTGTGGAGTCTGGAGTGGAAAGTGTAGAGTGTGGTGTGTAGAGTGTGGAGTGTGGAGTGTAAAGTGAGGAGTGTAAAGTGTGGAGTGAGGAGTGGAAAGTGTAGAGTGTGGTGTGGAGTGAGGAGTGTGGAATGTAAAGTGAGGAGTGTAAAGTGTGGAGTGAGGAGTGGAAAGTGTAGAGTGTGGTGTGGAGTGTGGAGTGTAAAGTGTGGAGTGTAGAGTGTGGAGTGTGGAGTGTAAAGTGCAGAGTGTGGAGTGTAAAGTGTGGAGTGAGGAGTGTAAAGTGGAAATCGTGGAGTGTAAAGTGTAAAGTGTGGAGTGTAGAGTGTATAGTGTAGAGTGTAAAGTATAGAGTGTGGAGTGTAAAGTGTGGAGTGGGGAGTGTAGAGTGTAAAGTGTGGAGTGTAAAGTGTGGAGTGAGGAGTGTAAAGTGTGGAGTGTAAAGTGTGGAGTGTGGAGTGTTGAGTGGAAAGTGTGGAGTGTGATGTGTGGAGTGTAAAGTGTGGAGTGAGGAGTGTAAAGTGTGGAGTGTGGAGTGTAGAGTGTGGAGTGAGGAGTGTAAAGTGCAAAGTGTGGAGTGTGGAGTGTAAAGTGTAGAGTGTGGAGTATGGAGTGTAAAGTGTAGAGTGTGGAGTGTAGAGTGTGGAGTGTGGAGTGTAAAGTCAAAGTGTGGAGTGTAAAGTGTGGAGTGTAAAGTGTGGAGTGAGGAGTGTGGAATGAAAAGTGAGGAGTGTAAAGTGTGGAGTGAGGAGTGGAAAGTGTAGAGTGTGGTGTGTAGTGTGGAGTGTAAAGTGTTGAGTGTAGAGTGTGAAGTGCGGAGTGTAAAGTGTGGAGTGAGGAGTGTAAAGTGTGGGGTGTGGAGTGAGGAGTGTAAAGTGTGGAGTGTAAAGTGTGGAGTGTGGAGTGAGGAGTGTAAAGTGTGGAGTGTGGAGTGAGGAAAGTGCCACGCTTGCCACACAAAACGACATGACAACCTGCTTGGACACATTCGAATAGGAGAGGTTTTGCGGCTTCCCCCATAGACACGGCGAAACCACAGGAAAACCAGAGACTCGAGACGAGACACGTGGGAGCACCAAAACGAGCATTTCGTGCGAGACGTCCTCCAATTTTCACACTTTGAAACATGCCGAAGAGACATGTTTTGCAGCTTCCCCTATAGACACGGCGAAGCCACCATAAAACCAATGACGCGAGACGAGACAGGTGGAAGCACCAAAACGAGCATTTCGTGCGAGACTTCCTCGAATTTTCACACTTTGTAGCTTCAAAATCGACGTTTTCCTACGAGTTTTCCTTAGAACCTGAAAATTTGCAACCTCAAAATCGATGTTTCATGCGAGGCTTCCGTCAATTTTCAGCACATCGCACAAAATTCCACGCCTGCCACGAAATTTGCACCTTGTCACCACTTCACGCAGCCCTGCCAATGCGATTTACAAAAACACGCAACAGGACACGTCTAAAGTGCTGCGCCTACCACGAAAAATGACAATGGACACGTCCAAAGTGCTGCGCCTGCCACGAAAACTGCAACACATCTTCTGAAAACGTCACAAAAGTATTGCGCCTGCCACGCAAAACGATTTTCAACACGTTGCAAAACACGTCTGAATGTCACGAAGTGCCACGCCTGCCACGCGAAACGAAGCAACGACACGTCTGAAACCTCCAAAAATGACCACCTCTGCAGAACTTCCCATAGGCACGGCCATATGGTCCTCGCGCGGACGGTTGCGGACGGTTGCGATCGTGAACGCAACGTCGAGCGAACACACCCTCAACCCCCAGACCCCCAGAGTGAAACGGGAACCCTTGCTACGCATTCGGGAAAATGTGATTTTCCATAGTTATGTGAATGTTTACCAGAGGGTACATTTCGTTAGGATTTCCCCGTGCAATTTCAGCTAATTACAAATCTTGAATCACCACTATCATTAAATCACCAGTTTCCCTGGGGAAAAAAAAACATGAAATCACCATTTTCCTTGATTCAACCCTATTCATAATTTCCCCACTTCAACCTTCATTAAATCACCATTTTCCCTAGGTCAACCCCCCATGAAGTCACCATTTGCCCTACTTAAGGTCCACGTTCACCCCACGATCTCTCCAAGGTCCATGCCGGATCTTTTTGCCTCGCAAACCGCGGCGGTCACCGACCGGCGCGGCCTCCGCAGTTGTGCAGGGGATTGGTGGAACTGTTGAGCCGCTTCAATGACTGGTGATGAGTGGTGAAAATGGTAAATTTCAATGGGGAAATGGATGAAAAATGATGAAAATCTGGTTTGAAGACTTATTTTAGACCATGAAATCTGGGATTTTCATAGCACACATGTATACACATGTGCTTTTGAAGCATGACATATACCCAAGTCTGAGACGGATCTATTTTCGAGTATGGGAGGTTCAATCAGTTCGAGCCGGATTTACATTGAGGATGAGAGTGGTGAGTGTGATGGTGGTCATCATGACCATGGTGATGGCGATGGTGATGGTGGTGGTTGTGGTGATGACGACAGCAACAACACTGACGAAATTTCACGTGTTTTTTCGTCTCCGGATTTTGTACTCAGCCATCTCTGGTTGGTGGTTTGGAACATGGCTTTTGTGACTTTCCATATATTGGGAATAATAATCCCAACTGACTTTCATATTTTTCAGAGGGGTTTGAACCACCAACCAGATTTTTCCCCACCTGCCAGGTGAGGGTTGTTAGATTTTATGTCAGTTGCCTGGTCCTCCTCGTCCTCCTCCTTCTCCTCCTCCTCCTCCTCTCGTTGGCCTCCTCGTCCTCCTGCTCAACTGCGACTCGCGATCCACAGTGTCTCTGTCGGACCTCCACCACGACCATCCACGCCCAGTGTTCCCTGCCGGACCTCAACCACGACCATCCACGCCCAGTGTTCCCTGCCGGACCTCAACCACGACCATCCTCGCCCAGTGTTCCCTGCCGGACCTCAACCACGACCATCCACGCCCAGTGTTCCCTGCCGGACCTCAACCGCGAGTATCCACGCCAAGTGTTCCCTGCCGGACCTCATGTAGGAAGATATGGGACAAAGAATGTGCAGAAGAAAGTTAGAAAGAATGTCAGAAAGAATGTCAGAAGATATGCCAGAAGATATGCAGAAGATATGCCAGATAGAATGCCAGATAATATGCCAGAAGATATGCCAGATAGAATGCCAGATAGAATGCCAGAAGATTTGCCAGATAGAATGCCAGAAAATATGCCAGAAGATATGCCAGATAGATATGTCAGAAGATATGCCAGAAGATATGCCAGAAGATATGCCAGAAGATATGTCAGAATATATGCCAGAAGATATGTCAGATAGAATGCCAGAAGATATGTCAGAATATATGCCAGAAGATATGCCAGATAGAATGCCAGAAGATATGTCAGATAGAGTGCCAAAAGATATGCCAGATAGAATGCCAGAAGATTTGCCAGATAGAATGCCAGAAGATATGCCAGAAGATATGCCAGATCATATGCCAGAAGATATGCCAGATAGAATGTCAAATAGAATGTCAGAAGATATGTCAGATAGAATGCCAGAAGATTTGCCAGTAAGAAAATGTATAAATGTCATGGTGGGGATCACACGAAGTAAAGTAATTTTTAGTACTGCCATTGCCTTACTGCTTCCACATAGTCCCTGAAACATCCGGTTTTCGCACCAGGTATGCTGACGCCTCCATTGTCAACGTCACCGGCAGGCAGTTTCATCAACAGTTCCGGCAAGGGTGGTTGAAGGGATTCTAGGGCCTATCGGTCTATCAGTATATCTCAGTATCAGCAAATGATTTCTGATTTGTGATGGTTTCAATATGTTTCAACATCAACCATCTGAATATGTCTAGTTAGTTGGAGGTTTCGAACACGTTTCATGTTCAACCTTGTTTTGGATGATGATCCCAACTGACAAATAGTAACATTACGAACCTGTGAAACCACCAACAGATGTATTTCTTACATCATTTCTTCTTGTGATGAGAAAGAACACCGGGATGGATTGAAACCTCCATAGCTAAGATATGCTAAGATGCCTTAGTTTTATAACCCACTTGTAGCTAGGGTGCTCACCTTGTACGTTCGAATCCATCAAAGTTCACCAAATCTGAACTGCAAACAAAAAGAACCTCTATACAAGTAGCAGCTATAGCAATGCCCGTAACAAATGCAGATGTTGTACATCAACTATCATCATATTAGAATATCTTAGATCCATTGGGTGCTAAGTCGAAGCAATTCTTTGCATACTTTCAGTTTCTGGTTGGTGGTTTGGAACATGTTTTATTGTTCCATGTATTGGGAATTTCATCATCCCAACTGACGAACTCATATTGTTCAGAGAGGTAGGTCAACCACCAACCAGTATATGATTAACCATCATTAACCATCATCATAACCATTAGTATTATCCATTAGTATTAACCATTAGTATTAACCATCATCATTAACAGTATATTACCAACCAATGGTAGGTAGGTATACACCAAGCACCAACCAGAAAAAAAATCTGTTGGTTTCATCATCTCCGGCATCAACCGGTCCCGACCGCAGTAATTCTGTGAACGTCTTCTTGGGCATTGGATTGCCTTGGTCCATTGCTGCCATCTACTGGTCCGTCCTGCATCCCCAGTCAGGTCGTGGTGAAGAACGGGTTGGGGTTCCGTTGATGTCACGGAATTACTGCAATGAATAATGCAATCATGTAAGACCTATAGAATATAAATATAACAGTTTAATCATATATATATATATGTATATATATATATGTATATATGTGTATATATGTGTATATATGTGTATATATGTGTATATATGTGTATATATGTGTATATATGTGTATATATGCATACATATATATATATATATTTATTTATATATGTGTATATGTATGTATATATTTTATGTATATGTATATATATATAACACATATATATATATTAGTATGCATTTACATTTCCTTACTTAGACTGCTGTGAAACCCCAAGTTAGACCGCTGCCAAGCTCACTTCGACTGCTGTTTATTTACTTTGATACGCGAAGTTGTTTTTGCAGCAAAGCCCTATATTGTTAGTCAAAAAACATGAACTCCTGTGACAAGTCCGTGATGTTTCAATCCATAGATTTGTTTGCATACTCCATCCCATTGTATTTGCTTGACTAGCCTCTGGCAAGCTAACAGTTCGCTATGGAAAATCACTTTTTTTTTGTAAATCAACGAACTAAATCACCGTTTTCAATAGCAAACTGTTAGTCATTACCAGAGGGTAACCCCAAATCCAAAGGTTCAGTTTCTCTGCTTCCCTTGTTTTTTTCACAAGGGAATTGTCATGGTCTGAGGTTGCAGGACCCACTCAGAAGTGGCTGGATAGCTATGAGTCCCACTTAGGCGCCACGGGACGGTGCAGGGATGGTCGGATGGCGCCGCTGTGGTGAAACAAGTTGCTGGGGATCTAACGAAGCAACATGAGGAACTACTGTAGCCCCAAAAAAGCCAAGAAAAAAAAGGGGTTTTGAATGGAGAAACAAAAATGATGGGGATATGATTTACATAATTTCATTGATCACTACCGTTGGTTACTTGCCGAAGTGGTCCCAAAACCAAAGTTGGCATCATTCTGGTTGCTCCTACCCCTGGTTTTGTTGGTAACATTTGTCATGGCCGCCATGTAAACATATTGAGCCATCAAACATCAGACACGGGCATATCAGCCACTATCAGCAATCCGGGGCAGCCATGTCCGCATCTATGGAAAGGGGCTACAAACAATCCAATATCCATCCCACTCAAAATTCCTCAAAGCGGTAGCATCAAGAAAAACATGAGGAGTTCATTTGTCACATATCCTGGTTCGAACAAATGTATAAACATATATAATTCAGTTCGAATATGTTCCAACAAAGTATTTTGGTTGAGTAACCAGTTTTAACTCATGTTTTTTGTTGTTTACTCAACAATAAATATCCATACAAAATACAACTGAGAATTCATACTTCAAATGCTTTCCCTCTAACATTAAATACCATCCAAACAAGAGCCTGGTGGTTTCGTATTGGATCTGCTCATTTTGGGGTTCCAAAAATTGCTTGTACAGGGGATGGGATCATACGGTTATATTCACAACTCTTTATATCTATTTGAGAGTAAACAGCTTTAGACAGTCTTATAGCATATTGATTTATATGAGATAACTGGCCATAGCATATATAGTTCTATTAGTCCTATATGGTTTACGACCTATTAACAGTTGTTTATATCAGGTTACTACACCAGAAATATACTGTATAGATATCCGTATATATAAACTCATATAACATATAAATGTATAGAGTCATTTAGTGCAACTGACCAAACATAGTTGTTATTTGTTCTAATGTTAACCCCAAATCAAAATATTGACTGCTAATTACTGTTACCCTGAACCACATTATAAATCTGTATTGAGACCGCCGATTCAGTATTCATGGGCTGACTATTAGATTTATAGTTAATGTTATATATTCTATAGTCAAATTGGCACAAGAGAAATGTTAATATGACCACGACCCAATTCATATCCCATGAAACATCTCCATGAAATTCCCATTTATAGATTATATATATATATACATACTGGTTGGTGGTTTGGAACATTTGTTATTTTCCATATATTGGGAAGAATAGTCCCAACTGACTTTCATATTTTTCAGAGGGGTACGTCAACCACCAACCAGTATATGATTAACCATCATTAACCATAATAACCATACGTATTAACCACCATCATTAACAGTATCTTACCAACCAGTGGTAGGTAGGTATACCACCAACCAGTATATTTTTAACCATCATTAACCATAAAATAACCATTAGATACCATTAGTATTAATTAACCATCATCATTAACAGTATCTTACCAACCAATGGTAGGTAGGTTGAAACCACCAACCAGTATATGTTTTAGTATTAATTAACCATCATCATTAACAGTATCTTACCAACCAATGGTAGGTAGGTATACCACCAACCAGTATATGTTTTGGTTAGTATTAATTAACCATCATCATTAACAGTATCTTACCAACCAATGGTAGGTAGGTTGAAACCACCAACCAGTATATGTTTTAGTATTAATTAACCATCATCATTAACAGTATATGACCAACCAATGGTAGGTAGGTTAAAACCACCAACCAGTATATGATTAACCATCATTAACCATCATCATAACCATACGTATTAACCATCATCATTAACAGTATATGGTAGGTAGGTTGAAACCACCAACCAGTATATGGTATTAACCATCATCATTAACAGTATATGTGGTAGGTAGGTACCAACCACCAACCAGAAAAAATGTTCATTCAGATTATGGCGATAGTCGCAGTTCCATCAGCTCCAAAAATATGGCCCCGATGGCTGGACCGCAGGAGCGTGGCCAAAGGCGGCCTTCATCGTCCAAGGTGGCGATTTGGCCTTCAGCGTGGCGGTCTTCAACGTGCCATGGCGGTGTTCAACGTGGAAGAGCGAAATCCTGCACCAATTGTTGGATATTACAATGTGATACCCTTTGGTTATTTAACATAGCCAGGGAAAATCATCACTTTTAATAGGTACATCATCTATAAATGCGTCATTTTCCAGTTTGCTATGTTAATTAACCAGAGGGAATTACAAACATATGGTAAGAAACATATGGTTTGTAACATTGGTAATATATGTTTCTTTTATCTGAAGATATGGATATATGATATATGTTACCACTATGGATATTTTATATATAATGTGTAAATATGGATATTTTTTTTTACCACTGGATATTTTTCATTTTACCATTGGTAATATCATTTTGTTATCTGAAGATATGGATCATACACTACAGATATGATAGGTGGTAAGGATCCCATGATTTAGGAAGGGTTGAGTTCAACCATTTGGTGATGCCCCTAGCCTCACTGCCTTAAGTTGCTAGCAACAGAGGGAGCTGCGCCACAATATGTTTTTTTCTCCAATGAATCTGCGTCTTTTTGCTGGTGAAACCCCATTTTTTGCGTGAAATCTTCGCTTTGGGCTGATGAAACCACAATTTGTGCCAGAAATATCCTGAAATCTTGTTTCCAGTTGATGAAATCCGAACAATCTGTCCATTTGTCTGGAAAGCAATAGGGGCTCTGCTTTGCTCAACAGCCTCAACTTGAGGTTGCTGCCGGTCTAGGTGCCCCGACTGCAAAATCTGTGGGTCTCATTCGTATAATGTGGGTCTCAGCCAATGCCATGTGTACAACCACATCAACCACCATTTGCGGATGATATTTACAAATTACTAATCCACATCTATGGTAAGAACTTGGGGATGGTGACTATGGCATTGGCTTTGCCACAGCCAGCATTTAAACGACATCCCTCGGGATCATCCTTTGTGTTTTAGATCTGAAGATCAAGCCGGAAAATCCCAATGATTCAGGTGACTGGCTTAATTATGCTTAATTGTGGTCTATTTTTTTGGGCCCCTCGCCAATTCAATTTATCGTTATTGTTCTGGCTAAAATTAATCAGTTGACTTTCGGATTGACGGATCAAAAAATCACAAAATTTGGATGACATATTTCCCTTCAATACTCCAATAAACGGTTGGTATAATATATTCCCATGAAATACCCCCAGCAAATGTTTGGTAAAACTCATTAAATGAGGATCACAGTGCTGACCAACCAAAGACCAAAGACATCCAAAGATCAATCTATTCCAACGAAATATCCCCATTAAATGCTTGGTTTTCCCCATCAAATACTCCAATAAATGGTGGATATGTTAGCCCAGAAATCTGGACCAACCCAAGTACTGGTTGTGCTTAAGCTCCCCCACCTGGCAGCTTTGCTCATCATCCATCTTCGGCGAAGTCGATTGCAAGGAGAGTCCAGAGACTCGCGATGGAGGATGGACGGGTTGAACTTTCAGAGAATGTATGAGCTATAAAAATAATATCTGGTTGGTGGTTTCAAACATTTTTTATTTAGCTCTGTGGCCCGACCCCCTGCCAGCTGGGAGAGCTGCGCAAGCCGAGTGTCGGGCTGGGTTTGGTCACACCGCGGTGTTTGCCATGGTTTGGGGTGAGCCAGGTCCCACCCGATCTTGGGCTTGGCCACCGACGGCTGAAGTGGGCACCAGAGGGGATTTGGTTGCCGAGATCATCTCGATGAACGCTGACAGTGTGTTGGTAACATTGGTGCCGTGTGGATCGCGTGCAAAGATCCTTGGTTCAGTACAGGTGCCTGCAGACTGCACTAGCTTATCCATCTTCGATGCCACGCTGCTGGACAAAGAGCCCTTCATGGTATTTGTTGTGGATAATGCTTCGGATGTGCTGTATCATCCAAGAGGGTGCCGAGACGACCTTCTCAACATCGTGGAGCTTTGCAGTGGGATTGGAATTGGAACTTTTGGTTTCAAGGAAGCAGGTATGAAGATTGTGGCGGCTTGCGATTGGTCTGGCCCTTTTGTCCAAGCCTTTGGTGAAATTCACCCAGATGTGCCTATCGTGCATGGTGACATCAGCGACAAGGAGGTCATCAAGAAACTGCACTCGTTGCATCGCCGCCCAGCTGTCCTCATGAGTGGTTTTTCATGTCAGCCGTTCAGTGCCGGTGGACAACAACGAGGCGCCCTTGATCAAAGATCGGGTACCTTGGAACAGTCTCTGAGAGTAGGACACATGCTGCGTAGCTTGGTTATCGTGCTGGAGTGTGTACAGGATGCCGGAACAAATGCAATGGTGCGGAAGCAGTTGGACCAATTCAAGTCTGACTGCGGGTTTCACCTCTCCGAAGTGATTTTGAAACTTGAGGACGTCTGGGTCTCAAGGAGAACCAGATGGTGGGCAGTCCTCAGTGCGAATTTCCTCGGCCAGGTACCTTTACGTGCATTCGAGCATTCGGAGCATCCGTCCATTCCGCGTCACATCCTGTCCAGTCCCATGTCTGTGTCTGATGTCGAACTCCGTCTGTTGGAGCTGACCGGTGAAGAACTGAATCGGTTTTTGGAATTTGAACCGAACCTTGCCCGGATGTTTTTGCGCTTGGATGTCAAAGCCCCGACGGCGCTGCATTCATGGGGTTCACAAGTTGTTGCATGCAGGTGCCTATGCAGGTCCAGTGGATTTAGTGCACAGACCCTTTCCAACCGTGGTTTGTTTGGGATCCTTATTCCCGTTGCTGGCTCAGGTCATGGTGCTCATCTCCGAGTCCGCCACCCGCATCCAGTGGAGGTTGGAATTTTGAATGGGGTCCCCTCAAGTTCTTGGCCAGAGGATTTGAGGTTGATTCTTGCGGGGCTGGGTCAGATGTGTAGTCCACTGCACACGGTTTGGATCGCATCCCATTTGCAGCGTCACTTTGACTTGGTTTTTGCTGGCACTTCCCAAGTTGACCCGCAATATCAATTGGACTCCTTGCGTGCCCTGGTCATGGAACATGCTGCACACGTCACCTTGGTACCTTCCCTGGCTGCTGACCTGCCGGAACCTCCTGTTGAGTTGCCGATGGACTTGCCCTTGGACGATGTCTCTCGTGCGCCATGGTCCAAGTTTCGACATGAAGGTCCCCCTGACTCTTGCACAGTCGTCCCCGAAGATGATCCTGTCCCATGTTGCCTTCGTCTGTCTGATGTCGACGACACGGTTGCTGCGGTGGTCACTTCATGGTTTGAGTTCACAGGCGCTGAACCTGATCGTTGTAAGATTGTGGATTGTCAGTCTGGCCTTACTCTTGCCTATGGACACCAAGCTGCTGGACTTTGCCTTTGGATTACCAAGTACCCTTTGGAATTTGTCCAGCCTGATGAAGAGTGCATGGATCCTGACCCTGATGTCCCGAGCCCGGCTGTGGATTTTGATGCCGTCACATCCAATGTCCCTGCTGCCTGCCCAGCGGACCCTGCTCCTTCACGCTTGTCTGAAGCCCGGCCTGAACCTTTGACTGCCTTGGACGAGTCCCGCTTGCTGTCTGTCCCTGCTCCCCATGTGGCTGATGTCAACACTGTTGATGCATTGCGTCGCCAGACCATTGACGTCGAAGCTCGAAAGCAGATCCTTGCCAATCAAAATGCCCTCTGGGCGGATGACGAACTGATTTGGCATGTCAATCAGATGATTGTTGCTGTACGTAAGCCAAGCTGGGCCTTGCTTGACCCCATGATTGCCTCTGAAGCTTTGCGCAAGCCAAGCGCTGGCCTGCTTACCGCTTGGATTCGAAGTCAGCCTGTCAAACCTACCGCCATTTTGGGCGTAGTCATGTTTGCTGGCCACTGGACTCCCTTCATGTGGACTTGGACTCCTTCATGCATGATTGCTGCCAGCTGGGATGTTCCTGGGTCCCCCCCCCATGAGTTCTCCATGCTCCACACTGCCTTGGCCTTGGCTGTTGGGTCCCGCACCTACACTGCGCACATTGTTCACCGGAAGTTTGCTGTGGAATCCTACTGTGGCATTTGTGCATTGCGTTTCCTGGACAGCATGATCCGTGGCAAAATGCTCCCCGCAGACCTTGGTGAATGTCAGTACTTGCACTCCGTCGGCCGATCCCTGTTTGCTGCCCATTTGGACTCAGTCCAGGAAGTCCCTCGGCCATGGATTTTTGGTGCAGGCCTTGATGTCAAAGCATTGGATCGGCTCCATTCCCTGCTGTTGGAACATGGAGTTGAAGACAGCCAGCTCAAAAACCGAGCCAGCCTTCTCGTCCAAGCCATTGGAGTTGCCACTGCCCAGAAAGCCCTGACAGGTGGTCAGCCCTGGAGATCACTCAAGCAAGCGGCCAACCACTGCAAGCCTGCCTTCCAACTGGTCTTGCCTGAAGAGCTGGAAGCCTCAGTGCAGCACAAGGCCGCGCAAGGTGGCCTTCGAGGTAAGCGCAAGAAAGGTCCTGGCCAAGCCAAGCAGCCCGCCAAACCTGAAATGCCTGCAGCCCTCGACCCAGCCAAGCTTGCCATTGAGGCCGATGTTTTTGTAGGACCTGATGGCTCTGCCCTTTCACAGCTCCCCATGACTGCTCTTGGACCTCTTGCGTCTGGCGTCGCTTTGGTCTCCATGGAAGAGGCTTCTCCTTACCTCAAAGCGTCACAACTTGTCTCGCAAGGACCTTTGGCTTTGCTGATCCTCAATGCAGATGAGGTCTCTGTTCCCACTACTTTGGATTGGGTTTCTGTGCGTGCGGTGCTCCGTTGTCAAGCCAATGGTGAACCTTTGATTGCTCCCTCCGTCTTGGTTCAGCTTGGTAAGCAGTTGGTCTCTCAGAAGCAGGCGGAGTCGGTTCCTGCGGTCATGCATACTGCTGCAGCTTGCTTCAAGTTGTCTTTGTACCGTGATGCGGTTGATGGTGATTGGAACCAAGTGGTGCAAAGCCCGGTTAAGTACGTTTTGAGCTTGCTCGAGCCTGTCCAAACGTGCACCGCCGATCAGACCTCTGGAGTTTGCCATTGCATCAAATGGCACCCGCCGCCTGATGCTGTTGTTGCTGACCCTGTCATTGATGTCTGGCGTCGCCAATGGGTTTCCTCTGCGTTCCGTCCTGTCGCCCCACCTCAAGCTGACATCTTCCTTGTGAATGTTCGTCTGGTGGATTCATTGTCTGATCGTGTGCTTTGCTGCTCGGGGAGGGGTGGCCTCTTCCTTGAACCCCGCTCGTTGGATGGTCGCGACCCTCTCATGGATTTCCAAGTCCTGTGGTTGGCCCGTACACCCTTGGAAGAGCTCTTCAGACTCCAACAATGTACTCCGGAGATTCTCGGCCTTGCCCGACTTGGCACCCGCCTTGGAGTTCGCTGCCGAGTGGCTGATGCACCTGGCCTAGCCAAAACCTTGAAGCCCAACTCAGTCTTCCTTGCCGCCGGGGCCAAACTGGCTTACGAAGTAGGTCCGCTGCCATTTGGCATGGATAGACTTTCTGTCAGTAAACTCTGCAGTGCTTGGCAGTGGCAGGCCCGACCTCTGCAGCCGCTCCGTGCGGCAGACGGCCAACTTGGCAACATATGGCTTGTCCAAGCCAGTGCACCACCTCCTCACCCGGTGATCCGATACCAGGGAAGCGAGATTGTCATCAACACTGTGCCTGACAAGTCCACCAGCTCCACTTCGCCTGCACCCAAGGTCGTTGGCTCCAGCGCAACGGTCAAAATGTGTTCCAAAGATGCCGCATCACCCAGCACCGACCCCTGGCTCTTGAACGACCCGTGGGCGCCTGCCAGCGCTGCGTTGCCACGATCGCTTGCCTCCACAGATGCCTCTTTGAAGGACTTCGAAACCAGACTTGAAAAGTCCATTCTTTCAAAACTGCCACCTGCTGGAATGGAAGTTGACAGCACAGGTGAACAAGAGGCTCGGCTCATTGCCCTGGAGCATCAGGTCCATGCCCTTACTGCAGGCCAACAACAGCTTGACCAAAAGCTGGATGACAGTGTTGCACGCCATGAATCGCAGTACCAAGCCCTCCATTCACAGGTCAACCAACAGATGGAATCTCATGGCCACCAGATGCAGGCCCTTTTCTCATCGCAGATGCAACAGATCGAGGCCTTGCTGTCCAAGAAGCTTCGAACTGAATGACGGTTCTGCCACGCCCCTGTTCCCTACAGGGGTGGTGGCCCCTGTCCAATCTTCTTTTGCTTCCTTTGGACTTTGTTCTCTGTGGGGTGCCTTTTGGCCGGCGTTGCCTCTTGCCTTGGCTCGCAACTGCACGATTCTCTGGCTTGCCCCAGTTTTGGTACTGGTCTGCTTGCACGGGCTCCTTTGGCTTGCTGTCTTTTCGCCTGCTTGACCTTCTTCCTCATGGCCCGTTCCTGGTTTTGTCACGTTGAACCTCGGCAGTGGACTCCGTCTTCGGTTCGTGGGGTGTCAACCTTTGCGTTTCCCTGTCGCTTTGCGGTGCCACCATCCTTGGTCTTCTGGGCTTCCTTCCTTGCCTTTTGGGGTGTTGGTGAAGCTTTCACACCTGGGCCTGAATTCCGTGTCGGTGTGGCCAACATGAATGGACTTCACAACAAGGCCTTTAGTTTTGCCGACTCCACGGTGGACACTTGGATTTTATCGGAGACCCACCTTACAAAAGGAGGAATCATGGCTTTTCAGTCCAACTTGAAGCAAGCCAAAACCTCTTACAGGTCGTTCATTCATGGCTGTCCTGTGGCCCAACGCTCTTTGACATCTGACATCGGCCAGTGGTCCGGAGTTGGGGTTCTCACTGCCTTCCCTGCTCGCCGGCTGCCTCACACATGGCCTCCTGTGGCTTACAACTCTGGGCGGTTGTTGTGTTCGGGTTTTTGTGCCAAGGGGGTCTGGATTTCTGGGGTTAGCCTTTACGGTACTCCTCCTGGTCCCACACATGTCAATGGCAGACAGGTCACCGACGAACTCCTGGCTTTGGCTCTAGATAGAGTCCTGCAGTTGTCTGGTCCTCGGTTCATCGCTGGAGACTTCAACCATGATCTTGACCGTCTGTCTACTGTGGCCACGCTCGAACGATTGGGCTTCCGTGACATTCAAGACATCCATGCGGAGAGAACGGGCGAGCTCCCTGTCGCCACGTGTCGTGGCAAAACCAGGCGTGATTACTTGTTTGTGTCCCGTGAAATGGCCCGACTTTTTCGTTCATGCCAGGTTGTGGATGAGACTGTTTCTGACCACTCCTACCTGATTGGTACGTTTGAGGGCTCACTTGACTTGCTTGACCGGTTTGTTTGGCCTATTCCTGACCAGATGGAGTGGGAGGCAATTTCCGAACGTCAACCTGTCCAGGCTGATCTCTTCCAACCAGGGTGCAACCTGGATCAAGACTATGCTGCCTTTTGGTCAGCTGTTGAAGCCAACAACAATGGTGCCCGCCAACGCAAACAGAAGCCGTTAGTCCGATCCATGCAAGGACGCGGACGGCAGCATCAACCCCAGCTTAGGCATGGCATGTTGGCCCCCACCAAAACCAGCCGGCCTGGGGACAAACAACCAGCGTTCCTTGGCTCCTGTGTTCAGCATGCTCAGTGGCTCAAACAGCTCAGGCGTTTTCAGTCTTACCTGCGTCTTGCCCGAGCTCCTGTCTTGACTGTTGCTCACCGTGCCCACCTCTTTGGACTTTGGACTTCCATCCGTCGTGCTGCTGGGTTTGCCCCGTCTTTTCCACAGTGGTGGGAACAGCGTGCTTCCTCGCTTGGTGAGCCTCCGGCTGTTCCTTTGGAGCCTCCTGATGCTGGGCTGGCCAATCTCTTCTATGCTGCCTTTGCCCTGGATTTCGACCAACTTGAGACCACGCTCAACTCAGCCCGCTCTCATGCAAATCGACTCGCCAAGGCTTCGGATGTTCATGCCATGTATCGCACGGTCCAACGTGATGCTCCCGTCCAAGTTGACTCACTTGTCGGCGTTACGTCAGCTACTGTTCTTGAAGTGGATCATGAAGAGTGTGCCCTGGTCACTGTTCAAAGCCCTGCTTGGAATTTGGACTTACCTGTCATTCATCCCTCCGGTCCCATCTCGATTATCCATGCTGAACAGGACAAGGTCTGGGTTGATTCCTGCGCCTCAGTGTCTCCTGGTGACGTGCTGTCCCAAACGACGTTCACGTCGGACCTTCCTGACCTGTTTGCTGCGTTCGAGTCCTTTTGGTCTGGGCTTTGGAACAAACATGAATCTGTGCCTGATTCACAGTGGGACCAAATCATCAGTTTTGCAGCTTCTCAGCTTCGACCTATGCCACCGTCTCAGCCAACCTTTTCGGCCAACTCTGTTCGTCGTTGCCTGAAGCGTAAGAATGCCCGCTCAGCCACTGGACTTGATGGCGTGTCCCGTGCCGACTTGATTGCTTTGGTTGACGCTGATCTTGACCTCCTCTTGCGAACGATCACCATTGCTGGTAATAGTGGAGACTGGCCACAGCAGACCCTGAATGGCTACGTGCGCTCACTTGCCAAAAATCAGGACCCGCAGGGTGTCGGCCATTACCGCCCGATCACTGTGTTCTCTTCCTGGTATCGGACTTGGAGTTCCATTGCTGCTCGTCACTGGTTAGCGCAACTTTCCTCTGTGGTTGACCCATTCTTGTGCGGCAATGTGGTGGGTTGTCGAGCTGGTATGGTTTGGCGCTTTGTCCTTGAACAAGTCGAAGCTGCACACCGTGATGATGTTCCTGTGTGCGGCTTTTCAGCCGACATCGTGAAGGCCTTTAACGTTTTGCCTCGCCGTCCAGCATTCGCAGCTGCGAAACTGCTTGGCATTGCGCAGCCTACCTTGGTTGCTTGGGCTGGGGCGCTGAGCAATTTCAAGCGGCACTTTGTCATCCGTGGGTCTTATTCACCAGGTGTCACGTCTAGCAATGGATTTCCTGAGGGATGCGCCATGTCCTGCGTTGCCATGATGATTTTGACTCAGTTGTTCCACCGATGGCTTGCTTGTTGCAATGCTCTCTTTCGTCCGGTGTCTTACGTTGACAATTGGGCTGTCATCCTCCACAATGTCGATCACATGAGACAAGCCACTGATGCAGTCGATCGTTTTGCCAGCCTGCTCCAAATCCAACTTGATGCCAAAAAGAGCTTCACCTGGTGCACACATCCTGAAGGCCGCAAACACCTGCGCAGCCAAGGTTACAATGTCCTGATTGGCACTCGTGAATTGGGAGCTCATGTGGTTTACACGAAACAGTTGGCCAACAAAACTGCCATCGATCGCCTGAAAGACCTCTCTGACTTTTGGGCCAAGCTCTCTGCTACTTGGTGTTCATTCCGTCAGAAGATCACGCTTGTCACTCGTGTTGCTTGGCCCCGTGCGTTCCATGCGGTGTCCTCGGTTGTGGTTGGAAAGAAGCACTTCGAAGGCCTTCGGACTCACCTCATGCAAGCTTTGCACATCCAAAAACCGGGAGCCAATCCTGTGCTTCAGTGTGGCCTGGAAGCCCTTGAGTGTGACCCCCTGGTTTTTGCCGCGTTGGAAACCTTCCGCGATGCTCGTGTGCTTGGGGTGGATTTTTGCGTTGTGCAGGCCTTGAATGCTGGACCGTTTGGGGATGCTGACCCTCAGTTCAACTCTCTGTCAGAGATCTTTTGCCAGCGATTACACCAAATGGGTTTCGAACCTGCGCCGAATGGCATTGTCCTTGACCAGATTGGTCCCTTCCGGGTTTTGGATTGTCCGTTTGGTGAATTGCGCTTGCGTCTTCAGCTTGCTTGGACTTCTGTCATGGCTGTTCATGTAAAGCACCGTCCGTCCTTCCGAGGTTTCCATTTGGTTGACGTCGTCCATACTAGACAGGCGTACCTCAAGACTGCCCCGTTTGAGCAAGGTGTCCTGCGCAAGCACCTCCACGGCGCTACCTTGACCAATGAGCATGCCCAGCATTGGTCCCAGAATCGCAGTAGCCTTTGTGTCAAATGCCAAGCTTCTGATTCCCTGTACCACAGACTCTGGGAATGCCCTGCCACTTTGGAGTTGCGTGACCAATTGCCTGTGGACTTGGTTGGTGCAGTCGACTCCATGTTGCCTGTCCTGCGTGAACATGGCTGGACAATGCGTCCTAGCCTTGCCATCCCTTGGATGCAATATCTGGACCAAATCCCCGTGGACGTTCCGTTCCCGGTGTTCCCTGTGTTGCCTGCGGTGTTAGATGTGTTCACTGATGGGTCCTGCCTGTTCCCTACTCTCAGTGATTTGCGCATGGCTTCTTGGTCTGTCATTTTGGCTCCTCCTTTCACGTTGGATTTCACCCCCAAGGACTTCCGTGCTGTTGCGGCACAGCCGTTGTCGGGCTTGCTCCAGTCAGCCTATCGGGCAGAGTTGTTTGCTTTGGTCATGGCATTGCGGTTTGCCTTACATGTTGGCCGTCCCATCAGAGTCTGGACCGACTGCCAGAGTGTCATTGATGCCTTCAGTACTCACGTTCGAGACGCTGTCCCTGTGCGTGCCAATTGCAAACATTGCGACCTGTTACGTTCTCTGCAAGAACTGGCTCGTGAAGTTGGTCCCCAATGTGTTGAAGTCCTCAAGGTCCCGGCCCACACCTCTATCAATGAGGCGGTCTCCGACATTGAGCGGTGGTTATTCACTGGAAATGACGTTGCCGATAAAGCAGCTAAGGTTGCCAATACTGCCCGGCCAGACCACGTTTGGAAGCTGTGGGACCACATGTCGGATCAGTTGTTCACCAACAGAACGCAAGCAGACCAGATCCGTGCCCACATCCTTGCTGTTGCGAGATGTTGGCAAGACGACAATCCCGAGGCCAGAAGTCAGCTCCCGCAGGTTTCCCGTCCTCTCCGTGTCAGCCGAGCTTTGCCGTCCATGGTCTTCGACTTGCCAGCCCCGTTAGCTTTGGTAGGACCAACTTTCCGCCGCAGCTTCGGCCTAGAACTGTTTCACAAAGTCGCCAGGTGGATTTCCAACATCCATTCCGCTGAAGCCGAGCTGCGATGGATCTCGTTTCACCATCTCTTTATCAGTTTCCAGAAAAGGGAAGGGCCTGTTCATGTTTCCAAGAATGATGGTGTGTGGACAGTGGAAACTGGAGAGATTGCCACTTTGGCAAATCACACGCGGCTTGGGGTCCGTGTCAAACATTTCCGGCTTATGCTCCAGCAGTGTCTCCGCGATTGTGCAGCCAGCTTTACCACAGCCACGGTTAAGCCTAGTTCTCAGTGGGTTTGTTGCTTCAAGGGATGCCTTGCCATTGGTTTCACTCAAAGTGAGTACGATTTTGTTGAGAACTTTTTGGCATCACAGCTGGCTGCTCCGGCGATCGGAGCTGGGAAGTCCTTGGACTCGCTCCGGAATATCTAGGCCACAAGAGCCCACTAGCCCTGCGTGACCCAAGGCTAGCTGCGGTGGGCCAGGAGGAAAAACATTTTTTATTTTCCATAATATATGGGATAATCCTTCCCATTGACCAATATTTTTCAGAGGGTTGAAACCACCAACCAGATATGGTTGATTGATGTTGATTGTCTATTAATTAATAATAGGGGATTATACTCTACATGGTTTAATGGGGATTCTGATAACCAATAGTAAGGAAACCAGTTTTTTACCCAGTATTTCATGAGGTGGGATAGGGGTATTTTTTTAAATGGTTCATATGGGTTTGTCTGAAAATAGTATACCTCGAAATTCTCTAAATCCATTGACTCATCATCATTTTCATGTTCCCTATTAAGCTTGACTGGCCATTTGAGGGTAGACCCCATTTGCAGATTCACCCAAGAAAATCATGTTGGTTTCCTGCTGGTTTCAACTCATGTTTAGCAAATCACCAACAAAAAATGGTGTACAAAGAGTCTATGACCTTTATACATCTATACATCTTTATACACATTTTGTTTATAGCTGGTTGCTGGTTTTAGGTGTTCTTTTTTGTATTGTTCAACCTTTTTGGGATGACATTGCCAACATTTTTGGGGATGACCGACACCGCCAACAAGATAGGACGTGAGACTTTGGAAATCCACCCGGTATGAGTTCAATTTCGTTTCAGCCGTTTGGTATGTAACGCTGCAAACATAAATATGTTCCGTTCATGTTCCCGGTTCACGGTTGTTCATCTTTTGTACAGGCAGCCGGTGATCTTCCCAGTGGCTATAGTTTGTTGCTTCAATTTCGTTCTAGATCATCCCGGAGAGTCATCAAAACTGGCAATGTTATGATATGAAATAGATCGCAACGGGAAAAAAAAAATCGTCTTCTCCGTCGTCTCCAGCTGTTGTTTTTCCATTCGAAGTAATGGGTCATGTGTTTCTTGGGTGCACCTGATGCTAGCACTTCCGACTGAGGCTTGGTGGCCCCGGTGGTATGAAGGTTGTCCTCTCAGCTGGGCTGGTATTCTGGGACATATGGACATGTTTGGAGGTTTCCTACAAGATGGTGCCCCAGTTCGTGAACGCATGTGAACGCTAAGTTGGTGCGTTCATAAGTCCAATGTCACTATGGTTTATGGTAGATATATCGAACTAATTAATGGGGTACTGTATCCTCTTTTTGTTGAGACAAACCGGTCAATATCCGCATGTTGTTCAGATTTGTTGCTATTCCTCGATGATGCTTGTGGATGGTGCCCTACGTTTCATGGTTGAATCCCAAGTTTTTGTAAATTCCAATCCTTGTTTCTTCTACTCATTATTTCCGGCAAAGTTCAAGGGACTGACAAAGAAGAGGACAAAGCAGTCGCATGTGATTCCAGCAATAAGGCTATGAGTCAAAACCCTGGTAACCTAGGTACCCTATAGTAGCTGGTGAATGGATGTTTGTTTTGCCAGTGTGTTTTTTTTGGTAGGTTTTGACCTATCCGTTTTTGAGGATTCTGAAAAAAGACGTGCATCCCCCCGGCCCTTTCAGGAGATGATCGAATTCCCCATGTGACTTAGGTTCTATCAGGACTGCTCTTGATCAGCCTGTGGCTCTTCTATCTGACACTGTCCATCTGGAAGATCAAGTCCAACACCACCGACATCGGAACACAGGCGCGGAACACTGGCGCCAACCGGTTCAAGGCTATTCCGAAATCCAACTGTTCCGGGGTTGGTGATTCTTGGTGCTTCACCCGAATCGTCAAGGCTTCCAAAAACCTCCAGTTATAACCCATAGGATCCATGTATGCTATATAATGCTATATATGGGTACATTTACCATCAATATACCCCAAATGTTAGCATATAATTATATACCATACATGGATCCGTCATGGGTAACGTGGCGACTCGGTGCCGAAAAATCGCAGATCTTCGCCATTTTCATCGGCTTCTGCAGCCTGGAGAACTTAGTCTGCACCTGAGGTTTCTGCGGCTAACCGGAACTCATGAAACATGTGGAGATGGCAGATATGACAGCCACGAAAAAAGCCACGAAAAATGATGAGTTTCTCAACCGAAAAAGCCGTTCTTGTTGGATCTTGTTGGTCTGTTGAAAAAGTGATGTCCGAAAAAGTTGTGGTCGATCGTTTCATTGAATACTCCAAGACTCGAAGTATTGGATCTATTTTTTTTCTTGTTGAGGGATGTTAAGGGTAAATACATCTTGAGATATTTTGATACTAGGCAGATGGGATCAACAATCCACTCTTTCAGTTGCTTGGAAGTGTTGAAAACACTAAGCGCAATGCCCCCAGGTGCTTCTTTTCAGTGGCATCCCCAGAGGGCGAGTTGTGCTGAAGTGATCGGGCGAAACAGGCTTGAAGGATGTTGAAGGAAACATTTGTGGTTGAAATCCCTACAAGGTTAGGTGACGTTTGTTGGTTTATACACCCATGAAAACTAGTTCGTTGTATCCGCCATAAACCTTAGTTCACCAAGTTATGTGCGTCAACTTAGTTATCTAGCTGGCCTCACACGTATGTTTTGGGATACAAACCAGTTCGTTTCGGTAGATTTGTTTTCCTTCAGAAAACCACTCCATCGACCCAGCCATTGTCACGGCATGAGGTTGTGCTTTGCTGATGAGATTTGGAACAGCCTTCTTCACGGGAAGGCAGCGCAAGTAGAAGGAACATGCATGTGCCGTGCTCCAGACTTGGATCAGCTGCACTTAGACATGAGATTTTTTCATGGGATATATAGCCACCTATTTAATGACACTGGGCTGTATACCGGTCATCAATC
This sequence comes from Cladocopium goreaui, assembly GCA_947184155.2. Lineage (NCBI taxonomy): Eukaryota > Dinophyceae > Suessiales > Symbiodiniaceae > Cladocopium > Cladocopium goreaui. The sequence goes on from CAMXCT020005279.1 coordinate 76,705, forward strand.
CATACTGTAGGGATTCATAGACCGACTAAACGTTGGATTCCCAGAAAAAAAACTGCTTGCTCCGGGTCTAAATGCTGGATACCTCTAAATATCCAATGGTTGACCCTTCAGTAAATAACATACGGTTGGTGATGCCCCATAGTTAGCCAAGTTGGTTTATAAGACCCCTTGCATATCATTTTCTAACATGAAATATAAGATTATATAATAAGTAGTTCGATGTATGTACCATAAACATCCATAAACCATAGAATTTTATCTAGTGGTAGTTCTGTTCACCAACCAACAGCGATTCCGAACTGAGACCCAGTGATGTGGAAAAGCCAGTCGGCGACACCGGAAAATGATCTAGGAATGGTTGATGAACACCACATCGTGTTGTGTTACCCTCTGGTAAACGTTTACATAACTATGGAAAGATCCACCATTTTTCATGGGAAAACTCACTAAAAATGGTGATTTTCCATAGCTATGTAAACGTTTACCAGAGGGTACCCGATGAACTACCCGCTGGTTCCAGCTGATTCTAGCCGGACATAGAATCATTTTCCAGTCAAACAGTCAAAGAGTTCAGTACTGTACTCTGGTAAACAACCCAATGATTTTTCCCATCCCCAAAATTACCATAAATACAAGGTGGTGCCGGTGCCGCCCCCCCACTTATAAATTGGTTATAAGTGTCAAGCCCATTAACTAGTTCGATATATCACCAACAAAAACCATCGTGAAATTGGAGTTACTTGCACTAACTTACAATGTGAGGCCCCCCAGTTATAAGTTGGTTTAGATTCGCCCCAGCAACTATAGTTACAAGTACCATAAACCATAGTTATTGGAGTTATTTGCACCAAATTAGCTATCGAACGGGGACCTCACATTGTAGCTAACGGGGCACCACCTTGTAGGTGCTATAAACCATCCCCTTTGGCGATGTTTCCATCGCCACGTGGCCCACGAGAGTTGTTTTTTCAGGCCAGGACAGCAGGCAGACGATGAAGAAGCCGTGGCCCGGTGAAAGAGAGATGGTTTTGTCTCCAAAAAATGGGATAGAAACCATGAACTATTATTGTGGAATGATTCTTATAATCATTGGATTATAGGTAATAGTAGTATATTATTTTTGTCTCCATATACTTTGTATCCCTGAATGGTAACAAACGAACTTGGATATAAGATGATATGATATAAGTATCAACTAATCAACTAAAATCCAAATTCTTGGAGTAATTTCTGTCAATGATCATGATGTGTATATATATATGCACCACTATAACCTTTATAAGCGAATATGACCCATTAGAATCCCAAACGTGTTTTTGGGGATGGTAATGGGAGAATGATGAGATATAAATGTGTATATATATATATATTATACATATATATATATACACATTTGTATATATATATAAATAACAATTTGACATGGCTTGGTCATGGAATGTCATGGATTTGCGGAGAGATCTGGAAGTTCCTTAAGGATTTCACTGAGACAACTGGACTCAACGGAGGGGATTCACATGATCGGAACAATACTGGGGGGACCTGGCGATTCGCCCAGGTGTTTCTTGGGGAGTCAACAAAACCATAGGAAAACCATAGGAAAATGGTGGTTTAATGGGTTTAATGGGGTTTAACCAACAAAATGGTGGTTTTAATGGGATATACCCTCTGGTTATGACTAACATAGCCATGGTATAGATGGCCCATAGAAATAGATGGTTTACCGAACTTAAAAATGGTGATTTTCCATGGCTATGTTAGTCATAACCAGATGGACATGACTAAAAAACGCATACAGTAGTTTCATATACCCTTTGATCATTTAACATAGGAAAATGTCCCATTTACATCCATTTACTGTATAGAGGATTCTGATGATTGATTGACCTAGTAAAATATGGTCATTTTCCATAGCTATAGGTTAAATAACCAGAGGAGACACCATTGCCTTCCTGGAAAGCACTTTGCCTCGCTTCGCTCTTGAGGCTAGACTCGTGGCAGACGGCAGAGAAGTGGTTGGGGTCTTGGATATTTTGAATCATTTTGATAGTACCCTCTGGTAATTTAACATAGCTATATATATATATATTGAAAATGGTCATTTTTAGTGAGTTTTACCATTAAAAATGGTGATTTTCCATAGTTACGTTAGTTTACCAGAGGGTACATTCATTGCAATCCCATCATCCCCCTATGATTCAAATACCCCTCACATGGCCCCCAATATGAATAGATCCAATACTAAATCGTGATTTTATTTTGGGGCATTTTATATTACGGGGGATGGGATGACAATGACATTCTGCAGACCAACTTTCATCAAGAAGTATTCCCAGTCCTTGGGAATGATCACTGCGGAAGAACTTGGAAACTTGATGGGGTTGGGTATGATTGCACCTGTTGCATATGATATCGGTATTGGAAATACCCCTTGCAAAACTTGAGCTTTTAAATCAAGCCCCTTTCCCCTTGCAGTAAATGTTCAACATGTGTTTAAAAAAGTTCGTTCCACCTACGACCCTTTAGAATGCTTCATCATCACCCAGCTTACCAGAAATGCAGGTCTCGTGTTGTCACTGAGGCGTCTAAGGGAGACCTAAGACATGTGGCAAGACCAGGTGTGGAATCGAGAATGGACATGACTACCCTCTGGTAAACTAACGTAACTATGGAAAAATCACAATTTTTCATGGGAAAATCCACTATTTCTATGGCCATTTTCAATAGCTATTTTGACATAACCAGAGGGTAAGGATGATGTTGGTGGTTTTCTTCAGCTTTGACCATGTGGGGTTCACCCTGGCTGGATCTGGCTGGCTGCCATAGCTGCTATGAAGATCACCATTTAAACATGGCAGCCAGGGTGAGTCCATGTGAATATTCTCAGGTAATTTCACATACCCTCTGGTAATTTAACATAGCTATTGAAAATGACCATTTATAGTGGATTTTCCCATTAAACATGGTGATTTTCCATAGTTATGTTAGTTTACCAGAGGGTAGCTGCTATGAAGAATCACTATAAAAAAAAAAAACAGCTTGAATGATCGAATGGTTCATGTTCCATGGCCAAATGATCGCAACAAGATCAAAAAAAGATGGAGGAGTTTAGCAACGATCGTCCCCAAAGACTCTGATGATTTTTCACTGGGAGAAAATCGTAAACCTTTCCATGCCTTTCCTAGATCTGGCAGGGAAAATCCATATGTTTCATTGGCAAATGATCTGCAAATGGCTGATAATTCTCTGGATCCATATGGAACTGAGAAAGTCTTTTAAATATCGTTGGTCTTTGTCTAAAATGAACGACGGAGACTACATGACAAAGATCAAATAAATGCCCACAATGAATAGACATTAAATTAAGGTCAAAATCCCTGGTTCGGGCGTGTAACCACCATATTTTGATAGGTGAAGGTGAAATCTTTGTAAAGGCAGGATTCTTCGAGCAAACCAAAAGTGATTCCTGGACGGTACCCGGAAACGACGCTGGAATCCAACGATCGCTACTTTAGGTCGACGCAAATCATCGTTCACACCCAATTTGGGATGTTCAATGATGTTTTATGGGGATAGAAGCACTATACACATGAAAAACATGTCCGTTTGTTCAATCTGTGAAACTGTCTAAAGTTTGATGTGAACATGGCAGAGTTCAGCATGCTATGGTAGTGAATGATGGTTGGTCACATGGTGAACTTACACCGAAGAGAAGGGTCGTCACCACAGGAATCTCTCAGATCGAGCGATCCGACTCTTCCAAAAGTCCCAGCATGAGTTCTGAAAATAGGCTATCTTGAATCCAGTGGTTCATCATCACTTTATTCATTTTGCCCTATAAATAGCCATAACTTGGGTGTAGACCCGTTCCTTCCCATTTGAAGATACGCTATGGGTGACCCTTTTGCGAGCTGCAGCCGACGAAAAGCATTTTTTTGTCATCAGAAGATCCAAAAGGTGGAGCAGAAAAGATGCCAGAGATATTGCACAACAAATTCAGTTAATGTATTAACCAAGCGGGATCTTAACCATCAACAATGGGAATATCATGGGGAATATCACCGGAAGTTGATCTAATGGGTACATAGTTGATATAAAATGATATAATGGTGGATTACATATCCCATCCCACGTTCATATTAAACACCCCCATTGCATGATCCCAACATGTCAAGCCCCCCACGATTTCACCATGATTTCTGGTGGTGGTGATCTGGCTGGAGCATATTGGAAGGATGGGGGTACGCCTCATTTTCCAAATATGATTTGATTAGAGCCGGAGATTTACAATATTTTATAATACCAAATCCTCCATTTCCGGAGAAACCTATCTCCAGCTTCCAACTTTTTTCCTCAGAAAAACCAAAAACAAAAGACATACCCTCTCTGGTAATTTAACATAGCTATTGAAAATCACCATAGAAATAGTGGATTTTCCCATTGAAAATGGTGGATCTTTCCATAGTTATGTAGACGTTTACCAGAGGGTAACCAGCCCCAGTTGGAACGCGGTGAGGCCTCTCTCCTGTGGCACCACCTGCTTTCACTGTCAAGGAGGCGGTTGGACGGACCGACGGGGACTTGGTCGTCGCGTGGAATGGGTAGGTTTTTTCGATGGGGGTTTGGGATTTAACCCACAAGATGAAAAATCATCAAACTATGGGTCAACCCTGGCTGTACAGATTCAATATATTCAATATGATTCAATCATCAGTAACTTTGTTGTCACATAAGTGGACATGTTCGCCTGACTAGCTAGAAACCGTTTTTGTTTTTCCGCGGGCATCTAGAATTGGCTGTAATCTGGAAGAGGAGTGAACAGGATATCCGTCACTACAGGTCACTTGAAACTATGGCACCACGCTCCACTGGTCGCTGATCCAGTGGGATCAGCTTCCGTCGCCATTGTCATCGATCTATGGCAGGTATATGAGAGTAAAGATACGTAAAGATCATTTCAAAAAAAATGGGTAGATGAAGAGCACATCATAGTTCATTATGTCCTGTTCTGCTTTTTTTCCGGCATGTTCGCCAGGGTACCATGGCTTTGCACTACGGTCCGATTTCTTCGTTGGGCAAATGGTTTAAGAAAGCTCCAGTTTTTGCTACCCAATGCTGGCCATTATTTGATCCCGTCTCCGTGAATATCGAACAAGTACCACCCAACAAAACTCTGGTGTAGGATTCGATCCATTCATTCCTGGGTCTCATTATTGGGAATATGTGACTATATATTATATATTTATATTTATATGATATATATATATATACATTGAATTTAGGGATTATGTCGTCCCCAACGCCCCGGATTTAGTCTAATCCGGAAGATGTGCAGGAGAAACCCTATATTTTGGGTAAATCTGAGGTTTCCTGTGGGTTTTCCGATCAAAAACCAGCAGTGGCAGGTGCACGGGCGACCTGAATGCTATGGGTTTCTCAGCAGCACGATTTGTACTTCCTCGAAAGGGATTTTTATGGGAGGACACGATGATATAGAACTTATATAACCCTCAAATTTCTGGGGGTAGCCTATTTTTTCACACAAATCCATAAATATCATTAAATATCCTTGGGTTTTGTTCAGGATGCAGCCGAGAATGACGATTCAGTGCGGCCCGAAAGAAGACGTTTGCAGGAGTCCTTTTCAACGTTGGGCACTGCCAGATCCACAGAAATCACAAAAAAATAGGAGCACGATTGCTTGGGGTTTGCCCATGCTTTGGGCTTTCTCATTTCCAACTTAAACAGCCATGTATTAATTTAGGCTTTCACAGCGACAGGACTTGCCTGATCAAACAACTGTCCGGGTTGCCTGCCAGGCGCCAAAACAAATCCCTTGACATCTCCTTTACCAGTGCAGCCTTTGTCCTGAAACCCAGATGGCGGATTCATATCCCGTCGAGAGTAACGGGAGATCATTGGATATTATAACATATTAAAGTATATATGATACTCCCGTCTATATGTTATAACCATATGTTTTTTTTCCATCTGGTAGTATGGGTGTATCGGAAAATGTTTTTTGTTTTTATGATATTAATGGAATGATATTACTTGGTAACTTGATGGTGTACTGCAAGCCCACAGGATTTTTTTTTTGGTTAGTTCAATTTAGTTTACCCCAATCCCGTAGAGCAAGTAGGGTTAGGATATGTTAGGATTATACTTTAGAATCCACTCACTGACTGGGACGAACCACTAAGTATGGTTTGCCTGTGGTCTTGGGTAGCCTAGTCATCATTTGGAGCATTGAACCGGTCGAGTCTGGTGACCTAGAAGATGCCTAAAAAAGCCTTCAGAAAGCAAGACAGGAGCTGGGAAAGACCATGACAACCGCTTGGCGGAAACAAACATGCGCCAACATCGAGGGGTCAGATCGATGGAGCTTCCACTTTAGCTCAAATAGCTATAACTCTTCAAGAAGAGCTAATGCTGCATTTGGCGGCCGTAGTCGTTGTGAACATGATCCCTAAGCACTGCCGTGGCTTGTGTTTTGCTTTATTTCATTCCTACGGCAGAATCATCCAGTCACCATGGTTCTCTTGCTGGTCGTACCAGTTTGAGGCACATAGTTGACAATTTGTAGAACAAATATATAGCATGGTTTCCTAATTTGTGTTCACTTCCAAAAGCGTCTCCCCCGCCACCAAGCAGCACCCACAACTGCCGCCGGCCCGGCGCCTCTAGGTGTGCTTTGCGGCCAAACGGTTACAACGTTGGGGTTTCCCCAGGGGCGGATGGATGGATGTCTGGTTGGTGGTTTGGAACATGGCTGGATTATGACTTTCCATAGCCATGACGGATCCATGGTGCTGGTAGAAAAATGCTAACAAAAATGAGGTATATGGATGGGATCCATGGCACACCATATATGGCAGCACCATGGATCCTATGGGATTGAGAATAGTAACCCCAACTGACTTTCATATTTTTCAGAGGGGTTGAAACCACCAACCAGTCTACATATCAGTGGAAAGACTCAAAGAAGACAGATCGCTGATGGTTGCTGCAAAAAGTCATGGCCAGGGGAACTTGTTTTCTCTAAATACCTCTAGCATCTTCACACTTCTTTCAGCCTCTATGGTGGGAAGACCCTCACATTGACAGTCACCAAATGCTGTTAATTTTAGTTCAAGTTGATGGTCCAAAAACCCGCAAAGGTTTCGCTTCAGGATGCAACAGGAGTCAACGGATGTTTTGTGCGCTGCTGATAGATGAACATATTTCCATGCAGCATCATGGAAGCCTCAAATGAGCATTTGTTCAGGGTGTCTAACATTGAGGTATTGTTAAGGGGACTTGGGACCAAACAAATGTTTGGTGATATCTTGGTTGCACGGTTGCACCTTCTGGCCGAGACATCGTGTACCCCAAAATCCATTGGATGATCCGAGACATTTTTCATATAAAAAAAAAGTAGCTATGTCTGGTCATACCGTTTGGTTATTTAACATAGCCATGGAAAATGGCCCATTTATAGATGGTTTACCGATTAAAAATGCTGATTTTCCATGGCTATGTTAAATAACCAGATGGTAATATATATATATTAATAGTTATATAATTACCATCTGAACTGCCGGGCAAAAAAAAACCTTTCCCAGGCGCTGGACGGAAAGTGGCCGAGAGCTTCAGAGGTGCCTTGGGAGGCGATGGATCGTTGGTGACATCATCCCCAAGCCACTGGATAGTTTTTACTGGATAGTGTAGTCTAAATCCCTGGGATATTTGTTTTAAGCAACATGAAAAACTGATGGATAGTTTTATCATAGTTTAATCCTGGATAGTTTCTTTTGTTCAATCAATATGGAAAATATAAGACACACTCACGACTCACGAGCAAAAGATGGCATGTTGGTGTGGACCAAAGATTGACCATGATGTAATCATGCGTTTAACCATGACAATTGATGGTGAACATGGCATATCTATAGAATTGTTTATAAATCATAACTGACCAACGGGATTATTAATCCCGTCCAAAACCATGGTGGATGTAGGGGATAGACACACATATTATTTATCACATGTTTGGGTCCATACAATGGGGATGTTTAATATGAGGGGTGGGCTGGATTATAATACATTATATATATATATTATAATATACAGTATATATATATATAGTTTATCAATGGGAACATAGGGAGAAACATGGGATAATTTGAGATGACACGGCACGATTCAACCGGGTGGAAGTTTATGAATGAAGGGCCCGGGACCACGAGTTGTCATCCAAGTTCTTGGTCGTGTTTCATGGGTGAACCATGCCATGCCAAACATGGTAGACATCAACATGCAGCTATGCCAACACCTTGCAAGCAAACAAAAAGACACCGCAACGGACCTTATCATTGTATATATATATATATTATATGTATTGAACTATTTATATGTCCTAATTATAAAGGTCTGGTGACAGGTCACTTTTTCACTTTAGACCTTGGACCCGGGATTAAGACTTTTGAACTATATGTAAGTAAGGACTGGTAACACCATCCCAGACCTTTGCCTACTGGGATCATGTTAGACCTTCGCATTTTCATATCACATTTGAACTTTCATTTGGCCTCTCATTTTTGGTTGTGGGCGACTGCAGTTTACGTGGTCTGAAACGGATTTCCCTGGCTCTTTTGCACCCTTTCTCATGAAAAACATCTACGCAGTATCAACTAGACCCGTCAGGTTTGAAGGAAAAGCATATATGTTTTTTGTTTACTGCTTTAGCATGAAATCCCATAGAAGGATATATAAGATATCCAAACATATCCTCACATGTTTTCAGATACCGCATTGACTTGAATGAATCTGCTGGACTCTCGAAAAGAAAAAGGACGACATATTTACCTGATGGAATTCAGTGGGTCTGAAATTCCAGGCTTGCAAGTTTTTGGGGTGCCAAGTCTTTGTAGCAATGGATATCCAGAGGTCGAATGAGGTCGAAGGAACTTGCAGAACACTTTCTTTTCATAATCTGAGGGGGGACCACACAGGTTGGAAACCCCAGAGGTCCAAACTGTTCTTAGCCGTTGAGGATCTAAAGTGCTCCTAGCCAGCTAACGTGTAACAAGTAACACCATGCTAGACCTTGAAACCGGGAACCTAGGGTAGGGTCTGTCATCTTACCGTTTTCTGCTGTTTTACACATAAGGTTAAGGTACTTCATTTCAGACCCACCAAAAAAGGTCTAAACTGAAAAACCTACAGTCCCTGGCTTGTACCTGCCGGGATATGATTTATATATTAATCAAAGGAAGTTGGGAAGCAATACTTCCGTGTTACGGACAAATAGAATTCAGCGACTTGAAATGATGCAGGGTGGTAGATCACATAACAATACATAACAAAAGAATAAGAAGCAGTTAATGACGGGTGGTGACGAAGGGAAGTGGTGAGGAAGGGAAGTGGTGAAGAAGGGAAGTGGTGACGAAGGGAAGTGGTGAGGAAGGGAAGTGGTGACGAAGGGAAGTGGTGACGAAGGGAAGTGGTGACGAAGGGAAGTGATGATGAAGGGGAGTGGTGACGAAGGGAAGTGGTGAAGAAGGGAAGTGATGATGAAGGGGAGTGGTGACGAAGGGAAGTGGTGAAGAAGGGAAGTAAGTGGTGACGAAGGGAAGTGGTGACGAAGGGAAGTGGTGACGATGGGAAGTGGTGACGAAGGGAAGTGGTGACGATGGGAAGTGGTGACGAAGGGAAGTGGTGACGAAGGGAAGTGGTGACGAAGGGAAGTGGTGACGATGGGAAGTGGTGAGGAAGGGAAGTAGTGAGGAAGGGAAGCGGTGACGAAGGGAGGTGGTGACGATGGGAAGTGGTGACGATGGGAAGTGGGGAGGAAGGGAAGTGGTGAGTTGGGGAGGAAGCCGGAGCACGAAACCTTGTGTTTTTCCGTGTAAAGTGGCTGCAGCCGGCGATGAAAGGTACCTCGTCTGTGCGGCGGGTGCGGCTGCGGTCGGTTGGTTGTTTTTTTTTGCCGCAGTGTAACGGTGGCTTCAAGCTGCTTTGGGTGTGCTTGTGTGTGCGTAGTTATAGGGTGTTTTTGGAATCTGTGCTTGCAGATCGCATTGGAATGGCTGCATGATGTTGCAAGGGCTCTGTTGTGGGGAGGAAGCCGGAGCACGAAACCTTGTGTTTTTCCGTGTAAAGTGGCTGCAGGCGACGATGAAAGGTACCTCGTCTGTGCGGCGGGTGCGGCTGCGGTCGGTTTGTCGTTTTTTTTTTGCCGCAGTGTAAAGGTGGCTTGAAGCTACTTTGGGTGTGCTTGTGTGTGCGTAGTTATAGGGTGTTTTGGAATCTGTGCTTGCAGATCGCATTGGAATGGCTGCATGATGTTGCAAGGGTTCTGTTTTGGGGAGGAAGCCGGAGCACGAAACCTTGTGTTTTTCCGTGTAAAGTGGCTGCAGCCGGCGATGAAAGGTACCTCGTCTGTGCGGCGGGTGCGGCTGCGGTCGGTTGGTCGTTTTTTTTTTGCCGCAGTGTAACGGTGGCTTCAAGCTGCTTTGGGTGTGCTTGTGTGTGTGCGTAGTTATAGGGTGTTTTGGAATCTGTGCTTGCAGATCGCATTGGAATGGCTGCATGATGTTGCAAGGGCTCTGTTTTGGGGAGGAAGCCGGAGCACGAAACCTTGTGTTTTTCCGTGTAAAGTGGCTGCAGGCGACGATGAAAGGTACCTCGTCTGTGCGGCAGGTGCGGCTGCGGTCGGTTGGTCGTTTTTTTTTTGCCGCAGTGTAACGGTGGCTTCAAGCTGCTTTGGGTGTGGTTGTGTGTGCGTAGTTATAGGGTGTTTTGGAATCTGTGCTTGCAGATCGCATTGGAGTGGCTGCGTCAAGGTTGCTTGCCGCCGCGGCTGCGTGCGTAATACTATTGTCTTTTGCAGCTGAAGATTGTAAATCGTATTGGAGTGGCTGCATCCAGGCTGCGATAGTCATTTGTCAGCACATTTTCCCAAATTTGGCGCTAATAATTATCCTTTTAAAATTCCTTTTAAAAAATGCTTCAAAATCGTCTTTTTTTTGCTTTGGCGTCGAGATCCGGTTTTGGAGCTGCAATTTCCGACGCCGTTGCGCTTAGTTCTATTGTGATTTGCAACTCAGTCTCTGCAGATCGCATTGGAGTGGCTGCCTCAAGGTTGCTTGCCGCCGCGGCTGCATGCGTAATACTATTGTCTTTTGCAGCTGAAGATTGTAAATCGTATTGGAGTGGCTGCATCCAGGCTGCGATAGTCATTTGTCAGCAGATTTTCGCAAATTTGGCGCTAGTAATTTTCCTTTTAAAATTCCTTTTCAAAAATGCTTCAAAATCGTCTTTTTCTTGCTTTGGCGTCGAGATCCGGTTTTGGAGCAGCAAATTGTAGCATACTGGAAACGACTTTGTGCAAGCTTTGTAGTACAAAGTAGTACTGGGGAGTACTTTGTGCAAGTTTTGTAGTACAAAGTAGTACTGGGAATTGTAGTGCAAAGTAGTAGTGGGTGCAAGCTGTGTAGTGCCAAGTAGTATATACTGGGAAGTAGTACTGGGAAGTAGTTTGTCAGCTAGTTCGTGGATGTAGGTTGCTATTTCGAGTTTTGTGTGCGATATTGATGTAGGTAAATGTTGTGACATTGATGTTCAGGAACAAGCTATAGAACTCTTGATTAGAAACCACGGTGGCGATGTGTTGTGGCCGCAGCCGTTTGCATTTTCCAGGAGGAAAACATGTGTAGCAAGAAAGAATTGGGAACGTGCATTTGTCAGAGGTGTCATGTCTTCAGGTCTCATGGTTAGTCACGAAGATTTTCTCATGTTTTGGAGCGGTTATAGTGGATGAGAAAGGCATGCATGATGAGACAGCCATGCTCATAATTTCGGACGTCGCAGTGCGCAAGGAGACGTGGCAGTGCGGCCCGTTTCCTAAGACGCGGTGGAGCCATGGCGCAATCGGGGACCTTTGCTGATCTGTGGTCATACATCGAGAAGGAAGCGGCGACTTTGAAGGTGCTGGAATGTAAGACGTTGAAAGCTTGTCTAAGCACCGGAAAATGTTGGAAGTATTACAAGATGTATCTTGCTCTTGAGAAAACCTTTTCAGCCGAACAGACTCAAGTGATACAAGAATGGGAAAAACAAAACTGCATGTCAGATGTGCGAGCAGCCTTTCGGAAGTTTTGTGCTGCTGCAGAAGCGCACGTAGAGGAGATGAAGGCTTTGGGAAAAGGTACATTGCGTGATGTGTGCATGAGTAAGACTGTTTCACAGAGCAGAACTTGGGGAGGCATTTGTTATCGTTTTGTGAAGAACTACACATATGAGAGTTTGAATGAAGAAGAAAAGGAAAAGTGGAAGGATTTGGAACGGCGGGTATGTGTGAAGCATGCAGCTGCGCAGCCCGAGTTCGATCGTTTCGTCAACATTCTTGAAGATAACAGAGAAGAGTTGCAAGGGATGCAGAAGTCTACGCTGCTTCAACTCATGTGTGCAGCTGAGCGTACAGGTAAGCCAGAATATGTATTTGGCCGAAATTTTTGGCGACGGAGGTATGAAAACCTTGATGAAGATATGAAGGCTAAGTTGCAGTGATGAAGCCTAGACGACCAAGTGTAGCGCAGAGAAAAAAGCAGCTGTCGAGCTTGGACTGCGTGAATCTCCTTGACAGGTAACAACTACACCATGTTCACACTTGCCGTTGCGATTTGATGCAATGCATCCACGCTTGGCATTACTGACCTCAATATTGTAAATATTTTCTGGTCTACGCCTTTTGGCATGTAGAAGAACCAACATGAGTTACGCTCAACCTTGCTGACGTGCAGAAGCGCCGAGAAGAGCTCAGATGAGATGAAGTGTGGAGTGTGAAGAGTGCAGTGTGAAGTGTGGGGCGTGAAGAGTGCAGCGTGAAGTGTGAAGTGTGGAGTGTGAAGAAAGCAATGAGAAGTGAGAAGTGTGAAGTGTGGACTGTGAAGTGTGAAGTGTGGAGTGTGAAGTGTGAAGTGTGAAGTGTGGAGTGTGCAGTGGGAAGCGTGCAGTGTGAAGTGTGGAGTGTGGTGTGTGGAGTGTGGAGTGTGAAGTGTGGAGTGTGAAGCGTGAAGTGCGAAGTGGAGCTTCAAATGTGACATGTGAAACAGGACACCACTTTCGCAGAGTGCACGCACGCACGGGCCTGGCTGGCGCACGGCGCATGCAAGTTCTATAGATGAGAAAGGTCTTATATATATCTTTAAGGCAACTTCCGCCCCGCCTCGTGCGGGTACTACTGGTATAATAAATATATATATATATATATTAAATTATATTAATACCCATAGGATCCATGTATGCCATATATGGTAACATTTACCATCAATATACCCCAAATGTTACCATATATGGCATACATGGATCCTATGGGAACTGGGCGCTGCTCGTGAGACCGGAGGTTTGCCGCCCATGCCACCGCCGATGTTTCCACCCCCCAGCACGTTGACGTTGAGCCCAGCGGCCAGAGACTGAATTCAGGATCTGGGGATGGTGGTGGTGCGTTTATACCCTCTGGTTATGTCAAAATAGCTATTGAAAATGGCCCATTTATAGTGAGTTTTCCCATTAAAAATGGTGATTTTCCATAGCTACGTTAGTTTACCAGAGGGTAACTCCAATTTCACTTGGATTTATGGTAGATACAGATAGATACAGCTAGTTGATGGGGCTTATAAAGCAACATAAAGCAACACTATAATAACTCTGGGGCACCACCTTGTATGGAATGCGTGTGAGGATCATGTATTTGTTGATTACAGAGCCCTGACAATAGAGGGATAGGGGATGTTAGGTCTAGAAAGGTCGATTTGGACGGTCAGTGCTATGGATTTCCTGACTCTGCAGAGATGAAGCAATGGGCGCAGGTCCTTCCCTCATGTTTGGACACACCCTGTAGATTCCCAAGTTGTCATTGTTCCCACCACTGGTCGATGATTTAAAATCCTCTAGACCAGCCATATTTATATATGGGTATGGGTCAGAATTTGGTTGGTCCGGGGTTTCTGAAATCAAATGAACTTTAGCATCTTTGGCAAAGACAGGGTTGCTCCAAGCCATTATAAGTATAATGATACGCACAAGGGGGGTAAATGGGTCATGTTACCTCTATAGAGCTAGATTTACCCCATTTAAAGATCCAAAGTCCACAGCACGGCTGAGGGGCCTCAGGGTGGCATTGAGAGGGTGCCATCCTTCTATTCCATCGACTCGGAAGAAGGTGGGAACTGGGGATTTCGGTTTCGACACGAACCCCCTTTTTGGGATCCCATATAGACATCTAAAAACACTCACAAATGTGAAACACTATGCTATGCCGGCAGTTGATGTGTGGTCTTTTATAGAACATCAATATGCACCCTTTATTTGGTGGGTGGATTCGACATGTTTCAAACATTGTTACAGGTTCCATCCTGGTACTGTTGGCAGCTGATTTTTTCCCGAGAGCGTCTGAGCGCAGGGTTCTTCCAATAGTGGGGGTCTGTATTTTATCTTCTCATCTTCACATCTTCTCATCTTCACATCTGCATCTCATCTTCTCATCTTCACATCTTCTCATCTTCACATCTGCTCATCTTTATCTTCTCATCTTCACATCTTCTCATCTTCACATCTGTATCTCATCTTCACATCTTCTCATCTTCACATCTGCTCATCTTCACATCTGCTCATCTTCACATCTGCTCATCTTCACACCTTCTTTCACATCTTCTCGTCTTCACATCTGCTCATCTTCACATCTTCTCTCACATCTGCTCCTCTTCACATCTGCTCATCTTCACATCTGCTCATCTTCACATCTTCTCTCACATCTGCTCATCTTCACATCTGCTCATCTTCACATCTGCTCATCTTCACATCTGCTCATCTTCACACCTTCTCTCACATCTTCTCATCTTCACACCTTCTCTCACATCTTCTCATCTTCACATCTGCTCATCTTCACATCTTCTCTCATATCTCTCTCACATCTTCTCTCACATCTGCTCATCTTCACATCTTCTCTCACATCTTCTCTTACATATTCTCTCACATCTTCTCTCACATCTTCTCTCACATCTGCTCATCTTCACATCTTCTCTCACATCTGCTCATCTTCACATCTGCTCATCTTCACACCTTCTCTCACATCTGCTCATCTTCACATCTGCTCATCTTCACATCTGCTCAGCTTCACATCTTCTCTCACATCTCTCTCCTTTTTCTCTCTCTCGCCTTCTTTTTATCTTTCTCTCTTAAGGCCGAGGGTGGTGCCGGCGGCGAGTCACGAAACGCCAACCCTTTCGCACGAAATGAGGGTCGATCGGCAAAAACTGAGGTAAATTTGCGATTTGACTTGTCCCGGAGCAACCCTTTCGCACGAAATGAGGGTCGATCGGCAAAAACTGAGGTAAAATTGCGATTTGACGTGTGCTAAAGCAACCCTTTCGCACGAAATGAGGGTCGATCGGCAAAAACTGAGGTAAAATTGCGATTTGACGTGTGCTAAAGCAACCCTTTCGCACGAAATGAGGGTCGATCGGCAAAAACTGAGGTAAAATTGCGATTTTACGTGTGCTAAAGCAACCCTTTCGCACGAAATGAGGGTCGATCGGCAAAAACTGAGGTAAATTGCGATTTTACGTGTGCTAAAGCAACCCTTTCGCACGAAATGAGGGTCGATCGGCAAAAACTGAGGTAAAATTGCGATTTGACTTGTCCTGGAGCAACCCTTTCGCACGAAATGAGGGTCGATCGGCAAAAACTGAGGTAAAACTGCGATTTTACTTGTCCTGGAGCAACCCTTTCGCACGAAATGAGGATCGATCGGCAAAAACTGAGGTAAAACTGCGAGTTTACTTGTGCCGTTCTTGTCTGTGTGTAAAAGCGCCTGTGTGTAAAAAGCGTCTGTGTGTAAAAGTCTCTGTGTGTAAAAGCGTCTGTGTGTCAAAGCGTCTGTGTGTCAAAGTGTCTGTGTGTAAAAGCGTCTGTGTGTAAAAGTGTTTGTGTGTAAAAGTCTCTGTGTGTAAAAGCGTCTGTGTGTCAAATTGTCTGTGTGTCAAAGTGTCTGTGTGTAAAAGCGTCTGTGTGTAAAAGTGTTTGTGTGTAAAAGTGTTTGTGTTCAAGTGTTTCTGTGTAAAAGCCTCTGTGTGTAAATGTGTTTGTGTGTGAAAGCGTTTGCGTGTAAAAAGCGTTTGTGTCTAGAGGTTGTCTGTGTGTAAAAGCGTCTGTGTGTCAAAGCGTTTGCGTGTAAAAGCGTCTGTGTGTAAAAGTGTTTGTATGTAAAAGCTTCTGTGTGTAAAAGTGTTTGTGTCAAAGTGTTTGTGTCAAAGTGTTTGTGTAAAAGCCTCTGTGTGTACATGTGTTTGTGTGTGACAGCGTCTGTGTGTAAAAAGGGTCTGTGTGTAAAAAGCGTCTGTGTGTAAAAGCGTCTGTGTGTCAAAGGGTTTGTGTGTAAAAGCGTCTGTGCGTAAAAGTGTTTGTATGTAAAAGCTTCTGTGTGTAAAAGTGTTTGTGTTACAGTGTTTGTGTCAAAGTGTTTGTGTAAAAGCCTCTGTGTGTACATGCGTTTGTGTGTGACAGCGTCTGTGTGTAAAAAGCGTCTGTGTGTAAAAAGCGTCTGCGCGTAAAAGCGTCTGTGTGTAAAAGAGTTTCTGTGTAAAAGTGTTTGTGTGTAAAAGTGCCTGTGTGTAAAAGCGTCTATGTGTAAAAGCTTCTGTGTGTACAAGCATTTGTGTGTAAAAGCAACTCCTGTGTGTAAAAGGGTCTGTGTGTAAAAGTGTCTGTGTGTAAACGTATCTGTGTGTAAACGTGTCTGTGTAAAAGCTTCTGTATGTAAAAGCTTCTGTGGGTAAAAGCTTTCTGTGTAAAAGTGTCTGTGTAAAAGCTACTGTGTGTAAAAGCTTCTCACTATTTGGTCTTGATACTCCTCTTCTCGACTGCCTATAACACATCTTTCATACATCGTTTCTAAAATTGCGTCTCCATACTAACAAGAGAAGACCCTGCTCCTCTACGCTCTCGGGCCATCCGTCGTCTAGTTTTTGGATGTTTAGACCCTCTGATAAACTAACATAACTACGGAAAAGTCTTCATTTTCAATGGGTAAAGCAACTATTATAAATGCCAACTTATCCCAACCATTACTTCCATAACCGCCAGTACTTAAGTAACTGGAGGTCGAGACCGGCAGAGAAGACCCTCGCTGACGGGTCGAATGGCTGGACTCATCAGCAGGGAACCCTGGGGGATTTCGGGATCATCCAAAAGACCATGACGACTCGTATTCAAAGCCATGGTGACGACTGGGGTAGCCCCATGACTTAGGAAACCTTCATGGAATCCTGTGTGATTTGAGAGCTTGCCTCAGGAAGGAACCTCCCATGTGCTTCGATGAATGATCTATGAATTGACCACCCAAGTAGGTTCCCATTTTGGGAAACATGCTCATCCCGCACATCAGCATTTTTTTGTGTGCTTTGTTCACCATCCCCAAATGCTAGTTGTGTATGGCATGGGGTGAATCCCACATAATTAAATGTAGCTAGCTAGTAGCTAAATCCAGAATTGAACCATTCATGAAGCAGGATTGATTCACCATTAGTATCATGGTTGGTGGTTTGGAACAGCTTTTATGTTTCCATATATTGGGAATTTCATCACCCCAACTGACGAACTCCATTTTTCAGAGGGGTAGGTATACCACCAACCAGGTATACACCTTTCACATCCATTCGTGATATACTTATAGACTATGAGGCCCCCCAGTTTTAAGTTGGTCTAGATTCGCCCCAGTAACTAGTTCGTTTTTTTAAGCGTACCATAAACATCCATAAACCATGACGTGAAATTGGAGTTATGAACGCACCAACTGAACGCTATCGTGGCCGGGGGCCTCACATTGGTCCCGAGGCGGCCATGCTGCCGATTGGGCTGCCTTGACGGTGGCAGGCCAAGCTAAATACGCTAAACGCTAAACGGGGCGTTTCTTTGATGAAGTAACTGAACATAGCCATGATCACACACTGATGTATTTGATGATAATAAATAATAAATTGTAAGATATAATTTGATATGTAACTATTAATTGCAATATGTGGGCAACTATTTGTCAAACGATTGTTAACTTTGGTCTGCTAAGTATATTAAAGTAATGGTTTTACGATAACTCCTGCCTCCGGCACCCTGACAAAATCTATATCCACGGGTGTTTGAATCTCCCAAAACGTTGAGGTTTCACTAACGTTTGTCTATCAAGCTTATCTCAATCACTCTATCAGACTTATTTCCGATCAAATATATTTCTATAAAACAAATATCGACGAAATATATGTCTGTCATTCTCTGTCCCCTCCAGTTGTTTCTATTGTGTTGTCACATGTTTGCATTGTGACCGTTTGGTGTATTTGCTTTCAAGGGTGATGACGCACAGAAAGAGCCAAGTGAGCAAGTTAAAGTTTCACTATGCTTCCAATATCATGTTGAATGGAAGGTGGAAGCTCCACAATGTCTCAAAAGTCATGCAACATGGACACTTGAAGACCCACAATACTACAATACTGCATATACTGCGCAAAATGGAAGGTTGAAGTTTACACTACTGCACACATCATGTAAAATGGAAGGTTGAAGTTCCAACATGCTGCAAATATCATGTCCAAAATGCTGCAAATACCATGCGCCACGAAAGGTTCTATATCTCCAACATGTTGCAAGTGCCGTGCAAAATGAGAGCTTCTATCTCGACAATGAAGTTGAACTTCCACGATGCTGAACATATTGCAAATGCCATGCACATTGAAAAGTTCTTGTTCCAAAATGCTGCAAAAGAAACATGCAAAATGAAAGGTTGCTGCTCCAAAATGCTGCGAATGCAATGCAACATGATAAGTTGTAGCTCCAAGATGCTGCAAATACATGGCAACAGTGGGGTCCCATGGATCATCCCGGTGGGTGTTTTTTCTAGGAAACCATCATGTTTTTTGCCATTTGTTCACATCTGTCTATGGTTTTCCCGCTAGTCTATGAGTTTCCCCGGGTTTTTCCAGGTAAACTGGGAAAAATCAGGATGACACCATTTTCTATGGTTTCATCTATGGTTTTTCTATGGTTTCCCTATGTTTTTTTCAGGTCTTTGGGGGGTCAGTTGACCAACTCCTCTCGGTTGCTAGGCCTGGCTGCTGGTACATTGGCAGATCCCAACGGGCCTCGCTTCTTGGGTTAGGGCCGCGGATCTGCGAACACAGGTGCTGCGACACAAACCCCAGTGGGTTGATGATTCGGTTGTCATTTAATGTGGAGAGAGATATATCTATCTATCTGTTTGTTTGTCTGTTTGTCTGTCTATCTATTTATCGATATGTATGTATAATTATGTATGATATATATATATAATATATATATATATACATACTGTATATTATAGATAATATACGTAATATACCATCAAAATATTGGGATACAAGTGGATATATGTGAATAAATGATGGCTGGTTGATAATTCTAGGGGGTTATACTATATTGGTGGTAGACATAATACATCGTGTGAGTGCCCATGATTCTGCAGATGATTCCAACTCCAACTGACCGTTTCTGAATGGTTTGGGTGGAGCCACTTGTTTATTCTTTGGATATCAGCGTAAGATTTACCCTCTGGTAAACTAACATAACTATGGAAAATCACCATGTTTAATGGGTAAATCCACTATAAATCACCAAGCTATGTTAAATTATCAGAGGGTAGAGAGGGGCAATGATTCCGCACATGCCATGGCACGCCTGTAAAGATCGCTGCTTTGGCCATTCGCGAAAGTGGTGGCCAATGCGGAATCTATGCCAGCGTCATCCAACGTCAGCATGAGGCAACAAAGCCAACTCTACACACAGTTGGCATCATTTGATTCATTTCGGTGTGTCCCAAGGTGAGGGATTTTACCTAATATAATTATATATGATATATGTATATAATATAGGATTGCCATGGATTGCCTATGTATCACATATATATATAATGGTTATATGGGGATTTCCTAAATATATATATATATAACCATTATTATATGTCCCAAGATTTGCGGTGACAAAAACGGCCGGGAGGATCATCTTCGATTCGGTGGCTGAAATAACCCCAGTGATCGTATACGTCCCTTAAGGAACCTTGAGTGGGGCTATCCCTAATATATAACCGGGTGATAAGTGATAAGTTATATATTGCTAGTTACTAAGTGATATGATTTTGGTTGACTTCAACAATTTTGCGGATGAGTGGAAGTGCCAGCATCCACCAACAACACATGAATTAAGTGTTGACGAATTGTGGTTCCTGCTTCGGTCCATTTTTGGCGTCCATAGATTCAACAGAAACTGATTCTTGACATATCTTGACCGAAGATTTCAATCTCAGGTTTGGGGATTTTTGTGGATCCAGAAACCATCGGAAACCCGTGATATGGATCTTGTCTGCTGGTGTAGATTCATGTCCATGTAGCATAGACCCAGGCGTGAGGTCCCATGGCCACCATCAGCTGTACAGTTGGTTGGACCAGCGGACCATTCGCGCGCGGATTTGCATGTGCTTCATCGCCCATGGGAGGAACAGAAGGGGTTTGAAGATGTCTTGCACACTCGGAAGTAGGATTTTGGGGATAACCCACCTACTACATGGAACTCGTTTTTTGATATTCGAATATATAATACATATATATATAATATATTATATAATGCATATAATTATAACAATATATTTTAATATATATATATAGAAGTTTGAATTCAGTGCATCCCTCAAACCATCTTTCCAACCAACACGACGACCCTGCCAAAGCAAGGGCTTGGAAGACATGTTCTTTCCTCTGGCACTTGGCTATTGAAGAGGGCCATGTCACTAGAGTATGTCGAGTGTGAATGTTGGGAGGACGGTAGATTACCCGGATGATATTGCATTATTAGATATTATTAGTATTATCATTATTGTTATTATTATTCTTACCCTCCAGAAAATTAACATAGACCCTTCCAGATAGGGATTGGAAGATTAGTTCCATTAGAAACCATGTTATTTTCAGGGTCCATGTTAATTTACCATAGGCTATATGTATCCGATACAATGTATTTTTTCATAACCCAATAAAATGATGGGTCAGTTGACCCCCAAGCATTGAAAACGGGGCACCAGCTGGGACTGTGGGGATTCAACGGTCAGTTCATCCCCTTCAAAGGAATGACCTTCTCGCTTGCTGGTGCCGTGAATTGATGTTGTTCCTGCTGGATATCGTTGTTTTTTGGGGTTCTATGTTAAGTTTAGGGGCTACGTTATTTTGCTGAGAGTGTCTTCGGTTGTTGGTCACCGAGCTTGTAAAAGGGGTTCCTGCCCGATTTTCTGAAACCACGTTTAACCAGCCTTCAGAAGAAATGGCTGAACACAGGACTCCAAGGGAAAACAGGACTGAAAACATGCTTGGTGCAGCTTTACACTGGCTATTTACTGTCATTTCGCAGCAAAATGATGTCAGAGTTTGCTGAGTCTTGACTGATTTTGGTAAATTTTGTGACTTGAATGCCAACCAAAATGAGACTTCGAGACCATTGGAGACCAGAGCCACCGTTGTCGCTTTCAAAGACAATGTGTCCCGCTTTTCATTGCGGGTGACTGTGACATACTGTGACGCAGTTGTGGTATAAACCACTTGCGGGAACATGCAATTGACTTTCTAACCAGTTTCCGTGACACTCACAAAGGCTCGCTCACCCCCCAGTAGCAGTACCAAATCCAACAGTCAGAGTCACTCTGCAAAACACGGACAGAGACCGGCGATTTTGGCTGCTCAACAGTGTAGTCAAGGACCCGGGGTCCCTAAAAGTCTCCGGCTTCCGGTTTGTCGTTCCTCGTTTGAAGGGGGCGTTGGCAAAATGTCATCAGCAGCTAAGACGCGATGGCGGCGATGCCTTTACATGGGGATTATGTGTGGGAAGTAATACGGAGAACGGATAATGCACCGTGCCGATCACAATTTGATGGTTATAACCCATAGGATCCATGTATGCCATATATGGCAACAAACATGTGGTATATTGATGGGATCCATGTTACCATATATGGCATACATATGGATCCTATGGGTAATGTGTTATAATATGTGGTTCCGATGATCATCAAAATGACCAATTCAAAGATCCCTCCTATTGGAACCCTGCACGCGTAGCCACGATATTTGATCGATCGATGCGAAAACAGTGCAAGTGGTACACTCGAGACAAACATCAGCAATCCATGTAATGTGGGTAAAACATGGTAAAACAATGTCATAAACCACCCATGACTGGGAATGGTTTATTTATACCACCTATATATATATATATATATGGTGATTTGGGGGATGGTTTGTTCTTGTTTCACCCACATTAATGTAGCTAGTCAGTTCTTTACACAATATGTAGGGAATCACTACCGTTGCTGTTAGCCTTCCGAACCCGCGTTATCATACTGCCGTCAATTCCATATTATCTAGTGGTCTATATTGAAATATTGCTTTTTGACTTGCATTGGTCTAGCATGGGTATTGCATAAAGGGATTATCGGTACACAAGATGTATCAAAATGTTCCTTTTTTTCATGAGCGAACGAGCGGGTCCCAAGAGTGCTTGAGACAGGAAAACGGAAATCATACTCCCAAGAGAACACAGACCAAGAAGGTTTCAAACAGTTTTTGGTTACACGTATTTGCCCTGGCAATTTTGTTTATCGATGTTTCCGATGTAGAAAGTGTTTCAGAGTTTAGCATCATTCAACCCTCCACTAAACTACTGTTGTACCGTTTTTTTTTTCTTTTAGGGGGTTCTTATGGATTCTTCATCCAGAAATTTCGTCATAGCTTCACCAAATGATCCAGATCTTGGGGGCCAAAAAAAAAAACATGGTGAGATGACCCATGGCGATCAGAAAAATCAGCTATGAATCCCATCTACCCTCAGAGTAGTCAAACATGGCTTGCTGGAAATCCTTACTTTTCCTTACCCATAGGATCCATGTATGGTATATATGCTAACATTTGGGGTATATTGATGGGATCCATGGAGCACCATATATGGCATACATGGATCCTATGGGTTGTTAAATTTAAATTGTTAGGTGATCAAATCAGTAATTTTGAAGTGGCACAATATATCAGTAAAGCTGTCAATACCCCCGACTGCGTCTCGGTGGCACTGCCGCGTGCACGCTGTGCACGGTGTGCACGGGCCGCGTGGGGTCAGAAAAGCGCCCGGTTGCGAAGTCGTGTGGTTAACAATAAAGTTATAAATGGGGTGACAATGATATAGTAAAACCCTATGATACACAAACACCAAAACTATATAAAGTATAAACATGTATAAATTGTGATTTGTTTGTGGATGTTTCTATTATATATAAATTATTTAAGATCTATCAACTGGGAGGGCCCCTTCTTTCATTGTACTCGCGGAACATGGGACCATTTCAATATGTGTCTGTCTGAAAATTGTTTTTATATGTTTTTATTATTTTTTTTTTAATGCCATCAAAATGGGGAGACGTGATGCTCAAGCGTTATGGAATGTGGGATATACATCGATATACCCTATATTCAGACACGCCTGGAGGATCATCCCACTGAACTATCTCTGAACTGGATGGGGTGATGATTCGTGGCACGTTCCATGTTTCCAAAGGGGAGCCATAGTTTCCGGGTAAATTTCATCACGACCTCACTGTTCTCCCTCACTGGAATCATGGTTTATTTTAGGGAAATCATCCCAATAGCTGGCCTTATTTCAGGTTGTAAAATATAGTAATTTACTCAGATTCATGGGACATATAATAGAAATTATGGGATTTAATACAAACTATCTGGTTTGTAAAATATAGTAATTTACCCAGTTTGTAGCTGACTTGCCTTAAGCATCCCCAGACTTTCGAGTTCGGGGACTGTTGGCGACTCGAAAGTTTTTGGTGCTTGACCAGGTAGTGCCCGAAATCGCCAAGTTTCAATGGATTGGTTTAAGGGAAAACGTAACCGGAAACCCATGGGTTTTTACTAGTTTTTACCATCAAATATAGGGGTTTCCTGTATAAAAAAACATCATCCAATTCTATGAAAGTTCTTGGAGGAAGGATTGAAATCAAAATCATCAAAATATTCTATCCAGTATAGGGAAAATTTACCCACGCTCCGGCGGCCCCGGTCTCATCAAAATCATCAAAATCCTCAAACATGACGAACGCTTGGAAATCTCCGTGGCCGCCTCGCCACGGTCTTTTCCTGGAAAACTCACCGTGGCCTAAATCCCATGACGGATCCATATGGTGCTGCCATATATGGTGCTTCATGGATCCCATCAATATACCCCATTTTTGTTATCATATACATATATATATATACATATATATGGTAACATGGATCCCATCAATATACCCCATTTTTGTTAGCATATAATAGCATATATACCATACATTATGCCAGCACCATGGATCCTATGGCAATGGGGAATTCTCCATTGCCCAGTTCCGTGGCGACCAGGACCCAACTTGGAGACGCGCTGCGAATCGTTCCAACTTGGCTGCTGCCTTGGCCTTGCCGACTCAGGTACCGACGGTGACCTTATCGAAGTCTATGTTTTTTTGTCCAACGGGGAATATGATTTTGAACAAACGTTGCTTAAAATGGAATAAACACAACTTGTGTATACAAAAGGGAAGCAATTGGGAGATTAAAAACCAAAAGAAGTCCGTGGAATTTCGGCAAGATACGAGTGGATTCGGCATCCAGAAAGCCCATGAAAACCCCAAATTCCCACCTGGTGCCATGAAACGTAGCAATATGCAATGGGAAAGCCTCTATAAATGCTGGTGTTGATGATGTTTTGATCGAAAGAAAACAGAACATCTATAGTGGGTGACTTTCCATTGCCATGTTGATTACCGAAAGGCAATGCGTTTTCCACTCTTGAGTGTCCTACAGGAGGGTTCCTCTAGACTTTAGTGGCTTAGAGGCTTAGAGTCTTGGAGTGTTCCGAAAGGGTGGCCTGGTCTCAACATTCCAGTCTATCAATAAGGATTTCCTATTGAAATAACTAACATCGGGATACATCGGTTAACGCTCCTGGCTAGGGGCTCTATTAGGTTATGAGATTCTCCAATTACCAGCCACGATGATTGCAGATTGGAAACAACATCTTAGCCTTGTGGGTACTCGTATGTCCAAAAGCATGGAATACTCCCAAATTGCTGTTGGCTCAGAGGATTTAAGAGGCAACAACATGTTGTTATTGCCAAATTCCCTGCATGTATAGAATCATTTTTTCAGTATGTCTTAATATTGATATAATTAAATACATAATCATGTTCATTGAATGGGTTGATGTAAGGGAAAATCTACAGGAAATCATTCTTGTTCATGTTTTTTTCCATTTGTTTCCCTTCAAATTTGGTGGATTGCGGTCATTTTTCCCGTAAACCAATCCAATGATTCATAATGGGTAAATTAGAACGACCTCACTGCGACCTCAGCTTAGATAGTGGTTAGTAAGGGGAATTGTCCCCAAAAGAGCCTTATTTCAGTCTAGTGAACTATTATAATTTACCCAGATTGATTGATTTTCCAACTTCCATGGAATGATATATATATATATAATTATATATACATACATACATACATACATATGTATATATATATACATATTCACTCATCATATAACTTTTAACATTCATTCATACACATAAATTCAGTGTATGATATTCTACAATCATAAGTGTACATAATTCATACACATATTTGGAACTCATACGCACACACTATATATATATATATATTGTATATAAATTCATATCCAAATTCTCCCACAACCCACCAGGAGTTCCTCCCTTTCCGAACACCCGTGGATTCAACGTGTCCAGGTGATCGAACGCGCAAAACGCTGAAAAACGAGAACGCGATCGATCAGGGGTTGTTTGAAACTGGGTGTACCCCTGATGATCTATGTATGTACCATATGTATGTATATACAACTTAGTATATAGTATATAGTTATATAATTATATACCCTCTGGTTATTTAACATAGCCATGGAAAATGGCCCATTTATTTACGGGATTTTCCATGGCTATGTTAAATAACCAGATGGTATATGTATACACATTTATATGATAAAATTACATCCTCAACCAAGTGGATGGGTAGAAACTAATGCAGGATATGTGATTGTTTGCTATGAATGGAAAGTAACTAAATCGCCATCATGACCCATAGGATCCATGTGTGCCATATATGGTAACATTTACCATCAATATACCCCAAATGTTACCATATATGGCATACATGGATCCTATCGGTGATAAAAAGAACACATACAATTATGATCAACATTGATCAACGATGAGTTTTGATGTGTTTTGTTGTTTTTTTCAGACAAAAGCTCACTGCGGAAGAACCAACCATAGCACTCCCCAATCCTAAGGTGATTCACACAGGACCGATCCAAAGATCACATTTTATGATTGGCACCTGGACATGGCAACAAAAAAAATCCGTTGGTTTTGTCATCTGTATCCCATGACGGATCCATATGTATGCCATATATGGTAACATGGATCCCATCAATATACCCCAAATGTTAGCATATATATACCATACATGGATCCTATGGGTATGATTGTTCAAAGGGGTTGTAAGGGGTGCGATCTTCCAACCCTTGCTCAAGGTTGCTAGCATGGTTCTGGAATTTGTCGAAGATCTGCACAGTCCAAATTATGTTTAGCGGGATTTTGAAAGGCCGAATGACGTTTTTTATTGGCTGTCTTTGGAAACTTAGTGTATGATATCATTGATGTCTATGTCTACCCTCTGGTAAACGTTTACATAACTATGGAAAATCACCATGATTACTGATCAATGGGTAAATCAACTATTTCTATGGCCAATTTTAATAGCAAACTGTTGACATAACCAGAGGGTATCCAATGAGTGTCAGGTTTTTGCATCTCCCAAGACTGTCGTTGAGCGTCGTTTCAGCCGCGATTGGTGTTGTTTGTTAGACTCCGTCTTGAAACTAAAACTGAAATCTGTTGATGTACTGATGTACCCTCTGGTGATGTCAAAATAGCTATTGAACATAGCGAAATAGTTGATTTACCCATTAAACATGGTGATTTTCCATAGTTATGTAAACGTTTACCAGAGGGTATATACTTGGTTTGTTGTTTACCCATGTTTGTCTGTCAAGGTCATTTTTTGTGTTGCTGTGTTGGGATATTCTCCCCAGCCCAACGGCGCCCATAACAGGGACCACAGGCATTAGTACAGACAGCGGCAGTATCTATCAGATCTATCACAGAGTGGTTATTGGTTCAAAGATTCTGCCTTTGGCCGTTGATAACTCACAAATGACTATCTGGTTGGATATGGCTGGATGGTTTATAATCCTACTAAAATGGATGATTTGGGGGGTATGCCTGGCATCGGCAATACTTTTCAGGGGGTAGAAGCCACCAAGCTGCAAACTGTCACTATGATACCAGAAATGAACAAATCCGGTACTTTCAACTGCAGGATGGTGCCCCCCTGGTTGTTCCGTCCCTGGGGTTACCCCGACGAAGTTTCGGAAAGAGAGCTCGGAGACCCTGACTAAAACCCATAGGATCCATGTATGCCATATATGATAACATTTACCATCAATATACCCCAAATGTTACCATATATGGCATACATGGATCCTATGGGAAATGGTAATGATCAACAGCCCAGTGGTTCCAGTGGCTCTTTCCAGCTCCACATCTCATGACGACTTCCTTGGGCTCAAAGAACTCGTTACGGAGCCGAACAGGGCAGAGACGGGGACAGCGAATTTTTGGGTCCAATTTTGGCAGTTGTTGTTGGCAGGACAATGACCTACCTTTAGCCTTATGCCCGAAGTTGCTGGATGAGCAGTTTTTTAACACTTCTAGCATTTTGATGCATTTTGGAATTTGGCCCTCAATCTTGAAACTTCGAACAGTAAGACTTTGTGCAGCAAAATGACACATTTCATCATCTGCAAAAGATGAAAGCAGCTACCCCAAGAAGTTGAAGAAAAACATGACAAACTCACTTGGCTCAGCGACTTGGAACAATACCTGGATCGAATTTTTTAAACACCCTGCATTGCCGAGCCAATGCGGGAACCTAAGATGGGGTTTTCAGGAACCTGGGTCCAGCTCCCCTAGAAATGGAGGATTTTTTGTTGGGATCTTCAAACGAACTGCGAGATGTTCCAGCCAACTGAGCTGACACCGGAGGGTACCAACTGAGATTTCAGAATTGACCATGGCAGTAATCCAATGCGATGTTGTTTCCATTGTTTCCTGCATGGATTGTTGATAGAGGTTGATACATGTTGATATAGATTTTTTTTCATGATTGTGACATCTTGTGACCCTCCAGTCATAGGTCATTTTCCTTTTTGCATCTTTGCAGAGCATGGGTTTTCGACCTGTCGCATGAGTTCCTGATTTGTTGAGGAGAGACTCGTTACTTGTTTTACCATGTTATAAGTTACAACATAGATATGGTATGACACGGTGTGTATCAATGTATATCATATGATATAAAGGGATATAATATGACCTATCAAATGGCTAGCTCCGACAGAAGTTGTTCTTTCAATGCAAGGAACGCTAATGCTTAGTTGCGTGACGATGGTCAAAAAGATGAGTTCGACATGAGCTTCCTGTCATCGGATATCATTGGATGTTGGTTGGTTACGGGTCTTATCCCCTAGAACCTCAATAGAACATATTTTTAAAAGTATTTGGAATAGTATGGAATAGTTACTTGGATTCGATCTGTGTTTTTTTCTTACTGGCACCAAACATATAAAAAGCAACTATATAAATATATAGTTGGTGATAAATGTATATATATATAATACACATACACACACATAATTCACACACATAATTCACACACACATATATATATATAGACTTCATAGACCAATATGTTCCCCTGTTTCGAAGAGGTCGTGTTATTGGCTGCTTGGCTCTGTCATTGCTTGATCCGCCTGAGGCATGATGACCACGAGGAGGTAGACGTGCTCCTGTGACATTGCCCAGATTTGCCAAGTGGTGGAGCAAGATATCCGAGGGAAGCCGAACAAAAACTGTGGTAAAGCCAGTCATAAACCACCCATGACTGGGAATGGTCTATATCAACTATAAAAATGGTGAAATTGGGGGTGTCTGACATTGTTTTACCCACAATACTGTGGAAAACCCAATAAACGATCCCAAAAGACACTGCTTAAATGGTAAAGTATAAATCTTCTCCAAATGGTAGGTTTACTTTTTGGGGAATGAATTCGGATTTAGAAAACACAGATGGGAATGTCAGGAACACCTCTTTTGAAAAAAAGAGGGGCAATGATGAAAACACCACAGAAATTGTAACAGCCAAACCAAAATAGAACGTCGTGTTTCCAGGATGATATAAATTAATCCCCGTGTGAATTTCCCCTAGTAAATGCTATGACCTGGGTCCCGGAAAGTGAACAAAAAAATACAGTGAAATTTCTGGAAACCATTTGTAGAGAATCATGATGTGTCAATAAAAATCAAGTAAACATCTCTAGGCCCATGATCCACATTTAGTAGAGAGGTAAAATTGATATGTTAGTCGAGTCATGTTGTCTCTTAAGAGACTTCGAAAATATATCAAAATCTTGCACTTCAGCTGAACCAAGGGCCCCCACATTTAGTAGTGAAATTCGATCTTGCATGTACATCCATTTAGTAGAGCTTGAGGCTATGCAAACCGTTTCTTCACTACAAAATGGTTACACAGGCTTCACCTTATATTCACAGGAGGATATAAATTATTAATCATCTTATGTTTTCCAGGATTCCAGTGAACCGTGCCTGGGATGGCCGTTTGGATTCTTGGAATCGGGGCGTATTACGGTTGATTTCACCAACAACATCTGGTGCATTCATGTCATGTTGATGTTGTTTTATCAAATTCATTTTTTTAATCATGTGGTCGTTGCTATTGTCTATCCCATAGGATCCATGTATGCCATATATGGTAACATTTGGGGTATATTGATGGTAAATGTTACCATATATGGCATACATGGATCCTATAGGTATGTTTGTCTTAGTTCTCCGAATGTTCGAACTGGACTTTCGTTGGCCAAAATGCTCGAAAATTGCTGGCAAATTTCGCGAAACAACTCTGCAATGTCTCCAAGGCTGGTGTGGAGCACACCCTTGTTTGCCTTCAATGGGGTGAGAGAGTCGCTTTGGCTAAACAAAATAGACCCCCGGAGAGCAACAAAATACTGGCAGAGTTCACTAGAAATTATGGGAATTGTAAGGGGGAACGTACGTATCCAAAACGGCCTGAAATCCCCTTGAATACGGTTTGGGATTTTATTTCAAATTATCCAGATGTTTATTTTATACCCTTCAGTGTTCTTGAGTGTTCTTTTCCTAGGTCCTAGGTGCATCGGCCAATAGAAACAGAATCGGCCAAACGTTGGTAGAGCTACAATACCTCCAAGCTGCAGCATGTGGCTTTCAAGTTTCGTGACCACATGAAATTAAGGGACGCCACAGGGATTTATGGTCGTGAAACACGCATCTGAAAAACCGATTGAACTTGATTTGTCTGAAAATAGGGAATAACATGTTATAGATAGTGGTAAAAGGGATGATGACCAGCCGATTTGAGGGTATTTTCAGACAAACCCAGATAGCAAAGAGACAACTGTTTCCGTTGCACGGACCTTTGTACCTACATGTTGATACACTGCCCGGCCTGGGTTCATCCCAAGAAACAGGGCTCACATGTCGGGCTTTAGCATATTTATCAGATTCACAAGCTGCAAAAGGTTGTCATAAGCATCGTACCAGTAGTACCGCACAAGGCGGTGGCGGAAGTTTCAAAAATAGGAAACCTATAGGAGACGTTGGTTGTTGCGAATCAGGGATGGCAGAGCGAAGCCACTGATTGACCGAAAGGTGGTTGGAGTTGTGTTTGCTGGAGTGGTTGCAATGGTTGCAATGGTCACCTCTTCCTCACCTGCTGGATGTAGTGTGATGTACTGCAACTGTAGTTGTAGTTGTAGCGTAGTGGAGTTGTAGTTGCGGTGTAATGTAATGTGTAGTTGCAGTCATATAGTTGTAGCTGTAGTTGTTTTGTAGTTGTAGTTGTAGTAGTTGTAGTTGTTGTTGCTGTTGTTGTTGTTGTCGTTGTTGTTGTTGTTGTAGCTGTAGTTGTTGTGTGGTTGTAGTTGTTGTGTAGTGTAGTTGTAGTAGTAGTAGTAGTAGTAGTAGTAGTTGTTGTAGTTGTTGTGTAGTTGTAGTTGTAGTTGTAGTAGTAGTTGTTGTTGTTGTTGCTGTTGTTGTTGTTGCTGTTGTTGTTGTTGTAGTTGTAGTTCTAGTTGTAGTTCTAGTTGTAGTTGTAGTTGTTGTGTAGTTGTTGTAGTTGTAGTTGTTGTAGTTGTAGTAGTTGTAGTTGTAGTTGTTGTGGTTGTTGTTGTTGTTGTTGCTGTTGCTGTTGCTGTTGTCGTCGAAGTTAGGGTAGTTAAGTTAGTGAAGTTAGTTAAGTTAGTCAAGTTAGTTAAGTTAATCAGTGTCTACTTTTTCGACATCTTCACATCAAAAAAGGCTCAAAACCCTCAGTTTTTTACACTTTTGACTTCGAAATGTGCTTCGCGCCACAACGGCGTGCACTTTTTCGACACTTTTCGACATCTGAACCTCCAAAAGTGGTCCGAGACCGCCAGTTTTTAACACTTTTGACTTGGAAATGTGCTTCGCGCCACAACGGCGTGCACTTTTTCGACATCTCAACTTCCAAAAGTGGTCCGAACCTGGTGTTTTTTGTACATTTTGACTTGGAAATGTGCTTCGCGCCACAACGGCGTGCACTTTTTCGACATCTCAACTTCCAAAAGTGGTCCGACGCTGAGGTGTTTTGCACATTTTGACTTGGAAATGTGCTTCGCGCCACAACGGCGTGCACTTTTTCGACATCTCAACTTCCAAAAGTGGTCCGAGAATGGTGTGTTTTGTACATTTTGACTTGGAAATGTGCTTCGCGCCACAACGGCGTGCAATTTTTCGACATCTCAACTTCCAAAAGTGGTCCGACGCTGAGGTGTTTTGCACATTTTGACTTGGAAATGTGCTTCGCGCCACAACGGCGTGCACTTTTTCGACATCTCAACTTCCAAAAGTGGTCCGAGAATGGTGTGTTTTGTACATTTTGACTTGGAAATGTGCTTCGCGCCACAACGGCGTGCAATTTTTCATCTCTCATCTGGCCAGCTGCTCCGCACCCGCCGCTTTAGCGAGCCTACTTTTCGACCCTCCGGAGCCCCAAATCATTGGAAAAACACAGTGTTTCGCGACTTTCCTACCTTTTCGCGCATCTGCATCTTCTTTCTTCTTACTCTTTCTCTTCTGACTCTTCTCACCTCTGCTTTTCAACTGTCCATATTGTCGGAAGTTCCACTTCTAAACTTCCTTCGATCATATTCAGAATAGTAATTCACAGCTGGATGAATGAATTGAATGCAAGATCAATTTCTATTTTCCACAAGAAGTTCACCGTGTTATAGGATGTCTGCCCCCTCACACTACAAGTTGGTTGATAAAGCCCTCCAGCTATAAATATATCTTATATATTCTTATATAACACACATATATATATATATACTTATATAGTTAAAACATGTACGCTGCAACCCCTAGGTTTGCCCGCGGCCAATCCCGCATATCCTTTGACATGCTCAAATCCCTGCGCAGGGTTTAAGCGTTTTACTTTCCAAAACAACAAACACCAAAACCCTAAAACCCTAACACCATAAACCCTAAATTAAAACCCTAAATCCTGAAAACTTAAAGTCAAAATCACTGCGTATAGCCAGTGTTTTCATTCATCCTCTGGTGATAAGTATATCATATTGGTTGGATCTGTTGTTTGAATGTGGGCGCACCAGGGGGTTGCGGGGAACATCGCTGGAACCCCTAGTTATTGTAGTTGTAAACAAACTTACCTACCATAAATCAGTTCAAACGACATATAGATCCCCATTTTTGCAGCTTAAACCACCATTTTCCCATAGGCACCGCAAGTAAGTTAGGTCCTTGTGCTGCGCCCAGAGTTGTCGCAAGCTGCGGGAGGCTTGTCAGGTGCAACGCAATGCCGTGGCAACGGTGGGTTAGATGGTTAGTGAGTGAGGTTATACGCCACTTATATACGCATGTAAATATATATATATATATACATATATATATATACATATATATATATGTATATATATATAAGATACAGATTTTAGCCAGATTTCATGGGGATAAGAATGGTATGTTTAGTAAGATATGATGGGATAGCCAACAATATGATGATAGGGGTTCGAACTAACCCAGAATCAGTACACCCATGAATCAACCAGTATTTCATGGGATTGGATAGGTCGCTTTTTCTTGACCCACATGGGTTATATGGGGCTCAATGAAAATCTCCATTTGCTCATTTACAACTGGGACTTTACCTTGCCCTTGGTTGAACCAACAGAGGGTATGGCTCTTGTGCTGGAGATGAAAGACCCGAAAGCATCAGTTCTTTTAAGGGCTACGAACCACCACAGGCCTTGCGACAGGAGCCGTTACTTTGGCGAGAGCATGCGTTTTTGCTGCATTACATTCAGCCCGTCGATGAGTCCCTTGGTTTTTGTTTGTCTCCAGGAGGAAACAAACATTGGTTTGATTGATTTCTTTTCTGAAAAAAAGATACATTGTCTAATTATCATAATTGGGGTATCCACCATGTGTTTGGAGAAACCCAAATTAAATGGATCACTAATCAAGATTTGGAAAACAAACATATAATGTTGGTGCTATGTTACTTCTAACAAAGTACGACCGTGATAATTGGGAAACGGGGAAACAATAACCAACAATATTGGTTTGAAAGAGGAGATGACCCTGCTGCAATTTTACATAACTACAGAACAAAAAACATCACATGTTTTCAGGGGAACATCATATGACATAATCTATAAATGGGCCATTTTCAATAGCAAACTGTTGAATTACTGGAGGGCAAGCAACAATACTGCAATCAATCCCAGGTGTGTTTGTGAAACTATGGGATTTCTGTGGTTTTACGAAGATGTTCAAAAAAAGCCTGTGTTCTGCCAACTTGTCAATTAAACGAAATAGATAACATAGGTCACCCCTAAATCCACCAATTCATCATAAACATTCCATAAGCTTAGGCTAGGATCCATTTTCAGACAAACCCATCGTCTCAGCTGATTAGTTATATTATATTTATTTATCTGCTAAACCTGAAACCTAAGAATTCCTATGGCAAAACTGAAAAACTACTTACTTGCCCTAAGAAATTTGAAGTTCTATGTTTTCCAGGTAGTTATAGGATGTTATAGGAATGATTACACACCAGTTGTACTTGCGATTTCCTTCATTTTCTCTGCACAAGTCTGGCATTTCCATGCCTCAAAAACAGAGCCGAGGCAACAGTACGTCGCTGCTCAGGTGGCGCCTGGGGTGGAGCCGAGGTGTTTCCCCATGGCTGGAATCATGCTTTTCACCATCAACATTTCCATGGTTAATCTATGGTTAATCTATGGTTAATCTATGGTTAATCTATGGTTCATAATGGTTAATAATTGGAATAACAATATATCTGGGTGGGGGTGACTGGAACATGGCTGGATTCTGACTTTCCAGAAACAGTTGGGAATGGAATGTCATCATCCCAACTGACGAAGTCATATTGTTCGGAGGGGTAGGTATACCACCAAGCAGTATATATTTCATCGATTTGTCAAAAGAGAACCATGTGGGAAATCCATCAGGAATGGAGGACATCGAATGAAATCTGTATATAGTTACAGGGGCTTTCTGGTTTTTCCCTGTTTCAGAGGGCCCTTAAAAATAGCAATCCACGTTTGTTTGGCGACGGATCTGTTTGACCGACTGAAAGACGGGGACAATTGGTCCTGAAAGTTTTTGCCTCTGATCATTTCACGTGGTGGTGGAAAATCCATTGATAATGTGGGCAACCTCAATAATACACCTACCATGACTGGGGATGGTTTATACCATTTATATCCATTTATGGTGATTTTGGGAATGGTTTATTATTGGACTTGCCACATTGCAGATTTTCTATCCAGCCAAAGTCGAAAAATGCTACAAGCTTCTGGCAACTGGAAGAGGACAGTTGTAGGTTTTCCTGTGAATAGTTGAACATATGTCACATATGTCCTGTGTTCATTGCGATTCAACCAACCCCTCGTTTTCTGTGACCCCACATTTTAATTGATGGAATACATCAATCCCGTAGTAAACGTGGTTGTTGGTGGTTGACAAGCTTCATACAAATAGGGGGATCACCGAGCGACATCCTCAAAGAAAGTGGACATCGGATACAACGAACAGATGGATATGTATGAACGTCAAGGACAGGAACGAACTTGTTTACCATGTGTTCTTTTTGTGCAAACATCTTACAGTTTACTTGTGTTTACTTGTTCATCCAGATCATGCAACCCTGGGTAAGTGAAACAGGCTGTTTCAAGGGCAACCGCCGCAACCGCATCCTGGTTCGAGCACCGCAGGCTGCAGATGTCATCAACTGCCTGGGTTGGCAGCTCTTCGTGCGGCTGAATGCTGCCAGTAGGAACTGCTCACAGCTGAAACCGGGGGGGTTGGACCAACAAATATAGGAAGAGATCGTAATAGAAGCACAATCAAACAGTAAAACATATGTACATATACAACTTAAGTTGGACTTGTTCAAATTCATTTGGGTTTGTTCAAAATGGGGCTTTAAAAGGATGATGCAATATGTTTATACAATTTCATGTCTATTGCCTCAGCAAAATCACAACGACCTCAAGCTCGCTCACCATGGGGAAACTCTGACTATTTGCCATTCATTGCTGCCGAAGTTCCCATTTGTACTGGATGAAATCTACATGTTTGTTCCAATTTCCAAGATGGTACCATACCCTCAGCACCGGTTTGAACCCAAGGATTGCCAACTTTAGAGGAAAGTAATCTTCCAGGGTCAATCCAGGGTCTATATTATATGGATTCTTGATGGATAAGTGCTACTTGTACTATATATATATACATATATATCCTCACTGTTGCAGATGAATTCCACATGTTTTCTTGGTCATGTTTTCTTGGCGTTTTAAACTATGTGTCTATTTTGAAACATCTTCAACTGCAGACAGTCGGGATGATTGGATGATTTTCTCCCTATGGACAGCCAGACATTTGCCCCCGCAGGAAGGGGGTCTTAGTGCGACTAGCTGGTCATGACCTTCGTTTACCCTTGCTGCTCGACGACTCGGCGTTCGAAATGTGGTGATTTTTTGGATGTGTATCCTAGGACCAATGGTGAGTCAGTCAACAGTTACATGACCTAATATTATATATATACCCTCTGGTAAACTAACATATCTATGGAAAATCACCGTGCTATTAATGGGAACATTAACGAACTAAATGGCCATTTTCAATACGATGTTTAATTACCAGAGGGTACAGTAATATATTCGTACATATATAATTATATATTGTATAATTGTGTATAATTGTATTATTATCACTGTACACATGTACACACATATCTAGTTATATAATCATTTTATCCAGTAAGGTTAGTCGGATATGTGTCCAATTAAAACTGGGACTGGGGCCCCTGACTGGGGTTTTAAGCGACTATCTGTGGTGAATACCCAAAGTAGGGTGGGAAGACACGTCAGACTTGGGGCGTTTGTGCCGAGAATGTGAAATATCGTTGGGTTGAGTTGATAATTCGGGAGTCGTCCCCAGTCTATGGGAACGTCAAGCTCCACCTATTCTTTTGAATAACAGTAATGAAGGATGTTTGTTCCAACAGACAGCCAGAGATGACCCCACACAGATTTTGAGATGCAGTGGTGAAGGCATGGGACAAGATGATCAACTCCAAAATAGATGCTTGAATCTTAAGATGTCCATTTCTTATGCATGTTATCCATGTTTGATCCTGTGACATGTGTGATCCATGTTTTTATGCATGTTGTCCATGTGTCCATGTCTTACCCATTACTTCAAGGTACAGTTTCCAGGACCCGCTTTTGCGGGTGAAGGCCTCCCGGGGCGGGAGCTATGCTGTAAATGAAGCCCGGGAAGTGGGCTTGAGACTGGGCGTATAAATATGAATAGATTATATTATATATTTAATGGCAATTCGGATGTAGTTGGATACATTTGGCTGGTTAAGTAATTTTCATGCGTGAATCATCGTATAATTCTCCAAAATTGCGGCATGAGTGGGTCCTTTTCGACTGAGAGAGGTCTACCATAACCCTTTTAAGTGGATGGTTCTGTTGCCGTTGGGCCATATTAAGAAGCTTGGACCTGGGCGGGTGTTTACCTTGCTGGCACTGTGGCCTTCAGAAACAAGGGAAAAAGACAAGGGCCCAAGGGATTTGATTGGTGGAAAACCAAGGAAACAGCTGATTAAACGGGGCATGTGGTCTCTTTCTAAGGTTACAATATCGAGTCTTCGCGAGCACCTGGTCACATTGAGAAAAGTACTCTGCGGAGCCCAACAAGAACCGATGGCACTCGCTGGTTCCACCAGTTTCTGCATACTCTGCATACCGATGTCCTGGAATGTGGTTTTTAACGTCGATGAGCGAGAGAGAGAGAGGGAGAGGGAGGGAGAGAAAGAAAGGAAAGAAAAGAAAGAAAAAAAACAAAGAGAGAGAAAGAGAGAGAGAGAGAGAGAAAAAAGAGAGAGAAATAGAGAAAGAGAGGGAGAGCACATGATAATTTCCCCGCGATTGTTTGATGGTGTTTTGTTGTTTCTACTCGTTTTGATGATCAATAAACAACATATCATATTGTCATATTAGCAGATATTGGTGATCATCTGGCTTTGTCTCAAAACATCCCCAACCTTGGGTACTGGAAAATCCTTTGTTTTACCAAATTGAAAATAACCATAACCAGCAAACAAAAACATGTTTTTTTTGGTGGACTACCAAAGATTGACCAGGAAAATAAGGTCCCCAATTTTTGATTGTTTATCAGATTATCATCATGCTGATGCTTGCAATGAAAACTGCCAATAAAAATCGGTATGCCCCATTTTCAGACACCCGTATAACTCAAAATCACCCACAATGGCTATCATCAGTGGCAAAACAAAGATATATATATATATAAAGATCATGGGAGAAGCATGGAAAGCCCATAGTTATCATTAGTTCACTTAAAAAAACATCACACCTTTATCAAAAAGCCATATGTTTTTAGATGTTTTTAGATGTTTTTAGCCCATCACAGGTGACACATTTTACCGCCACATCCAGTTGGCTCCAGGCGCTCTACTTCCTGTTGCGGAAGATCTTTGCGAAGCTGCCAGGGCTTGGGATCTCAGCAGGATTGGCGAGTTCTCCTCGTTCACAACAAAAATTACTACAAGGTGGTACCCTCTGGTAAACTAACATAGCTATGGAAAGATCCACCATTTTTCATGGGAAAATCCACTATTTCTATGGCCATTTTCAATAGCGAACTGTTAAATTACCAGAGGGTACTCCCCCGGTTATGTTTGTTGCTTTATAATCCCCATGAACTAGTTCGATATAACATGATATAACCCCCTAATCACCCCTAGTTATTGGACTTATTTGCACCAACTTAGCGTTCACGAACTGGGGCACCACCCAGCAGAGTTATGTACCCCAAAGATGACATCTCACAGCCGCAGCGAAGTTCATCACATCGTGGCATTTGATTTATGTCAAGGCCCTTCTGCTAGGTCTTGGTCATGTTTTGAGTTTTTTTTGTTTAACACCTAAAAATCCGCCATCCTCACATACTTGATTTTGGGTTAATGGGATGGCTTGTGAATGTGGTAAACTCCTTTGCCCTCACGATCCTCACCAGCTTGAACAAGAAAACAACTTCATGTAATTTCAACAAAAAAACAACTTTATCAGAAAATCTCAGAAACTGGAAGAAAAGAAATGAACCTCAGATCTTAACCACCAGATTTTCTCCCAGACATCCAGACATCCCCTTTCTTCCACGCTCAGATTTTTCGAGGTCATGGCCATTTCGATTGCGTTGGCTGCAATGGGGCGGACGTCCAGGACATCTTGTAGAGCGTCAGACGGTGGGCAGCACAGGGACATCCAGGGACCGTGGCTGTCGCTACCGGGTGGTGTTTTCTCGGTGGTTTTAAGGGGAAAACCAAGGGAAAACCATCGAATATATTGGAATATATTGGATTAATGGAGCTCAATGGAGTCTATGAGTAAAGATGGGGATTGAGTTAAAGTGAAGAATGTCGTGGAATTTCATTCGAACATCGCATGTCATTTTTTCATGGGAACATGATGATACGACCTGGTACACTGAAAGTTCATAGTTTAAAGCATCATGTTTTCCCCATGAAAGTCATCCTATCATGGGGTATTCCCCCCTTTTTGAGACAAACCCAACTGGGGTAGTATAATAACCCCGTGCATTGCATTTTAGCTTGGCTTGCACTTTAACACTGCCAATACGTTGCCGGCCCAGAAAACGATAAGAGGAAAAAAAACGATAACGATGCTCATATATATATATTTTTTATAATATATATAATAATATATATACATACATGATATGAGGTACGGTCAAAACTCGATCTGGTATATTACTTATGTAAGGAGAGTTCTCGGGTGTCAGGAACTTGCACAAAACACTATGTAGCGATAGGCTCCCCCCCAAAAGCGATACCTGCAATTGAGAATAAACGTTGGCAGCTCCATGGGATTGGACCAACTTGCTGAGTCTCATGTGTTTTGTTGCCCGCAGTCGTTTGCATGGACTACGAAAATGAGAACGTGCAGAGGGGACCAAAACGATAACGAAACGATAACGAAAACGATAAGGAATTGTAGCAAAAAACATGCCGTGTGAGCAACTACCCATTTGACAGGTTTCACGAGGCTTTTTGAAAACAGAAATGTGTGGCATGGTAGTCTTGTTTAGCTTTTCCTCTTTACCGGCTTTGCCTCAACTTGGCTTCTGCCATGTCTTTACCACCCAAGACTGTCTATGCCTTGCTGCAGCAAGTTTTGAAAGATCCTGAAGTCGGACCTGGTGCAATTTCAGAAGCAAAAAAGCAATGTCCCGGACTCCTTGCCCTAATCTCATAGACCAAAAAAAGAGTTGCAGAAAACTAGTCAAGTGCTGAGATGCTTCACGATTATGATCCATGTCGAAGATTGCACACAGGACAATATGTTTTGATCTTCCACGAACAATTCTTTCACACCCATGGAAGCCTGGTAAATTCACACTTCTTGTCTACAGGGAGCTCACCACCTGAGAAAACGATAAGAGGAAAAAAAAACGATAACGTGATTTTGGGTAATTTAAAAAGATACGGGGTTTTTATACAACCCCAACTGGTTTTGGCACGGCATGAGTTTGAGAAAAGTATGCTAGGAAACACCTACCTATATACATATATCCTGTGCTCAGAATCACACTGCGCATTTTTGCTACCATAGAAACAGTCCACCATTGACCCAGGGATGAAATGCCTCATCGTAACCTTCTCGAAATTGGATTTAACCCGCACAACTTGGATTTAACCAGCAAAAAAAACTATGAATCTATTTTTTTGGTTCAGTTCAGAGTTTCTTCCTTGTTTCACCAACTCTTTTATGCCTTTCACCTGTTGCCTCCTGTGCTGGTGCCTCCTTCCCACGGAGGCAGCGAGTGTGTTGAGCGGCAGCAGGCTGTTCATTGAATTTGCGTTGGCCCCAGTTTTCTCCGAGTTCGTCAGTTCGTGGCAGGTGGGAAAACCAGGCGTGGGTAGTTTCGTTCTTTTATATGTTAAATTAGAATGTCAGCTTTTATATAGCAATCCCCCTAAAAATGCCGAAGTTGGTATATTCCCACTAATTTATAGTGATAAATTAATATAAATTGTACTTTGCGGCGGCTTCTTGGGGGGTGAATTATCGTTAATTGCTACAACGGGGATATACACTAACCAGCTGGGCATTCTGTTCCCACAAGGATGTCTTGCGGGTTGGGGCACTATCGTAGGACATTGGTTTGGCATATACAGCATAATATACACATGTACATACATCTGGGTAAATTATAACGACCTCACTGCGACCTCACTGGAATCATGGATAATAAGGGGAATCATCCCAAAATTTCAGGTTAGTGAATTATTGTAATTTGCCCAGTAATATATACATGATTTTACATATGCAATATATATATATATACATAATATAATATTACATTTATGAGAAGTTATGGGCTACAGACTGGAGGTACTAAAACCAATGGTTTCTGCAATTAATCCTCATTTTATCCTCATTTGGAAACCTCATTTTGTCATGTAATAATTACATGTATTTATGATACATATACCCACTCCCCGAGCTTCCGGGCATTGCCCGGGCATTGCCCATGTGGATCTCGATCTCGGGAGCCAAAGAAAGGAGGGTCCCGAAATGTCTCGGTGAATCCTGGTTACTGACATCACCATTGTCAGAATATGTCATATTCATGATGATATTATATATATATATGAGATGATATACGTAAAATATGGTATACTATTATATGGTATTTACTAAGTATGGTATATGCAGTAGATATACGTAAAATATGGTATGATATATGTAAAATATGATATACTACGTTACTATTATATGGTCTATACAGTATGTTATATGCAGTATGGTATATGATATATGATGATGTTTGATATTTCATATGAGGCGATATGATGTGATATGGGTGATATTATATGAAATGATATGATATACATATTTACTTATAAAATTCAAAGACGCCGATGAATCATATGACTTTATTATCATGATTCATGTACATCTTGGGTCCATATCTTGTATAACCAATAATATAAAACATGGGATGGCTCAAATTCTATCACCCATCTTCAGGTTCAATAGGGTACGATGGTTTTGTCCCGTACTCGTACCTTGGGTTTGTTCGAAAATTTGGTTGGTAGATCCTAAAAAAAGCATTATGTGGGGAATATAAAGGCCAATTCTCCGAATCAACATTACGGCCCTGCCATATAAGGGGTTAGAAGATGAGTTTCCACTAAATATCGGCGATTTTCAAATTCTATGACGGTCTATGTTATTTTACTAAGGGGTACTGTAAGTTGTTGATTTCGGTATGTTTTATGTAATTTTCAGAGAACTGTGGTAACTTTCAGCCATCGCACTGTAACGAGGCTGATGATACTCTACAAGGTGTGGAAAACCTTGGGAATCTTGGGAGCGAAATCGTGTCAGGACTATGGCTAATTACATTGGCCTTTACCCATAGGATCCATGTATGCCATCTATGGTAACATTATTTACCATCAATATACCCCAAATGTTACCATATATGGCATACATGGAACCTATGGGTTAGGGAGATCAAAATTCGAAATGCGCATTGGAAAGAAATGTTATCGACAGAAATGATACTAAGTTGGCAGGTTCAAATTTACAAATATCAAAATATCATTTATTTGTTATTAATACACATTGGAAAAATGTGATGGCTCAATTAAAACAGTTGGCAGCTTCAAGAACACTGGTGCTAAGCGGTGATTCAAACAGCAAAAGATGAGTGAAACACATGAGATTTCAGCAGAAAACGTGAGGATGATGTGAAGCAACAAATATGGGTAGGGGTCAAAATGATGGGTATGAACGGTTCAAGGGAGTTGCGGAAATCTCAAAATTCACCATTAACCTTGCAATCAAGTGGATGTGAATCACGTTTGTGATTTTCCCTTGCTATATGTATTATATAAATACATATTGTATACATGTATATCTGTGTGTATATATAATCCCAGTCCCATTCATTGTATAGAATGTATATACTATATCATAATCTATCCCAATCCTATCCCATTCATGATCTCCCCGGTATTGTGGTTCAACCAACTCCCATGGCTCTTGGTGCAACCGAAACGCCCAGCAGTTTCCGTCAGGCTGGAAATTGCCTCCGCACATCTTTCACGCAGGTGGGACAGCCTGGTGCTTTATGTCTGAGACCTGGGCGCGGGCCGAAAAACGTAACAATGAGGACATGCAATCACTTTGATCTATTGGTTAACACTTAAGGCTTAAAATCATGCAAAATCGATATAGGAAACCATGGTTTTTCAACCATGTTGACTTGTTTTGACCAGA
Organism: Cladocopium goreaui; assembly: GCA_947184155.2. NCBI lineage: Eukaryota > Dinophyceae > Suessiales > Symbiodiniaceae > Cladocopium > Cladocopium goreaui. The sequence goes on from CAMXCT020005279.1 coordinate 119,944, forward strand.
TGAGGAGATATGATTACTGATTACTATTGGAGAATGTTTTTTGGGTACTTGCCTTTTGTGGTTGGGAGGAAACAGTTTGGAGCCAGGGATATATCTATTCCCGTCATTTAATGGGGAGCCAAGAAGCTACAAAAAGAGTTTCCTAACCATTTGATAGTTGCAACCTTTTCATCAAAACCGTGCGCTTTTGATGCTGGTATGATTGATCCAACCTTAAGTTCCCAGCATACGATGGCTAACTCCATGCTCCTGGCGCTAGCCAGGCGAAAACATGGGTGTTTGGGCACCCCATCGAAACATGTTGAAACCCTCCTAGGTGCTAAAAAGATCTAAGCCATGCTCAAAGATGTTTGCTGAACGCCACGGAAAGCCCCTGCCCTGACCTTGGTCGAATGAAGGAATTCACTTCAACTTGGAAGACATGAGGACTGCCTGATTTCAGGGTTGCAAGAGGAGCTGGGGATAGTCATCCCCCCGAAATGGCATTGTGATTATAAATACATACATACATACATGACTGTATTGGGGCTTTCCATAATGTGTATTGGTGTCCTGTCAAAACGGTAGGCCCAACGGCTTGAGCCTGGAGGTGGCCCCGGCAGCCTTTTCCTCCTCCTGTTTTATCTTGTAATTTCTTGGGGCACAAGTGCCCAAATTCAAGTTGTGTACAAGCTGACGAACAGCCTATAGCCGGATGTTAATGATTTTCCGGTAGCTACATGGAAGTCGGCAGAAGGTGAACTCCATCTGTCCTCTTTGAGGTGCATCTGCTGTTGATACCGCATTTCTGGATGCATCGCAGAATGCGGTTCTTCGTTTTGGGCCGACAACCGTTTGTCCCATGATTCTTAGCCCGTGCGGCTCTGACGAAAGTCCGAGCCCATGGAAGTAGGGAGAACCGATCCTCTCTGCAGAGCGCAATATATTGGTGTCCTGTCTCCTTGGGGCAATCTCGATTGTCTTGCCTAGTCGATATGCTAATTATGATATGTATTATACTGAAACACTTTAAGTCATACAGCAACAGTATCTCACAGTATCTCACATTGATACTAACTTATAGTTTTTCTTTGATTTTACTTAGTTTGCATTATATATAGAGATGTTAGTTAATCAAATATGATATTAGTATTAACTGATAATCAACAATGAATACATTAATGATCAACCACAGCAATTGAAAAACTCAATTATAATTCATGGCGGTAATATCATGTGTATATATATATAATACATGGGTATATAATGATACATAATCATATATATTCATATATAATCATATATATATTCATATATAATCATATAATCATATAATCATATAATCATATAATCATATATATATATATACAATCATATAGTATCATATTACCAATATCCCCAATAAGATAGAAGGATCGAAGAGTTAGATATCTCTCCACTCTCCAAAAACAGGAGCAGCCTGTGGCGTCCCATCGCTCCGCAGCTGGCACAGGACGGCGATTTTACATGATTTTACGGTGTTTCTTATTGGGTGTACCACATTGCTAGCACAACAAATTCAACATATTACATATATCTGGGTAACTTCTAATATTTCACTGACCCGAATTGTTGGGCCATTTGGGGATGATTTCCCGAATCCTAACCATGATTTTCAGTGAGGGAGAACAGTGAGGTCGTTATAATTTACCCAGATATATATATATATGTATGGATAATGGGATACAATGGGATATAGTAAAAATTATATCCTGATGGTGATTTGTTTGGGTGAATGATTTATTCATCCAGAAACAATGCACTTGCAAGATGGACTTGACAAAAAACGATAGCTTTTGCCAAGGGAAAAACAATCTGAATTTGTTTACTCAGATCAAAAGTGCCAAGAACTTGTTTGCTGCTTCTAGTGACCAAACAGTTCTTGCGAAATGGTGCCTCGCAGTTATGTTTATTGGTTGATAAAGCCATCAAACTATAGACATGTCTTGATATGTCTACCAGCTGCCATAAACCCTAGTTGGCTCACTTGAAAAACAACAACTTAGTTATAAATCCCATTAAATCATTAGACATGTTCCATTTGTGTTGGCTAATCCACCAATTTTCTTGTGGTTTTGGAGACCCCTTCTTGTTTAAACCCAATTTTCCCTGGTTAAATAATCTTCTTTGTTGGTTTAAGCGCCTTAACACGCCACGGTTTCGCAGGGCTACCTGCTGCGCGTGGTATCCTCGATGCTTCCCAGCGAGCGTTGGCTGCATCTGAGCGCCTGGAACCTGGTTGCAGCGGGCGAAACTGGAGCAAAAGGTGTGGCGAATTAAACCAGCAATGGAATATAAGAAGCATTACTCATGGGATGTTCATGTATATGGAATGGGATGTTCATGTTACCCTCTGGTAAATAAACATAGAGCCTGAAAATCCCCAAATTTCAATGGAAACTAATCTTCCAACCCCTGTCTATATTAATTTACTGGTGTGTATATATTATATAATGGTTGTGATATATCGAACCTTTCATGTTGTATTGTATAATGTTAAGTTATATATTCAACCATTGATTGAAGGTGTTTGTTATTAATGGGATATATATAATATTGATTAATATTGTATGATGAGAATATGATTGGTGTTATCCATATTGCTGGATAATATCCATTGCTGGATTTTGATATTGATAACAATGAATATGTTAACAACTATTAACCAACAATGGAAAATAATATGTATATATATATGTAACATCAAAAGGAATATATATATATAACATGGTGTAAGAATTTGTGACCTCACTGTGCTGGAATTCTGCAAAATGGCCTTATGACGACATATATTTTCAGACTATAGTGAATTACATTGTAGCCAGATAGTGTACCTATATCCAGATTGTGGTTGGGTGTTATATTTCGGCATATTGTTTGATGTTCACCCATACCGATGGCTCTGTCTGAAAATAGTGTATATACATTTTTTTGTTCATGTATGCTCATTTTCCCATATTTTCCCCATTTTCTCATAGCCAATTCGGGGCAACATACCCATAGATTATACACCTGGTAATTTGTTGCAGCCGATTTTTTCCATGTCAATGGTAGATCGAACACCATGGACCATGAAAACATTGAGATGACAAGCATACTGCGGGTGAAAACCATTGAAAACCATCAACGATATCAACGGGCCAATGGTTACTGAAACATCATTTTACTCAAGGGGTATACCATATGTTGGACACACCCCAGTTGTGACTGGTTTAAGTCAAACAAAACACTGTAAATAGCAGTATTTTGACTATTTCACCGTATATAACAGTATGTTTGACGATTTTTAGTGGAAAAATCACTCCCCCTCATCCTCATAGGCCATATAAAGTATGGGGATCGCGTAAGTTCAATGAACCACGGTGCCTGCATCACGGTACCTGAGGCTGAGGCAGATCTCTGGAATTTGATCGAGGAAGTGTGCATTCTTTTAAGGTGAACCGCTGAGGGGACAGTGAAAACTGTTGGAGGTCCCAGTTTCTGCAGAAAGGGGCCGTGAAAATGGGTGTATACCTGGTATACCTCCCAAATATAACTTTTCTAGTATGGAGTATCATGGAGTATCCAATTTTCAAATTAGTGGTATCCAAGTTTCAGACAACCCAGATTCTCCGAGCACAAACTTCAGTTTTACTGATTAATTAGCACATTTAGGGGACCATATTCTCAAACAAACTCATTTCTAGGTCCTGTTGATTCCTGTTGATTCCTGTTGGATTTGGAGCTCTGAAATGCGTCCATGGCATGGGTCTCATTGATCGTTTGTGTTTCCAAGATGACTCACTGGGAGGATGCAACTTGACTCCTTTACTTTTAGGGTGATGAAACATGCTGAAACAATGTCTGTTTTTTTTTAAGAACAGTGATCTACCTACCATAGATGTCATGTTCCCACCGGTTGGTTTATTCATAAAGGCTGCCCCCCATTCAACGAGCAATAGGTAGATGATAGTCAACAAAAAACACCGAATTGGGCGTGGGTTCTGTTTCCTAATTTTGAGTTGCTAGCAGAAAGAGCTTGAAAGCTAAAAAGATGGAGATTTCAAGGGATGTTGCCAGGCACCAGACGCACTTAGCCGCCAGCTCCAGGTGGATCTGGGAAATCCCCCCACTGTTCATGTGGCTTAAAATATGGAATCCCCTTATGTTAGCTAAAGTGAATTAAGATGGGATGTTTTTCGAATAGTTTCTATGAATGTGATGTTCCAAGTTTTATTTTTTCTCTAGATAGCTAAGTTGACTTATAACTATAGGTGAATGAACTATGGTTTATGGTAGGTATATTGTTCTACCCTCTGGTAATTTAACATAGCTATTGAAAATGACCATAGAAATCGTGGATTTTCCCATTAAAAATGGTGGATCTTTCCATAGCTATGTAAACGTTTACCAGAGGGTATAACCACCATTTTCCTATGGTTTTCCAATTATTTTCCCATAAAACCACCATTTTCCTATGGGTTTCGATCATTCTATACCGATATACCGATATTTATAGCTCAAGGGCCTCACCTTGCAGCCGTTTGACGTGGAAATACATCGAACTTATATGGGATTTACCAGCAACAACGAGGATATAACGCCAAGAAATAAATGGGTATATTGATGGAATATATATAAGCATAACATTATTAATAACAACCAATACGGACATATCGGTGAAATATGGCGACATTTTGTTGTGACACGTCGCTTTCCGTCACTGGAATGATGGGAATTGGATGGGGAATCATCCACAAGGGGCCAAGGAAAACTTCAGCTTCAGGTCAGGTTTTGATATGGGAGAATGAAAGGAACGTTACAGAAGATGTGTGATAGCTATGACGTAAGTCAACATTCCATGTATTGTTTTTTTTTGCTTCCTGAGTTGTATTCATGGTATAATGCGGATTCATATAAATATAAGATGGGATATATAGCGAACATTAAGCAACAATATCATAGGGGTGTGACTGAACATGGTCTGGGTTCTATTTACATAATTAGTGTAGCTATACCATGCTATACCCAAAGTTCAAAGTTAGCCAAGGTGATTTCCAACTTGATTCGTTAATATTTTAGGGTTTATGGTAGATACTTCTATAGTTAATTGATTTTATAAATCATTTTATTACTGTCGGGGAACACATTGTATGATATGCTGAAGGGGAACATATGGGTATATGGATCAACATCTAATAATATAGCATCCACATCCAATTCAGGAAAAAGTGACCAGGAATGGTGATGCCCCCAGTTATGTTTGTTGGTTTATATTAATAAGCTCATTAAACTGGAGATAGCGATGTGTTATCTAAACCCTACTTCACCTACTTCTTCAAGAAAGCAACTTACTAGCTTGTATGGGTGGCTAAGACCAAGAGGAATATATCAATGATTTTATGGGTATGTTCACCTAAACAGCTAAACAGCAAACATCACATGGCACTAGGAAAACACCAAGAAATCTATAAATTGAACAGGAACTAAATGATTCCAATCCTTGATCAGGGGGTTGAATACAGAGATTTGCTGACCTTTCAGCCACAGGTTTTCTGCAATTATCTAAAGACAAGGTTGTTCACGTTATGGTTTATTCCACCCCACATTTAGAAAGTTGTGGAGGAAGGTCAGGGTTTGGTAGTTCGTAAATACTTCGAAATACAGTTGCAGTTTCATTTTGAAGTGGATATATAACATTATGTAACCATAGCTATAGGGGTTATATGCAAACTTATGGGGTTTTACAACCACGGTTCCATCCATTCCGATGTATGTTTTTTTGCAAAGTCTTTGGGAGCCGAGGAGGGACAGGGGAGAAATCTCTACCAGGGGGATGTAGGATGTCTCTATTTCGCACAGCGAGGGCGTTTGAGAGTCTCAACACAATGGTGATTGGCGTGGATTGGTTTCAAGATGTTTTCAAACCTGTTTATCTAGATATCATGTGATAACCACTTAAATGATGATAACCACTTTATGATAACCACTCAAATTAATGGTGGATTGGCATGGCTCAAAATGATTAACCACCACTTTTTTATGGATGAAAGTTTTACCACTGGTTTTGGGTCCCCTTTGGCTTGATCCTGTTGGGCACGTCCGCCAGGCCTTTACATTTTCGCCTTGCCGACATGCAGCGGCCTCAGGAAATGGAGCTGGACATAGCTGGACTGCACCGAAGAGTTGAAGTCCTGAATCAATAGCTGGGTACCCTCTGGTAAACGTTTACATAACTATGGAAAGCCACCATGCTATCAATGGGTAAATCCACTATTTCTATGGGCCATTTTCAATAGCAAACTGTTGACATAACCAGAGGGTATGGGTCAATGAGTCAATAGCTAGATCAACATCCCTGAGATCCCTTGGGCCCGGCCATCAAAATGATCAAATTCCATCAGATCTGCCAGCAGTCAAACAGCATTTCTTAGCATAAAAAAACAGCTGATGATGGTTAGTCAACCCTCCGGTTGACTAAGATCCTGAACTGGAAAATCACCATCTTTAGTAGGTAAATCAACTAAATTTCTATGTGCCGGCGGCATCGCGGCTCGTGTCGCTTGCGATGGCCAGGCAAGCAGTGAGTGTCGTCGATCCCGACACGCGTACAGATGGGCATCCGTTGTAGGGCAGCCCAGGGTGCCACGGATCATGGGTGCCCAATGGTATAAAACTGTTTTTCACCTATAAGTGGACATATAATACATACACAAGTCACATATATATATATATATACACTTATAAATACATGTGTGATTATGAGCCATATATTATATATATATGTATATGTAACCATAATTTCACTCGGCTAAGTACTGTAGAGGCAATATTATATTCGTTATTGTAACCATGTGTAACTTCAACTGCACCCCCAAGTAGAGGATGAACATCTCAAAATCCCATAGCTTGGGCCATTAAACCCCCCCCATTCATGTATATGTAGATATGCTATGTATACTATCCTGCATGTCCAAACAGAGCACAATATGCAAGGCCGAGTTCACGTTTGATGATCAGAACAAGGGTAGCTACGTAGATGTTGATATCATCCAGTGGCCAGTGGATCCTTCAATGGAGGATGTAAACCATGTCACGCAACTTGCGCGGCGCAACTCAGCACTTGGGATACTGCTTCAAGTTGTAGGATATATAAATATCACTCTCTGGTTTTTAACATGGCCATGGAAAGATCCACAATTTTTAATAGGTAAACCATCTATTTCTATGGGCCATCTATACCATGGCTATGTTAGTCATAACCAGAGGGTATAAATATGTATAAAGCACTGAATTTTCTCGCGTCAAGATGCTTTGAGAGACGTTTATTAAGAGCTACCCTCTGGTAAACTAACATAGCTATGGAAAATCACAATTTTTAGTGGGTAAATCAACTATAAATGGGGTATTTTCAATAGCTATGTTAAAGTACCAGAGGGTATTTTAAGAGCTATGTATCCCTTAAATTCACCCCCCACCAACGGTAGCAACGGTAGGCTCTGGGATTTGGCATGGGCACAGTGCGAGACAATCTATGTGGAGGTGCCTTTGTAGCGATGGATGGCGCTCGGTCGAAAAGAAACTTTGAAAAGACGGGGAAACAAATTGCTTGATGGATTTTGATGGGAAAAAACTACCTGTTGGTTGATGATTTGATCATTAGTTCGGACGTGGTACTATCAAATTTGTAGGGGATGCTGGGAATGCCTGATTGGAAGGATTTATCAAGAGATCTTGGGATGATATGGAAGTCGGCTGAGATGGGATACTCCATGTGCCATAGGAAGACTACACGCATCGTCATAAGTCACAACAATGATTGGGTGAATGTAATGATACAATCTGTCTTTTTAGTCACTTATATAACTATACTTAACTAACATAGTGATTACAATATAATTGTCGGAACATATTACATATAGTGTCACTGAGAGTGTCACTGTTTTTCAGCAGAAGTTAAGTTACTGATGCACTGTGAGGCCCCCGTTCGATAGCGTTCAGTTGGTTTATTCTAACTCCAATTTCACTATGGTTTATGGATGTCTATGGTACTTATAACTTATAACGAACTAGTTACTGGGGCTTATATATAAACCAACGTAAACATCACGTTTGGGGGCGACCTTGGGGGATGATACCGGAGGCGATTCCCAACACATCCCCATGTTTGGTATGTTTCGGGCTTAGTTCAATCATAAAGCCGTATTAATCACCATAAAACTCTATGAATTCCCATTAAATCCTATGAATTCACAATTAATTCAGCATTAATTCACAATTAATTCCCATTAAGTCCCATTAATTAGGGTAAGGCGATCATTTTCAGATGGCCCTTTTTGTTGGGACCCGGGTCCCTTTTTCCAGGTGGAAAAGAACACGAGTTCAGGCGGATGTGGGAAATGGAATTGGGGGAGGGCCAAAGAAAAACACAACAATGGGGATATGTATGGGAGAAATATGGGATAGATACTATACTGGTTGGTGGTTTGGAACATTTTTTATTTTCCATAATATATGGGATAATCCTTCCCATTGACTAATAGTTTTTCAGAGGGGTTGAAACCACCAAGCAGTCTAGATATGGGATAAATATGGTACAAATATGGGATATAGAGATGGGATGAATATGGATATATATATATATATGATATAACCATGGATATAACCTCTTTGAATCTATTTGATTTGAACATCTCTGGCTGAATTTGATGCCCTCACCTCGTGCCGGAACTGGAATGATGGTTATGAGGTAACTATCCCAAAATAGCGCAATATTTCAGATGAGGGAATTACATGGAATTATTTTATAATTGACCCAGATAGTATGTTTTTTTTGTTCAACATAATATCATAAGTTGTTTTAATAGTTTTTATATGTTTTTCCCCACCTGCCAGGTGAGGGTTGTTAGATTTTATGTCAGTTGCCTCCTCCTCCTCCTCCTCCTTCTCCTCCTCCTTCTCCTCCTCCTCCTCCTCCGCCTCCTCCTGCCTCGTCCTCCTCTCCTCCTCCTCCTCGTCCTCCTCGTCCCTCGTCGTCCTCGTCCTCCTTGCTCAACTGCGACCCGCGATCCACAGTGTTCTCTGCCGGACCTCAACCACGACCATCCACGCCCAGTGTTCCCTGCCGGACCTCATGTAGGAAGATATGGGACAAAGAATGTGCAGAAGAAAGTTAGAAAGAATGTCAGAAGAATGCCAGAAGATAGATGCCAGAAGATATGCCAGATAGAATGCCAGAAGATATGCCAGATAGAATGCCAGATATGCCAGATAGAATGCCAGAAGATTTGCCAGATAGAATGCCAGAAAATGCCAGAAAATATGCCAGAAGATATGCCAGATAGATATGCCAGAAGATGCCAGAAGATATGCCAGAAGAATGCCAGAAGATATGTCAGAATATATGCCAGAAGATATGCCAGATAGAATGCCAGAAGATATGTCAGATAGAGTGCCAGAAGATATGCCAGATAGAATGCCAGAAGATTTGCCAGATAGAATGCCAGAAGATATGCCAGAAGATATGCCAGATCATATGCCAGAAGATATGCCAGATAGAATGCCAAATAGAATGTCAGAAGATATGTCAGATAGAATGCCAGAAGATTTGCCAGTAAGAAAATGTATAAATGTCATGGTGGGGATCACACGAAGTAAAGTAATTATGTTGTTGGATGATGTTTGATTTGATATACAGTAATCGTGTGCACTAGTTTTGGGCCACAGACTTTCAAGGCCCACTGGAGTTGGGGATTTGTTGCCCATAGAAATAGGTCAAAGTTCGACGAAGGTGCCCCCAATCGCAAAGTTGGAAAGTTCCGTAGGTCCACTGGTGGGTCTATGATATGTTGGAGCTAGTTCGATGGTAAAAACCAAATCCTATCTTTCAGCAGGCTCAGTCTCACCCAGGCCAAACAATGTCCTGTACTTTGCGGCAATATTTTCAAGACAACTTGCAGTGACAGTGAAAGTATGCCGGGTATGGATGATGAACTAACATAATTCATAACTATGGAAAATCACCATGCTAATGGGTAAATCAACCATTTCTATGGCCATCTTCCAGTTCGCAAACTGTTACTTTACCGGGTCTGGATGATGTTTCCCTGCGAAGGTGGTGATGGTGAGATCTTGTTAGTGGACCTGAAGCGCGAAGGTGAACCAGGTAACCCAGGGGACCGGGACCGGGGTGAAGTTGGAATCCTGGGATAAAGTCAGATCTAAAAAATGGTCCAATTTAATCCATTTTAGAGATGGGTACCTCTACAAAACATGGTATTTAGATGTATTTAGTATGTTCATGTATCTACTCTTGTTTTTAAAAAAACATGGTATTCAGTATTTTCATGTATTTTCCACATCTATAGTTACAGGAGAGCGGATGTTGTTGACTAAATGATTTAGGGCTGGGGCTTAGCCCATCCATCACGGGGTCCAAACCGTTGCACTATGATGTTTGATTCTGGCATCTTTGTCGGTGCATCTGGTAATATGGGAATGATCGATCGATCATAACATAGAAATATTAAATGACCTGCCAACATATCAGTATGACCTGCCCTTAGCTACAGCCAGTATCCCAGAAGATAGGACTAAAATGCATATTTCATTGGGCAAAATCGATCCAACACATGATGAAGTTCTTCAATGACAATCCCATCATCCCATCTTAGTAATCGGATAGGAGGTGTCCATAAATGGGGGGCTGGCCCCCCCAAAAAAAACCATCCATTTATAGCTAGGATTTTCCAACCATCCAGCTCTTGGGGTACCCCCGGGTACCAGGAAAGCTCCATTTCACCATCACCCCATTGTTCCAATGGGAATTTCAGGATCCTAAAATGGAGGTACTGTACCAAATAATAAGGCCATATTCTGTGGGGATATTCCCTGAAATTTAGGCTTTATATAGGCCTTATATATGGTAGGTACCTCCAATTTAGGTTCCTGAAATGGCCATTAATAGTATAGCCATGATGATGACCAGAATATCATTAGTAATCATTAATTAGGTTATATTATTGACCAGTATTGAACATTAATTATTGATTATAGAAACCCTTATTGGATGCATTCCAATGTTGGTCATTATCACAATTGAACATTAATAGTATTGACCATTATTGACCATTATATTGAACATTAATAATATAATGTTATTGACCATTATTGAACATTATATGATATTATTAATAATATATACATATATATATATAGTATTGACCATTATTGACCATTATATTGACCAATAATGTTCATTAATAATGTTATTGGACATTATGATCATTATTAATCATTGATTATTGATCATCCCATTCCCCATTCCTTTGGTAGGGCGTTGTGCTTCTCCGTGCGCGACGCCGCCGGTCCCCATGGAGCGCCGGGACGGCGCTGGCTCGCCCTTCGGTCCAAGGGGGATGTCCATGGTGAAGCCGCGACTGGAAAACGTTTGGGACAATTTATTCAAAAATGTTTGGAAACTGATAGTTCTTCAATTTCAAATATAATTTACATATTACACAGTATAATATATACATATATATATAATCATAATTAAACATTTCATATGTTGATGTTTCAAGGATGTTGTCATCCATCCTTGCGCGACGTGGTTTTTTGATTTTTTTTGCGTCTCTGATGAATCTTCTGCCCAAGGTCTGGCGAAGTCGAGGCAGGATTTTATGTGTTTTTTTTTGTAGGTATCTGGGTAAATTATAACGACCTCACTGCGACCTCACTGGAAATCATGGTTAGTAAGGGAAATCATCCCCAAATGGCCTTAATTCAGGTTAATGAATTATTATAATTTGCCCAGAGGTATGTAATATACCCTCTGGTAAACTAACAGTTTGCGAACTGGAAAATGGCCATAGAAATAGTTGAAAACTACCCATTAGCATGGTGATTTTCCATAGTTATGTTAGTTTACAAGAGGGTAATATTGTAATATATACATTATAATATATATATAATTATATATATATATATTATCAATTCACAATACCCCCTAACTCAGACAACCATTATAATATGGGTATGTTGAAAATTAGGGGATATATTATATATATAATTAAATATATATATATAATGGGATGTACCATCTGGCGAGTATTACCCTCTGGTTGTGGGTATACCGGAGGGCACAGCAAATTATTCAATGGAACCACTGTTGGTCGAAGAATATCTCCAAGTTGACAATAAAGTTATGGGGCTATAATGGAATATTAAAGAGATATCTCACCAGCAATAGAGATGTTCTTTAGTAATTTGATGTCTCCATAGATGGGCCAGGGCAGGGCCACGGCTTCCAGTTTGCGAAGTGTGGAAATTTCCAGAGGATGTTACACTCTGGTAATCATGTCGGAAGATCTATTGAAATGGAGGCTTTGAAAGGAACATGATCTACTAAATGGGCATTGTCCTTCAATGATTACCGGAGCAAAATGGATGTTAATTGGTATATGAATTGGGGTTTTGTTAAAAAAACAAACGTGTTTTCCTTCAACAATGATGGGTATATTGGGGATGTGAACATGACAAGCAGACATTTTTGGGATCAGCCGTACGTTTCTATCTACTGTACCTGGGGGGGCGATGACGTCAGAACCACCGAGTCTTTACGTATGGAGCTTTGACACGTACCCTCCTGGTGAACATGGATGGATATCAGCGAAGCAACTGACAGGTAGCGACTTCTTCGGATGAGAGGCCGCGGATTCAGTGCGATAGCGAGGGTGAAGGGTGCTTCCGAGCAGTGAAAGATTTCAGGAAGGAAGAGTTTACAGAACCCCCGCAAGAACTTTGGAGGTACACTCTGGTAAACGTTTACATAACTATAGAAAGATCCACCATGCTATCAATGGGTAAATCCACTATTTCAATAGCTATTTTGACATAACCAGAGGGTAAGAAGACCAAGGTTTCCTTCAATCCATTGATTCACAGCGTGCTCTGTGCAAAGGTCAAACCTTATCGAGGTTAACATCCCCATTGAAATGAAATTCCCTTCATGATGGTCGGATGACCATACATACCCTATATAGTTTAGATAATATGAATACATGCATCATATATATATATATGTATATAGATATTACATATATAATGTGTACTAATTATATATATATATATATGTGTGTTATACTATATATACACATCATGTAACTTGAGCATGGCACATGTGGTTCATGCCGGCCCATGCCAGCCACCCTGAGGATTGTGCCTCACCTCCCACCTCTTCTCATCCCTGGCACACAGAAATGCCGACAATTTGAGTTCCTGGGCCGTCGGATTTTGGGCTGGTTCTGATCAACTTGTCCCTGATGGATGTGTCAAATACTGTATTTATGGGGTCAGGTTCTTTTCCAGTATGATACTTGTAGTAATAACATTAAAGTATAGTAAGTATTAAGTATAGTAAGTATAGGAAGTACAGGAAGTATAGTAAATATAGTAAGTATAGAAAGTATAGTTAGTAGAGTAAGTCGAATTTAAGAATGATCATATCGTACTGTCTTGCCGCCATAGATGGGATTGCAGGCCCTGGGGTACCCCCTTTTTTTTTGGCTTATACGATGGAATGATTTGGGGTTACCTCCATGACTTAGGAAACCTCAATTATTACAAGGTTGTAATAAACACTAATCATATATTCACCACTAATTACAATGGTTATAATATATAATTAGTGGTGAATAGTAATGGTGAATGGTAGATGGATCAGTGTAGCACAATTTCAGGCTTAGTCATGGTGAATGGTTTTTTTTTGCCTGGCCGCGGAATGATTGGCAACAATCAACAAGGCTATTATGCGTACAAGGCTTACGGGACATTTGAGAGACCTTTGCGAAGATAGGTTTGCACCTTCCTGCGCTGGTACTTGTCTATTTCCTGATGGCAAGCCACGTCTTATGGTGCAGGTTTCGCCTGCGCCTTGGGTTGTTCCCTTTGGGCCATCGTTGTGAAGTTGCGTCTCGCGCCAAAGAAGTCCAATGTATCGAGTGCAATAAGTGCACAAAATTCCATTGTCACACGTTCTCTTTTCTTATCAAAGGTGGGCTGCCATCAGGCAAGATTTCGAATATCTTGGCAGTCAAATTGCTTGGATGTTCTATTTATTCTATTTGCTATATTTTCTTTACTCTGCCTAGGTCCAAAGGAGACTGGTTTCAAAACTCTTTGCCATTTGGCGCTTTTTTTGATACACAATTTTGCTATTGAATATTGGAAGAACAGAAAGGAATCCTTGAGGCTTATCCTGCCAGGTGCAGAAGGCAGAGTTACAGGGGGCATGGATTGAACTGAAGGTGATATGGGACTCACTGCGGCCTGAGTTTCCGTTCATTCAGTTGCCGAGAAAAAAAAACCTGCCATTTCGGGGCAGATCTTGCCTCGCATGAGGGCGGAAAATTCACACTTTGAGACCCAGCCATAGCTAACATAGCTCGTGGGTTGACCGTTTTGAAAATGGTGATTTTCCATAGCTATGTGAAATTACCAGAGGGTATACTGTTTTAAATGCAGGTTTATGCTAGTGAGGGTCGATGGATCGTAGGTGGTTTTGCGGGACTCCAGTCGCTGTGGAAGGCATGGCAACGGGCCATAAACCCGGAACCCATTCGTTGACATCGGTTGTGATTGCCAGAGATGGTCGGAACCATGGTGAGGTCCCTTGGGTTACTTTCTGGTGTAAATGTTTGCTATGGAAGCCATAGCCCATAGGAATAGATGATGACCCTGATGATTTTCCTTTAAAAAACATTGTGATTATCCATAGCGAATTGTTCAATAGCACGATGATAGTATATGTAACTGTCTGTAGTGGATATTCGAATTTCAAGTGAGACACACAAATAATAAAGCTTGGTTTTGGTATCACCCCACCCATTAGTCTTCCCACTTAGATGTGCATCCCAAGAATCGTAGATGGTTCATTTAGAACCGACCTCCGGTAATCAAACCTGGCAATGGAGCATCCTCAAAAAATGCGGGCTTTAAATGGGAAAATCATCAATTATTGACCGATGTTCCATTGCCATGTTTGATGACCGGAGGGTATACAGACAGCCCAGATATAACTAGGGATTCGTGTCCTGCAACCGTATAGGTTTCATCCAGAGCAACCAGACGTGTTGCTGATTGGAGACAAGGAGAGGGTGACAGCGCTGTGATGGGGAATGCCCTCTGGGAAACTAAGATAACTATGGAAAACCATCAATTTTATCGGTAAATGAACTAAATGAGCCATGTTCCATCCATGGCAACTGTGAGTTTACCAGAAGGTATTCCATGTATTTCCCATGTTTCTTCAGATTATCATGAGTATTTACAAGACTTGACCAACTTTGGAGCGTGACATTCGGGTCAGTTGGGGTTTATTGATGGGTTAAGCATGGGATGTTAAACTCCCAGAAGTTGGGATATGCGGCCGCGGCCCCCATGTTTTCTGGTTCATCTGGTTCAATCCGCAGTTTTGTTGAGGGAAAAAAACAGTTGGTACCCTCTGGTAAACTAACATAGCTATTGAAAATGGCCATTTATAGTGGATTTACCCATTAAAAATGGTGATTTTCCATAGCTATGTTAGTTTACCAGAGGGTAGTTTCCTAAAATGGTGGTACCCCAATGGCTGGATGGTTTATAATAATGGAACATCCTACTAAAGATGGATGATTTGGGAGTAGCACCATTTTAGGAAACCATTTAATTAATATGATTCGGTCAAGATTCCAGTTTTGTTGGTGAACAAATCAGATTTGAATTGAGATATCTACAACCTCATAAAATTGAAATTTCAATGGGGAACTGATGATGATTGTTCAACATGATTTTCATTACTAGTAACATGTAACACGATATTCCTGTTAATAATAATGGTAATTTGATGATTTTGATTGCTATTACATATGACGTTCCTATTCTTATTGTTAGGAAACTAATCCAACAAACGTAGAGCAACACCCAAACAGATAAAGAACAGGTGCTTATTGTCTTATTGTTATGTGGGTCTGGATCAATACCTATTAATACCATTTTTAGTGGGATGAACATCCATTTACCAGCTATTTTGATGTTCACCAGGGGTACAAGGTTTTGACACACTGCCATGTTAAGCTGATGATGGGTGAAAAAGAATCACCCATGGCGAGGACGGCTGTGCCAAGATTCTGGTCCAGGGTCCCGAGGAAACTCTGTCGGGACCAGCGACTCAGGCGCGTTGGGAGACCTGCAATATCCCAAGATCTTCGAATTACCCTCTGGTAAACTAACATAACTATGGGAAATCATCATTTTCAATGGGTAAATCCACTATAAATGGCCATTTTCAATAGCTATGTTAATTTACCAGAGGGTAGGTTAGTGAATTATAGTGAAGTACCCATAGGATCCATGCATGGTATATATGCTAACAAAAATGGGGTATATTGATGGGATCCATGTTACCATATATACCATACATGGATCCTATATGGGGTATGATATGTTTCCATATGGTTTCATATTATCTCCCAATAAGAATCGTAATTCCCCCAAGATGCTCGAACTTTTAAGGTGCTCAGTTTGGCAAGTCGATGAACAGTTCAATAGCTTAAGTTTCGCCATGTTTTCGGGTAGATATATCGTTCGATGGGGTGCGAAGCCAACAAACACAACTGGGGGTCACGGCCTTGTTGGTTGAGTAGATTAGTGGGGTAATGTGGGGTAATTCCTTTTTTTTCCTTGTTGCAAATGGAACAATATATATGATTTCTCCATATTTCTCCATACTTCACCCTGCTAGTTTTTAAGTCTTTGCCAGGCTGGTCTTATTGACCATGCTAATGCATGCTAATGCAAAAGCAATTGCCATCACTTTTTTCCCATTTGAAAGGCGTTTTGTCCAAAGATAGTTTCTACATTTTTCTACATGTGTTTTCACTATTGGATCTATTCATATTTCGCTACATTCCCGTTGTTGAAATCCCTTTCACTGAACCAGAAACGGCTGCAAAACAGCAGCAAAAGTCCAGAAATTTCCCCTTGAATCCAGGATTCGGTTCGCGTCAGGTCGATAGTTGCGCTCTCTTGGCCCTGAGTTGGTTGCGACGCGCCGACGTCGCGGTCCGCTGACAAAAACCAGGGAGTACTTGGATGTGCATCGGAGCTATTTAGTACATGGGTAATTCCCATATGCTCAGTTATACATGTAATAGCCCCAGTTAATCCAATTTTATGGGTTATTATTTCCAGCAGCATGTGGTGCTGCTGGTACACCTAAAGGTAACATGGAAGCCCAGCATTCATCTGTCCGAGCCTGGTGTGAAAATTCCGGAAGGCGTGAAGCCATGACGTCTCATCAAGTGTATAGTGTATAGTATCCCTATAAATCAACCACTATTGGGAAACGTATATATATATAATATTATATATATATATGTATATACACATGTTTTACATAATTATACAATATATAATACATATTCAAGCTAAGTGTCTGGGCTATGTCCAGTTGGGAGATATGAACATAGTTCATCATAAAATCCGACCAAGTGTTTCCCATTAAATACCATAAATTTATATAAATCTTATGAAATCCCATATAATATTATATATATATAATATATTCTCCTATATCAACCTATATGGAGATTTCCTTCAATGGGGGATCCCCAAAACCACAGCTTTCGATACTAAAATTGTCTAATTTTGGATGATTTGGGGGTGCCTCCATTACAGGAAACCTCCGTCTATATATATATATATATATATTTGTAGATATACGTGTATATATATATATATATGCCATTACCATTTCTGTTACCCCCAAGGTCTGTGGCGCTGCATGCTCTGGAACTATCCAATTCCTCAGGCTCCAGAGAGAATTTTGGGAAGGTCCCTGTTGCAAATATTTGTGGATTCTCATTCAATAGTGATCTAATGAGATTTAATGGTACTTAATTATGATTTGAAGGACTTTGTTTTGGCATTTCATGGTGCTTTTATGGGATTTCATTGGAATTTATGGTGATTTCATGGGATTTAATGGTGATAAATAAGGATTGAACCAACAAAAGTATACAAACATGATGATTTTAATGCGAAATACTCTCTGGTAATCAAACATGATTAGCTGGAAGTTTCCTCACTTTATAGATCAAGTTTCCATGAAAATCCCAATCTGTACGGAATTGTCCAGCTCGCCATTTTTGATTACCTGAGGTTACCCATTTTGATGAACGAATGCATTCACGGTATACCCTATTTTCAGGCAAACCTAAACAGACCCAGAGGTTTCTTCATAGAGAGGTTGAATGATTTTGGATGATCTTGGTAGGACACGATGCATGTGGTTTTTACATGTTTTTCCAATTTTTACTAACCCCTATGCCCCAGATAAGTGTGATCCATGATTTTTGACCCTCAAAATTGGATGGGTCGTGGTCCCAACCTGCAGGACACTTTTCCAAACTGGTGCTTCGCATTTTCAGATTATGATCCCCAGAGAAATACACGTTAAACCATGGTAAAACCCATGCAAAACCCATGCAAAACCCATGTTTCGATGTTTCATATCCTGTGTTTTATGATCTCTACTTGCGTTATGAGATGGTGTTACGGTCCATTGGGTGTTTCAACCGATGGCTGTCGCGAGGTATTTTCCAGACTCCAGGACGGACAGAAAATCCGTTCCCAGTTGGGAAGTGGTGAAAATTACATGTTATTGCCATATGGTTGTATAATGTTGTATATAAGAGGCGAGAAACGATGTTACAAGCTATAGTCAGTGTATTATCATGTCATATATGCTATAATATATTCATGGATATACTCTCAGTCTTGTTAAAAGGCCGTGTTTGTATCTGATTACCCACTGACTGGAGTGTATCTGATAGGCCGTCGGTTGATATGAAGATATGGTCAACCAACTGGATTGGAACTTGTTTGTTGCAGTAAG
This sequence comes from Cladocopium goreaui, assembly GCA_947184155.2. Classification (NCBI taxonomy): domain Eukaryota; class Dinophyceae; order Suessiales; family Symbiodiniaceae; genus Cladocopium; species Cladocopium goreaui. The sequence continues at coordinate 138,875 of CAMXCT020005279.1, forward strand.
TCGGGATATCTAAGATAATTCAATTGCTGTGCTGTAATTTCGGATGGATATGTATAATATATATATAGATATGTATATACACATGTATGATTATGTATATATATATACATTATATACAATGATATAGGTATATGTATACAAATATGGCTTATTTATTTATAAACACACAGAACAGCTAAAATAATATTGTTCGCAATTTGCAATCTACCTAAGATTGGGCAGGTGAGGTCAAGTGATTTTGTGTTACACAGTATCTAGACTATGTATGTCTCATGCCCCATCAAAACTGCACGACTCTTGGTTCCCAAAGTGAGTTACGGGGGAAAAAATCAGGGAACCTCCCCCTTATTTTAGGCGTAAGAACCACAGTTTCACGTTTATAATGTGGGTAAAGCAATAATAAACCAACCCCAATTTCACTATTTTTATAGGTGATATGGTTACCATTCCCAGTCATGGGTGGTTTATGGCATTGTTTTACCCCCATTAATACGATTTACTAATAGTCGCTGTACTTTAAGTGACAAGAGAATGGTGATATTAAACTATAACATACTATGGTGATATGGTTTATTATTGTTTTGTGGATAATCATTTCCATTATTGGAATTGTCACTCTATATTCCGATGATTATCCCATTATTATCCCAGTATTATATCATGATATCCCTATAAAAAAATTATAAATGATATAGATGTTATAGTTCATTATACACCATTATCATTCTATATTCCCTATGTCCTACAACCAGCATTATATCCCTATAAAACATTGTATCCCATTATTATCCCATGCTAGTTTTAACCACATTATAAATGTTCCCTACCTACAATGTGAGGCCCCCCAGTTATAAGTTGGTTTATAAGCCCCAGTAACTATGGTTATAAGTACCATAAACCATAGTTATATATAGCTATTAGTGATGTTTGTTGGTTATAAGCCCACTAACTAGTGATAAATTGGTTATAAGCCCATTAACTATAGATATTTCACCTATAAACCATAGTTATTGGAGCTATAAACCAACTTAGCTATCCAACGGGGGCCTCACATTGTATGGATCCCATTCGCCAAGCCGTCGCCAAGTCGGAGTTCCGCTAGGAGTTCCGGCCCAGCCTTGGCAAACGCCGGCAGCGCCAAGGAGAAGTTCCCGAAACTCTCATCTTTGAGTGCCCTGCCATGTTCATGGGAGTTGTAAAAAAAAATGGAGGATTTAATGGATGAATTTCACTGGATTTATAGTTTTTTCATGGATTTTAATGTATGAATGATATGAATGGATTGGTTCAAGGGAAAATTTTCTGGAAATCCTGAAGCAATTGAGAGCAATGAACCATGGTTTCTAGGATTTTCCCTTGAACCATTCCCGGCAAGGAAATGAGGCAGTGGAAGCTTCTGAAGCTCCGAGAGAAGGGGATTTCATATGATTTCATCAATGAAAAATGATGGAAAATCATGGTGTTTTATTCAATTTACCCTCTGGTAATGACTAACATAGCTATTGAAAATGGCCATTGGAATAGTGGATGTTCCCATTAAAAACTGTGATTTTCCATAGTTATGTTAGTTTACCAGAGGGTATTTCAATTTCATGGTCATGTTCTTAAAGTTTCAACCAACGGATGGATCATATTGGTTGGTCATCTGGGATTTACCAAGAATATGATTGACACTACCCGACTGCTTACAGATACGGATAGCTGGGTTAGAAGACCTTGAACTGGCAATTCTTACAACGGCACCAACGACACTATCTCTACCCGTAGGGATGCCCCATGACACCCATTATATAGAAGCCTATGGGATTTTGATGGATTTGCTCAGGTGTGAACTGCTCCGACAACTTTTTGCTTGCTTCTGGCATCTCCTCTTCGATTTCCATTTTCGACATCGAGTCGCGAGCACCCAGAGATGGGGAACAGTTGGCAAGCAGCATTGTGATTTTTGGCCCAGAGAAAGATGAATGGAAGCCGCATAATCTTAAGTATGGTGTTGGATCAAAGTCGATCATACGATATGTTGGAGGGATGAACCGTCATTTACCATCTATTCGAGAAAAGCAGGGTAGCAGGGTTTCAACCCATAACCAGAAGTATCCGATTAGCCGATGTATCCTGAATGTGGGTATGTCAAACTTCCAGTGAAAACATATGAGAACATGATTTGAAAACCCAGTGATTTGGAGATCCGTTTGAGCTAGCACATGGTTATATATACAGTATATATATATATATATTACAATATGTATATATATAATATGTATGTATGTAATGTAATGTAATGTTATGTTATGTTATGTTATGTTATGTATGTATGGTATGGTATGGTATGGTATGGTATGGTATGGTATGGTATGGTATGGTATGTTATGTTATGTTATGTATGTATGTATGTATGTTTGTGTGTGTATGTGTGTATGTGTGTATGTGTATATGTATGTATGAATGTATGTATGTAATGTAATATAATGTAATGTAATGTAATGTAGTGTAGTGTAGTGTAATGTAATGTAATGTATGTGTGTATCTATATATATATATATATATGTAGATCAACATATAACGACCATTGTTTCCCTTGGTTGCCTGTAGAGTTTCCCTTCAAGCAATCCCTTGAGTGGCGAGAAGCCGAGGACTGGAAATCTCTTCTGCAGGGGCAGTGGAGTACATGAGCATTTTATCAATATCAGCGACCTGGCCCAAGTGCTGCGGGTCCACATGGCCCAGAGGTTGCCCATGTGTTTTTTTTGGTCAAGAGATTGCCTTTTTTTTGGTCCAAAGGATGGCTGTCAACTTTCATCAACTCTTTGGAATTGGGATATGAATTGGGGTTTGCTATCTTTTGACGTGGTGTAGATCAAAGAAAAGTTCGACTGGTGGCGGTTGAAACAGCTCGAGAGGTAAAGGAAAGTAGATTATGCAGTAAGTCTTCTTTGACGAAGAGCACTAAGAGCACTCTCTGAATCTTTCTGATGCATTTGCTGAGGTCATTATATATATATATGTCCAAATAGTTGGGCATCATCATTCCTCCATGCTAGCATAAGCCTTGAGCGAAACACATAAGCACAACTCTCGAACGGCCAGCACACTTGACAATTCGACCCATTGGTTCACTGTGAGGTGTTCAAGTCTCGATGTTTCAGGGCTAGTGCGAACAACTGCGAACAATTCACAGCCCTATTTTTGGGGTTTTGGACGATCTTCCGATATGTTCCTTTTGCATCCGGCCATGATGAACGCCATGTTTCTATGCTGTGCCTTTCCAATCCCAATCCTCAGGTCGATTCAGCAATACTTCTCCTCACGTCTTTGCTACAGCCCCTCCGCCTCGTGATTTTGCACCGATGTCAGTTCTTGAGCGATGTTGAATTGGTTGATCTGAAAATGTCGGGTAACTCCTAATTCCATCTAATTCCAATGGTTTGAACATGCTACAGCCAATTAAAAAGGCAATTGTTGGGCCTTAAACCACCTTTTTTTTGCAGTTTTGGCATCAGGATCTTGAATCTCTCTGTTTTGCTCCTTGGATTCCTGTCCCGTAGCTCAAAACGTGTTTAAAACATGCTAAACCGCCGCTTTCTTTGTGTCCAGAAGCCAGAAAATGAATGAACATGATTCTTGTTGATGAGGTATGATGAGATCGACATTTTTGACACGTGACCCGATGTACTTATGTACATGCTCAATGAAAGATACATTTTCCATGTAATGTTTGTTGGATATACGTCAACCATGGTCCCTCGTGTTTGTTCATCTTCGTTTGTCCCAGACCCAGTCTTAAATGGATTCATGGAAAACACATCAGTTTCCAGCGTTATCTGAGATACAACCAGATTTCATCCATGAGTCATTTGGATTTTCTGAAAAAACGAGCGATGGGATGAAACCAGCGGTGATTTTGGGCCAGGCATCCTTCGACCATAGCTGCAAGATTTGGGACCTGCGGCGGCCCTTGAGGACGAAAATTCCAGCGGGTGATGGCCAGATTTTTCGCCAAATCCGTTGGTAAAATGTGGTAAACTACAATGTGAGGCCCCCGTTGGATAGCTAAGTTGGTGCAAATAACTCCAATAACTATGGTTTATGGTACTGTTACTTATAACTATAGTTACTGGGGCGAATATAAACCAACTCATAACTGGGGGTCCTCACATTGTACGTAATGTCAACCCTGGATTAATATATCATGGTACCATTTGAGTATCAAATCATGACTATTGGGGGAATACTCCCCTAATTATATTAAATAAACCATGGTTTATTAATCCGGGGTTGACATTACATACCCAGGCTATACTAATGTTCCTTGTAGAAGCTGTTTTGTCGCAAATCATGCTGGCTCTTGGTTATTGGGAAAACAACGGTCCTGAGATACCACTTGCATAGCAAAATCCATTAACTTTGCTTGAGGAATCCGACTTTTTTAATGAGATCTGAGTTTGCATGATGAAGAATGTGTTTGGGTTTCTTTAAACATAGGCTACCCCCAAATTTCATGGTTGATACATCCATATCCGCCATCAAAATTGGCCACTTGGGTGATTTTTTGGGATGCGGCGGGTCAGCTTCCCATTGTCCTTTATCCTTAATATGCGTATACATCAAGAGATCATTCATCCATTTTTTTGTTGTTTATTGCTTACAATCAGCCAACACATCTGGGTGCTCAGCCAGCGTCGGGGTTCCTGTCCAGGAATCCAGTGAAGACCTTGCAGACGGAAGGTCAGCGGTCCATGGTGCTTGCTTTGGATTCATATTGTTAACTATCTGGTTGGTGGTTTGGAACATTTTATATTTTCCATATATTGGGAACAATAATCCCATTTGACTAATATTTTTCAGGGGTTGAAACCCCCAACCAGCTATAGTTACTAATAGTTTATTACATGATTATTGAAATTAATTAATGAATAACCGTAATAGTTAATAATGATGATAATAAATGCTAATATTTTAACATAATATGTTAACTATAGTTATTCCATGGTAAATAGTTTGCGAACTATATAGTTAATATAGAGTTTTGGAATACTAGTTTTTGATTAGTAAGACTAACTAAGCATGGCCAATAGATAACTATACTTAGAGGAAGGTGTGGTTATGATCAACTCATTGCTCTAGTCGGGATTGGAGGAACTGATGTGGTAAACCATACTAGTAAATCATCCCCGACATCACCATCAATGGGCGACAACTATCATCCCCAAGTTTATTGGCCTCCCACATTATGATATTTGGATGATGTTTTGATGTATGATGAGAAATTTTCCTACACATAAAGGTTTTAATCAGAACAGCATCTAAAAAATGTTGACAATTCATTGCCATGTTTGATTATCGGTGGGTAATGTTTATTTTGTGTAGCTTTTGTATTTTAGTGTCGTGTATAGTCTTGTCTGTATATTATATCTATAGATCTTGAATATCGATCTTGTCTTTTATTATATCTATATTTTTTTGTAAGGCCTTGTGTATATTAGTATATTATATCCCATAGGATCCATGTATGCTATATATGGTAACATGGATCCCATCAATATACCCCATTTTTGTTGGCATATATATCAGCGCCATGGATCCTATTGGTATTAATATACTATATTATATATAGTATTGTAAAACATGGTGGATTGAACTATGGGTCATCCTTTCTTCGATCCTATATGATATGATCCCCAATCACCAGATGCTGACGTTGGATGGAGTAAAAATATTCACATGGGTTATAATCGGTGATAATTTTGGTCAGTATTTACATATTTATCTGAAAAAAACTTAAATGATACGAACAAAGAGTTGGGACACATTTAAGATCATTTAATATCATTCAATACTATGTGGGATCCTATGAATGCCCTCCGGCAAATTAACAAAGCGACATGGACTAAGTGACTAAACTTGATTTGTGTGATTAATATCAATTAGAAATGATGGTTGTTTTCCATATCTATGTTATTTTGCAGGATGGTACTACCAAGTAGGCATGGTCCAAGATGATGTCCATCTAAAATTGGAGATGCTCCAATAATGTTGGTTGGTTTATTAACACACATTAACAAAAAATCCACATATCTACCATAAACATCCAAAAACATCCACAAACCATAGAATTCACCTAGTTATCTTCACCAAGTTAGCTGTGGGGCAGCACCCTGAGCCAAATGGGCTGCTGAGGGCACAACGTGATGTGCACATTCTCCCCAGATGATCGGTCTGGGGGCCTAGGGTTGCTGCAACCATCCAGCGTGCGGGGTGAAAAACCGCGCCGAACGATCAAAAATTGGGAACTAAGAAACAAACAATTGAAATTTAACCCTCAAACATAGTGAATTAACCAAGAAACCTGGGATCTGTTTTAGTGACCTGCAATCGTTACAGCTACATAAGTGGGCAAAAAGGTTGGTTCTTGTAGTTACTTTTTTCACCCCCCTGGTCTCCTTGACATTGGGAGAACAGCCAATTTGAGGAAGTCCATTTCTATGTCGATGTTTCCCTGCCTAAGCTCCTTGTCCCCAATTCTAGGTTGACATAGATATTGTTGTTGATATGTTGCAAAAAAAACGTGGAAACTAAGAAGATGTTAATATCTAATATCACTGTTTGCTAAAGCATCCCGTGTTTTTTTTTGCTGGGCATATCACGCGGAGCGAGACAAAATATAGAGCTTGGATATCCCACTCTCAAAGCACCACACCCCTGTGATATTGTCGCTTATCGATCCTATGATATTCCCATGAAATCTTCATTCTATCCCCAGTTTTGTTTGTTTGATCAGTTAGATCCCCATTTTTGTTGGGTACCACTGAATATGCTCCCACTGCTTCAATAGCGACAGTTCCATGTATGGCATGGCTACGGGAGACATATCTAACGATGGCATGTCCAAGTACTGGATGGAATTCCTTCTGTTGCCTGATTTTGTTCGGATAAGGGGATAACCTTTCAGCCAATAAACGATATGATTCTTGTCAATTATCGCTGATTTATGTTAGCTAAGTTGGTTGGTTTATCTAGTTCAGGAGGTTAACTATAATACGAGTATATACGAGTTGGGATTTATGGTAGATATATCAATATATGTATATATATATATACATATACACATCAAGTTGATGGGGTTTATAAGCGGCCGAAATACAAACAGGGCCGCATAATACCTACAAGGTAATACACCCGAGTGAAATCTGTGTTGGTTGATATGACAGCCATAAACTCCGGCAACCGACGTACACTTATAAACATAGGCACCTATTATAGTCTACTGGACATCATATATGATCATTACAATGTGAGGCCCCCGTTGGATAGCTAACTCGGTTTATAACTCCAATAACTATGGTTTATGGTACTTATAACTATAGTTACTGGGGCGAATCTAAACCAACAAACATCACTGGGGGGCCTCACATTGATAGGATCCACCAGCCCTCGCGCGCAGATTTTTCCTGGCCAGTGGCGTTGACACCCGCATGACCCAGTTTGAGGTACACAGCAGATGGTTCTGCTGGTTCTTGTGGGATCGTGTGGCTACATGACGGGACCCGTTATGAAGCTATGAAGCATCATGAAACACACCCACTGATCCGAAAAAATCCTAGCTAAGTACTGAATTGAATCTGTTCATTGTGGAGGGCATATGGGCATGGGTCAAAACTGGGCACCCCAATAATTGTAAGATGGTTGATATTAAACATATACACAATCTGTGGTTTCGTAGGGCTGAAATTTTGACCCATCCACATATGGGTAAACTGGCATAAAGATGAGTACCTGCCAGAATCGGACAAGAGATTTTTGTAGAGCTGCAGCGCGTCCGGCCAGCGCTTTCGGTCAGATGTGAAAAGTTTTGTGTCACTTGTGTGGTTGAATATGTTTGAATGTTCTTCAACAATCTGACTTGGAAGACGATTTCAGATGACGCGTGTTGATTGATACAGTTATGGCCCATAACAGTTATAACATGTTATAACTGGGATTATGATGATACATAACCTGAGTTATAGGAGTTATAATCCCATTTATATCTGGCAGTGTGTCAAAACCTTGTACCCCTTTTGTTCACATCAAAATAGCTGGTAAATGGATGTTCATCCCCCTAAAAATTGTTTTTATAGGTACTATTGATCCATAGCCATCTGAGGGCCATAACTGTAATATGATGAATATCAATGATCTGCTGCCACCAGGCCTTTTTGTTGTGGATTCTCCTGTGCGCGCAGGTGGCGACGTGGGAGTCCAGGTCGATGCCTCTGCGGAAAGCGATCCATCAAGGGCGTTGGGATCCCCACAAGTGGCGGGGCGGTCCTGAATCGCAACGATGCATCATATCAGATATGACATTAATACATAATATTTAATGATCATTAATATGATTCTGCAATATAATTATGTATTATGTGTTAATATATGCAATATATGCAATTATTTCGATTATTAGTCATATATGATATTATATGATAATATTCATAATCATAATAATAGTGACTCATAATGATGATAAGTAATGAAATAATAAGGATAGTAATATGATAGTATTAATAACAACAATAAAAAAAATAGTATATAATAATAATGTTAATAATGAAATTAAATAGTAGCAATAATGATAATAATATTAATACATAACAATGACGTAAAACATGTGACCCATTTGTTGTGGAAATTGTACCATAAAAAAAACAATGATTTATGGGGATACGAATGGGGATGCGAGAGAAGATATCACCAACAATATGATATTTGGGTGTATCTGAACATGTGGTATACTGCCAGGTATGGCAGTTTCAATAGGATATGGTTTCATAATTCGACTAATTTGGTTACACTATTTTGACAACCATTATGTGAAGTCAACGGCCAGTTCCCCACTGGTCGGTCATCAACCATGAAGTTCCAAAGATCCAGGAATTAGCGACGCCGAAAACTCGAGATTTTGAGGTGACTTAGCCGAGCAACAGCTTCGAAGATGAGTGAATTTGGAGATGGTTTCCCCCTAAGTTAAGTTGGTGAGACTCGTGAACTAGCTCCAGATTAATTATGTGGATTTTTTTTATGTGGGCTCGAACATCCGCATTTCGTGGATTATCCCATTTATTAATTGCACCACTATAGATGGATATTATATAAACAGTTATAAACCAACTATAGATATATGATATAGATTGATATAGCAAATATATCAAAAAACAACATATACTATATATATAGTGGCGGACACATAGTTAGAACCTATTTTGGAGAAAAAAAACGGACTTCGTACATCTGGCCGGGTTCTTACTCATATGAGTTAGAAGCGCTAAAATTAGCCGCAGTTAGAACCCCACATTTCATATACCACATATGCTCCTGCCCTTGTACACACTCACAGTTAGAACCCCTTGTAAGCATACATATATTTACAAGTATACATGTATAATCATGTATAATATTATCGCTACTCTTGTATATGAACCGATGTTGTGCAAACTCACATATGTCTCCGCCCTCGCGAACCCACACACTTAGAACCTCTTTGTATACATACATATATCCACAAGTATACATATATCATATCGTATGATAAATACTTTTGTATATGAACTCAAGTTGTGCCAAATCACATATGTCTCTGCCCTTGCCAGTGCACACTTTGAAGCGAGTGCTCACACCTAGAACCTTTGTATACATAGGTATACTCACAAAAATACATATTTCATATTACAGGTACTTTTGTGTATGACTCCGTGTTGTGCGAACTCACATATGTCTGTGCCATTGCGAGTGCTCACAGTTAGAACCTCTTTGTATACATAGATATACTCACAAATATACATATTTCATATTACAGATACTTTTGTGTATGACTCCGTGTTGTGCGAACTCACATATGTCTGTGCCCTTGCGAGTGCTCACAGTTAGAACCTCTTTGCCTACATACATATGTCACAAATATACATATATTCCATCACAGATACGTTTGTATATCAACCCGTGCTGTGCAATCTCACACTTGTACGTGCCATTGCGGGTGCTCACACTTAGAACCTCTTTGTATACAAATATTCACAACTATTAGTATACATATATTGTATCATGAACAGTTTTGTATATGAACCCTATATGTTTGTGCCCTTGCGACTGCTCACAGTTAGAACCTCGTCTTTGTATACATAGACGTACTCACAAATATACAAATTTCATATTACAGATACTTTTGTGTATGACTCCGTGTTGTGCGAACTCACATATGTCTGTGCCCTTGCGAGTGCTCACAGTTAGAACCTCTTTGCATACATACATATGTCACAAGTATACATATATTCCATCACAGATACGTTTGTATATCAACCCGCGCTGTGCAATCTCACACTTGTACGTGCCATTGCGGGTGCTCACACTTAGAACCTCTTTGCATACAGATATTCACAACTATTAGTATACATACATCGTATCATGGATTGTTTTGTATATGAACGCATGTTGTGCGAACACACATATATGGTTTTGCCCTTGCGAGTGCTCACAGTTAGAACCTCTTTGTATACATAGATATACTCACAAATATACATATTTCATATTACAGATACTTTTGTGTATGACTCCGTGTTGTGCGAACTCACATATGTCTGTGCCCTTTCGAGTGCTCACAGTTAGAACCTCTTTGCATACATACATATGTCACAAATATACATATATTCCATCACAGATACGTTTGTATATCCACCCGTGCTGTGCAATCTCACACTTGTACGTGCCATTGCGGGTGCTCACACTTAGGACATCTTTGTATACATATATTGACAAGTATTAGTATACTTATATTGTATCATGAATAGTTTTGTATATGAACCCATGTTGTGCGAACTCACATATGTTTGTGCCCTTGCGAGTGCTCACAGTTAGAACCTCTTTGTATACATAAATATACTCACAAATATACAAATTTCATATTACAGATACTTTCGTGTATGACTTCGTGTTGTGCGAACTCACATATGTCTGTGCCCCTGCGAGTGCTCACAGTTAGAACCTCTTTGCATACATACATGTGCTCACAAGTATACATATATTCCATCACAGATACTTTTGTATATGAACCCATGTTGTGCAAGCTGACATATGTTTGTACCCTTGCGAGTGCTCACACCTAGAACGTCATTGTATACATACATATACTCACAAGTATACATATATCAAGAATCATATAACGGATACGTTGGTATATCAACCCGTGCTGTGCACTCTCACGACTTGTTTGTGCCCTTACGAGTGCTCACACTTAGAACCTCTTTGTATACATGCATGTACTGACAAGACTACATAAATCACATCACAGATTCATTTGTATATGAGCCCATGTTGTGCCAACTCACATATGTCTGTGCCCTTGCGAGTGCTCGCACTTAGAACCTCTTTGCATACATACATGTGCTCCCAAGTATACATATATTCCATCACAGATGCTTTTGTATATGAACCCATGTTGTGCAAGCTGACACTTGTACGTGCCATTGCGAGTGCTCACACTTAGAACCTCTTTGCATACAGATATTCACAACTATTAGGATACATCCATCGTATCATGGATAGTTTTGTATATGAACGCATGTTGTGCGAACACACATATGTTTGTGCCCTTGCGAGTGCTCACACTTAGAGGCTCTTTGCATACACACACACATGCTCACAAGTATACATATATCATATCACAGATAGTCTTGTATATGAACCCATGTTGTGCAAACTAACATATGTCTGTGCCCTTGCGCGTGCTCACACGTAGAACCGTTTTACATATTTTCACAAGTATACAACAAACCGTATCATAGATAGTTCAGTATATGAACCCGTGTTGAGCAAACTCACATGTGTGTGTGTGTGTGCCCCTTTTAAGTGCTCACACCAAGAACCTCTGGCCAGGACCATGGGTCGGGACAAATCTCTTTATCTATCTAACAACCTACCTGTAAATTATTTATATATATATATGTGTGTGTGTTAAATTTAGTTTAGGACATATAATTTGATTTTCTCCAGTTTTATGAATCTCTCACTGAGCATTTTGTCCAAAGTGAATGGCAATTAGAGTTTGCAAGCATTGCCGCAACAGAGCGGCCAAGTTGAAATGACAAGATTTGATGCGTGCAGGAAAATGATGCGGTTCTCATAGTTGGTTGGTGTTACCCCCTGAGTTAGAACCTTTTGCAAACCAAGGTTCTAAGTGTGGATGATTTTTGGGGTTCTCACTGTGAGTCGACCAAATTTTGGAAAATGTTTGAGGTTCTAACTCTGTGTCCGTCAGTATATATATATATATATATATTGTATCTATGGATATATGGTATAGATATATGGAACGATCCAAAAACATTGAACTCTATCATTCTTTGAACCCCAACCCCCCAAAAAATATCAATGGCTCATCTCCTGCCAGATCCATCAGGCTATCGGCGCTCGGCCTATTTGGCGAACAGCAAGTTCATTGTGACTGGCTCCACTGAGGTCCCCAGGGTGTTCGGGATTGCCATTGAATAGGACATATGTATATTATATGTTTATATATATATATACACATTACATATATATATACATACTTTAGATACATAAAAATACATACATATAATATATATATATATATACTTTTTTAATTATACAATGTATATATCTATTTATGAAATGGGATATTTGTATTGGAATATGAATGGTCCCATTACTGGGATAGTCCCATTGTGATTCCTTTGGGAATATGTGATGATTGAGTTCATCGGAACAGGGTTTTTTTTCAGCACCAGTGGGTCGATCACCTCATGTTTTGTTTTCTAAGATCACCATGTTGGTTGGTTACCCTCTGGTAATTTAACATAGTTATTGAAAATGGTCATTTATAGTGGATTTACCATTAAACATGGTGATTTTCCATAGTTATGTTAGTTTACCAGAGGGTAAACCTCCCATGTGTACTGTTTTTTTGGGAGAGAAACCTAAAATTTTGTTGTTAAAGATTCTCTCGCAAGTCTTCTCATTTTGGTGAAACACTGAAACACCCATGGATCACCTATGTTTTATTTGTTTTTTTGGATGGTCACCCTCCTGTAAACTGACGATGTGGAAAACCCACCTGAAACCATTGGGTTTTCCACATTTATTTTAGTTCTTAGTTTACCCTAGGCTAAATCCCTTGTGCTGTGTTGGCAGGAATCCCACGTGCATCTTCTGTCGGTGACGGGCAGAAAACTGGGATGCGTGGACTTTGAGCAACGCCTCGAGGCCAGTTTCAGACGGGTGGAAACTGGGATTCAATGGGATGTATCATCATTGAATGGAAATTTACCAGCCATACATCGCCATAGATTCCATAAATATTGGGAATTATATGGAGTTATCGGGATGTGAATGAAATATTGATGGGATATATCACGAACAACATGAGATTTGGGATTTAAAACCAACCATTTCATGGATATTTTAATGGGAATACAGCAACCAGAACTTCATTCTGAGTGTATCCCATTTAATTGTGCAAAATCTCTTTCTGCGGAGATTCCATTAGTTAATCCGCATAAATCCATATCTGGTTGGTGGTTTGGAACATGATTTTTATTTTTCCATTTTTTCCATATATTGGCAATAATCATCCCAACTGACTAATATTAGAATATAGATCCGTAGCATAGATAGGTCAGAATCATGTGCTGGAAAACCGCACCTGGGCAGTGATTTTTCACCAGGCCCCTCACTCCCCATGCGCAGGCGCTGGCGGCCCCTCGCCGTTCCCACCAGGATTTGATTCGTGGCACAGCCAGGAGCTCGGCTTTCGATTCCGGCTTTGGGATGGCTCAACACCGAAGTTCCATATGGCTGCCTGAACATGTGCTATACCCACAACATGACATAACATGACCATTCAATAAAATTTACGGGCAGGACTGAGGGTGTGCCCGGAACGGAATGATTAACGTCTTGAGGAGGCACATTTCAATGCGCAGGCGCAGTGTTGTCTGCGCATTAGGATGTCCATGGATGTCCCAAGACAAATTTCTAGAAAGTTCAGTCGGAAAAGTGAACCTTTTGCGGACTTCATGCGTTTCCGCCTTTTCCCTTTTTTCACTTTTTTGGCCAGTCTGGAGTATTCATGTGTCATCTTGCCACGGCCATGTGCACTTCTCCACATTGTACGCATCCTTAAATGAAACCCTAATAGAAGTATGGGTTATTTGTTCCATGGGGCCGGTGGATTTTATAACTTCTGTAAACCCTAAATGAAACCCTACTAAAAGTATGGTTCTTTGTTCCATCGGGCCAGGGCATTTTATATTAAAAAGCGCTGGCATTGGGGCCCGATGGTTCCAATGAGGATCCATGAGGTCATGAGGTAGGGCAGTGCACCAGCGTTTTGACCACCATTTTTGGGGTTTGGTGCATTTTTTGATATCTTTGTTTGGGGAAGACTTTGGAATTAATATGAATGAACCAGCAACAAGCAGAAATGGACCAATAACAACTGGACGTTAACCAGCAACCTTGGAAATCAGGGGTGTTTTTGATAGGTACAATTTGTTGAATGATTGGAGATTTCAGAGTGTTGGGAGACCAGAACATACCAATATTTAAAACACATACACAGATTGAAGAAGTGCGCTAAAGAGCTAGTTTTTGGTGTTAGATATGTCCATCCTTTTAAGTGGGATGATGATCCCAACTGACTAATTAAGAGGTTCAGTGTTTTGCGATTTGCTGTGGGGCTGGGCAGAGAAAAAAAGGAGTTAAAGGATTGATACATATACATGTCAGCTTTTGGTGCGTCGACATTTATGCAGGAAATCTCAGGCGCGTTCTTCTAGCACACGTTTAGTGTATAGAAGCCTGTTCCACCATCAAACAGCTTACTTTATTTTTCCAAAAGAACCCACTGAAAGGTCAAACATGTTTGCAGTGTTCGATTCTTAAATGGCACAACGTCAGTCAACACCAGGTCAAGTTGGTTTTGTTCAGTCTTAAAATGTAGGATTTTCCACAACAGTGTCAGGGAGCGGTAAATGTCCCGCTGTGGTTATCATGGCCCCAATCGGCAAGGGTGATGTTCAAACAGGACATAGATCAGTAGCTCTGCACTGCCTTCCCAAATGTTCATAAATATACACCGTTTTTACTCTGGTAAAATGGATTGGATCGGTTCATTTGAGGGGTCACAAAAAAGAAATGATCCAGAATCACTCGTTAATATCCATATGAAATCACCAGTGTGACACATGAAACCTCAATGTGTGTGTGTGTGTGTTTCATTTTCCCAACTTGTTGGTTGTTCAACCAGTTCGATTTCAGGGCTAGCCAGACAGCTCCTCTTATGGCCCTCAGGTGTAAAGTCACCAAATAAATATGGGTCCATCATGGTCTATCTCTAAAAATCCCTGGGGTATACACCACAGAAAATAGCCATTGTTGAAAGTGAACATGATGATGAATCCTATTAGATTCTTGGTTAGCCAAGGGAAGCCCTATGTTTAGACAAACCCATATCAAAGATAGGACAAACTTGCCTTTGTCGCAGCGCCCAGGATGTGTTTGGTGAAGACCCCTCATTGTTTTGAGTTGTTTTCCTTATAATTTGGTGAAATCCATTTCAATCACCATGTTGGGTAAAATATGGTAAAGTAATCAGATAACCAGCAAGTTTGTGAGCTAAATACATGCACTGATTTTGTTTTGTTGGTTAATCAATGTTAATCATTGAATTATTTAACTGGTGGTTTCAACCTGGTAAAGCCACCATTCGGCTGGAGAACATCGCTGAAAATCAACTCTTATGGCTCAGGTGGTCCTGGACGACAGAGAGCCGCTGGACAGGTGGACGCTAAAAGCCTGGTTGGTTGATGATTATGATAGGGAACCTACCAGGCTTTTAAAATGATGATCAGCTAGATGAACATATGGTTTATGATGATTATCACAGGTTTATTTTGATGATTATGAACATGGTTGGTTTATTCCTAGTATGGAAAATTATGAACAATGAACATTTGGGAAATTATAGATGATATATAGGGTATATATAGCTGGTTGGTGGTTTCAAACATGTTTTATTTTCCATAGTATATGGTATAATCCTTCCCATTGACTAATATTTTTCAAGATGGTTAAAACCACCAACCAGCCAATCAACATCATTATATGATGAACATATGGGAAATTATATATAGATGAATATAGATTTTATATATATAGGCCATATATAGGATATGTTATCTGGATGAATTATTTGGAATGATGGCCCTCGGGCCCCGAGGGCCAGGGGACTCATCCATATTATATCACCCAGAAAATGGCCTAACTTTCAGCTAGATAGTATATATTTATATAACTTATCTAACAATATTATATATTATAGTATACTGTTATAGCCAATATATAATTGTATATGTATATATAAATATATTTATTTATTTATTTATTAAATTTACTAGTTAGTATGCATGATATAGTAGTCAATATTGTCGTTGTAACAATGGTATATCCTCGATGGTATTTTTTGTACAATAGTAGATGACCTGCTAATATATCAGTATGTAATATTGCAGTCAGCCCTTGTGCGAAAAAAAAAACAATGTCTTTCGGGATGATTGTTACACAAACCCTCTTCTTAACCCATCGTTTGTTTGCGTTTCATGATATATACATATATATATATATATGTACATGAACAATAATTTATATGTAGCTTTAAATAGCCCCTGAAAAAAAAAAAGCTTCCAAAAACTGAGGATTTTGCCATCTGGTTATTTAACATAGCCATGGGAAATGATCCATTTATAGATGGTTTACCTATTAAAAATGGTGATTTTCCATGGCTATGTTAAATAACCAGAGGGTAGATGATCAAATACTGGGACTCACCTTGCCAGGTCAGCCTCCCCGTCTCGAGCATATGTCCAGTCCATCCGGGCGCACCCGGCCGGGCGACACAGCGGCCGTGTTGTGGGCGGAAAGCAACTATAACCACCAGTGGTTAACCATGAAACTTAACCATAGTTGTTTATAACTATAGTGCGTACAACTAAAGTACTTTTAACTATAGTACTTATAACTATAGTACTTGTAAGTATAGCAATTATAACTATAGTACTTAAGTAGTACTTATAACTATAGTACAGATCACTATAGTACTTATAACAATATTGCCTACAACCATAGTACGTAACTGGAGTACTTGTAACTATATTATTTAAATATAGTACTTATAACTATAGTACTTATAACCATAGTATTCATAACAGCTGCCCGAAACCATCTTGCTATGCGGGATTGCAGCTGGAGGTTGCTACACGCATTGCAACAGCTGCGCGAAGAGAAGAGTTGGGATGCAGAAGCTACAGAAAAGCTAGCCGGTCGGCAGGGTCAGAGTAGAAGTAGCCCAGATGAGAGGCTTCTCAGAGAAGAAGTAGCTGAGAGAAGAGGTACCTCAGCGAGAGGTTGCTCAGTGAAGAAGTAGCTTAACAAAGACGTAGCTCGCCCATCCATCCAACCATTCATTCGTTCATCCATTGGTTCATTGATTCATCAACTCACTCATCCATTCATTCAATTTACTGACTCGCGGGTTCAGCGACTCACTACATCATTCACTTGTTGATTCACCGGTTCATTGTTTCATTGGTTCATTGTTTCAGCTACTCACTAATTCATTCAGTTTTTGATTCATTGAGCCATCTGTTCATTGATTTATCGACCCAATGATCGACTTATCATCCATTCGTTGATTCACTGCTGCATTGATTCACTGGTTCATTTGGTCCACTGGTTTTTTGATTCATCAACTCACTATTTCACTCACTCATAGATTCATTGAATCATCGGTTAATTGACTGATGCATTGGCTCACTCAATCCTTGATTCACTGAATCATTTGATTCATCGACTGAATATAATTCACTCCTTCATTGATTCATTGGTTCATTGGTTCATCTGGTAAGTTGTGCAAGGATACTTTCATGTCATTTCATTCGCGTCTCAGCCACCATTTCCTCATTCGTTGATGCACCACACAACTTCAACAGTTCATTGCTTTTGCATCTCACAAACTTTCCAAAAGGCCATTGATTTCTCATAACTGGTTTAAAATGTTCGAGACTTCCGCCCGGGCACGGGCCGGGCACTGGGCACAAGCCATCAAAATATGGGCGGTTATTTTTGCATTACGCACATTACTGGGGACAATTAAAGCTTGTTACCAGGTACAGTATAGTAACTTTAAGTATAGTACTACGGTAGTGATAGCTTACTATAGCTCACTGCCGTTTTCATCTCTATAGATGGGGATGTTAGCTTTGGTTTCTTGGAACTCTGGTCACCAATACACATGCGCGTGGCTGTCCTCGAACAGCTGATTGTCCGCAGATGGAGTGTGCTATACATGGGGATAAGACACGATAAAACCACCCGGACATCAAAAAGTGCAAGATAACTAGGATTGCAGGTTGTGACTCGGAAAGCATGAAATGGGTATAGACTGAGGGAGCTGCCTTGTGCTATGGTAGGAAACTAGGATCCTGCCCAACAGCTGGAACAAAGTGAGGGTTATCCCCGGAAAATGTATTCCAATGATTGGTGTCCACTATCTTGAAGATGGAGAATCCTAACCTTGAAACGTACCCAAAATTTCCGTTCTTGCGTTCCGCACATCTCTTGGATAACTGGGTTTCTGGGTTTCAACCATGGCCCTTCACATCATAGGGGAGGTTCCTGCCCCCTTTGGACGAATGGATTTGGCACCCTCAGAAATTGAGAACTGCTTGTTGGGACGTATACCACAATCTATTGGGGATTATGGTTATGATTACCCATAGTAGGGAAGCCTAACACCTGGAGGCTCCTCTTCGGCCATAGTTTGAGTTGAGGTCATACCCAACCGCGTGGGTGTTTTGATGGCCCTGCCAGAGGTCGTGCCCCGAATTTTGCAATGAAATTGGGGCGGTGAAAGTTGGGGTCAAAAGAAAAAAATATCCAGAAAACACATAGTTTTACGCCATCCAATTGTTGGTCAACCCGATCTGACACATAATTCTGCGTGGATTTTGCCCACGGAAGATTTTTTTGGCAGAGAGAAATGGAACTTTAATCATTAATCCCGGACAGGGAAACTGACCACAAAAATGTGGCTGTTTTTAGAGCACCAAAACAGCCGGATTGGTGCAACAGAAGTGGGAGATATGATCATCAGCAACAGCAGTGGTGATTTATGGATATAACCATGGTACTTTACCCCCAATATTTGTTTGGATATGAACCCTCTGACTATGGTGGAATCGATTGTATCCGCTTTGTCCACTGGAACTGGAATACTGGAACTGGAACATAAAGAATATTGCGGAAACCCTACAAATTTCGTCGTAGTTTGCCAAGTTCTCGGGGCTGTGTCAAAATTGAAGGCCAGGCACCAGAGATTTTAGCCATGCCCAGTAGTTCACCAATATCAACATGACAATCCCTGGCATTTCTCGCCTGAAGGACCCTCCAGAAACAAGTTCGTTTGTCAGCCCATCCTACTATATCCACCATAAATCCATGTTTAGAACTATCCACCATATCGTTCATATAGCTAGTTGTTTGCTATATTTTGTTTATTATCCATATAACTGTAGATATATCAACCATAAACCGACTTAGCCTGGCTACAAACCAACAGAGACCTATTGATCCTGTCGTGCCAGAGAGCCTCTTTTGCAGTACTTGGAGAGGATCATCCCCCGAATCGTAAGTGGTTCATAACTGTAGTTAGCATGTGTGCTAAATAGTTGGCACCTGTGCCACAGACGGCCGTGTAATTTTCTACATTTGTGCTATTTGTAGGAATGTGGGCGGGGTGGGTTGCGGCAACAACATTCATCCCACTACGTTCTTTACATTACCTTCTTGGTGGGGTTGTGGTCGGGGCGGGGGGTGGTTTGGACTAACAACGTTCTTTTGGACTACATGAATGTCATTCTATGCTGCTGTACGTTCTCTTGGGCTTCCACACATGCATCAGGCTACGCTGCTGTACATTCTCTTGGACTTCCACACGCGCGTCATGCTACGCTGCTTTACGTTCTCTTGGACTTCCACGCATTCGTCATGCTAGGCTGCTGTACGTTCTCTTTGACTTCCACACATGCGTCATGCTACGCAGATGTACATTCGTTTGGACGTCCACACATTCGTCATACTTCCTTGAGGATGGGATGCGCCGGAAAAGGTCGATGGTCAAACGAAAGTGTCTTGGACAGTTCTGCATTTGCTGCATTAATGGGTCTGGCGTCAAAGGCTTCCAGCACTCAGACTCAGTCCAGCTGTGTTTCTGCAGAAGCCCCAAGCTTTATTAACTGAAGACTGACAAAATGTGTCCGAAAAAAATATGTTTTTTCGGCTGTCTGCACGTTGAACGTGTTGATTCCTAAGATAACACATTGAAATGTGAGTCAAGTTGATAATGCATTGAAAGGGAACATTAGAACTTGACAAAAGCGGAAAGCAAATCTCACATTGACAAAATCATTTTCATGCAGGCACTAAACTAAACCTGATAATTTAGAAATCCCCCTGGGAAACAAAGGTGTGGATCGAACACACGTTGAAGGGTCGTTGACACCCCAATAACAATTCCACGCGGCGGGCTATGGGACGAGAACAAATTAGTTTATAGCAACCCCAAAATATATCGAAAAGTGGGAAACTTGGAAATAGGTATTCAATATGACCCAAAAGACACATTTCTATCTTTTGGGGGCTGTACACCATGCATGGGGTATAACGGTATAACCAGGAACCAGTATTGCTACAAAGCAGTCATTAAATGGAATGGTCCTCCTAGTACCCATTGATTTTGGGGGATTCTGGCTGCCATCAGATGCCACTAGCTACTTGGAGGGTGCCCAATTCTGAATTTAAAAGTAGAGTCAGAGACTATTTAGTGCTGGTGGTTTTATGCAGTTTTATTGTGTTGATATTATTTTTCAAATGTCCATCTCGATTTTGGATGATGATGATGATGATGATGATTCCCGCATTTGCTCAAGATGATGTTGATTTTCCCAGTTGTTTAGTCACCATAAATGGGGAATCTAGTCTATAAGAACGTTTTGAATGTTTTTTGCTTGCCTTATGGATCCAAACACTGTCTGAGAAGGCACTTAACCCCCCTAAATCATACCCCAAGTACTTCCTCAGAAGGTACTTGGATCCATAGGGTCGGAAATTGAGCCAGGAATCCACAAAAAAACATTGCGCTGTTAAAAAAAAAACGACATCCAAACACCAATTTCGTTGGGCCAGGGGGACTCGCACATCGCTATGCTGCACCTAGACCAGAAGGAGATGAAGTTGATGCCCCAGCTGGCCCAGCACTGGTGAAACCGTGTTTCTCCAGCAATTCCACCTGGAGGGTTGGTAAATACACGGCTAACCGCTAACCCGAATCATTTATTTTAGGATGATTTTCTATTATAAACCATCCAACTATGGTATATTATACTCCCCCATTTCAGGAAAGCGCCAGCTGGTTTGCGTTTGTCTGGACAATCAGCCAGTTCGATGAACATCCTTCATCTATTCCATAGAGGGTCCGGTAAGTAAAGTTGAGGATTGCATGGATTCACCCAACAAAACCTTCAGTGCATCTTTGATGGTACTAACCAGCCATCTTAAGAATCTTAACTCGATGCCCACCATGGGATACCCAAAGGGTCATTGTGGATGATTGGAGACCGGCCCATCATCCCGAGGTGTAAATGTAGAGTATACCTCTAGATCTGATTAAACCATCATTATCCAATCATGATTCGATAGAAAATGCCAGTTAAATGGCTACTAAATCATGATGATTCCATGTTAAATGCCCTGTGACATGGCTATGATTCTGAGGTAATTCCCCCATCTTCGCCTGAAATTTCTCAGGCCATGAGATCTGGGTTCCCCTTTCCGAACATGGGAAGGTGACTTGGATCAGCTCAGCCCAGAGATGCCGCTGCCATGGTGACTCTGATTGATGTTTTAGAACAAGAGCCATAAACCCTACCCTCTGGTAATGACTAACAGTTTGCGAACTGGAAAATTGCCATAGAAATAGTTGATAAACTACCCATTAAAAATGGTGATTTTCCATAGTTATGTTAGTTTACCAGAAGGTAATTACATGAGGTATAAACGAGCTATTGCTAGCATAGGGCACCATCTTGTGCCAGAGTAGCTTTGAAACGGAGTGGTCAACCATGGCGTCACAAATACGGCAGCGAGATTTTCGCTGAAGACAGCCGAAGGTCTCACTTCTCAGAAGTTTTTGAATCACACCCAGATCTTGATGGCTAAGCATGCCTTAGCACTATTTGGTTGTTTATTGTTGGATGTTGTGTGGTTCATTCAGTTCGTTTACTGTTGTTTATTCGTTGTTGCCCACAGCGAGGATGATTTGTTTATTATTTTGTCTGAGAATCCGAATCCCCTGGGACAGGAAGGCGTTGGTTTATCAATCCCCATCAACTGTAGAACCATAGAATTCACCGTGTTTTTTGACCGTTTTGACCCCAAGAGGCCAAGAGTTTTTGGACTTCTTTGCAGCAACTTTTTTTGCGTTCACCACGCCTTCTCTGAAAATTGGTAAGTAACCCCATGAAAGTGGCCTAAAATGGAGAAAAAAAGATGATGTATACATATTAATGCCATAAATGATTTAGGGCTATCTTATTTCCAGACAAAGTCATTCAGCTTCCAGTGTTGGGTATGGCTACCGATCTGGTGGATTTACTATCTCGGCCGATTTCTCACTTGGTCAGTTGTTGGCAACTGTTATTCATAACTACATAAAGCTATATAAAGCTACTTATCAATGGGAAATCATTTCAGGACTTTCCGTTTATAGTTGGATGCATTCATATAGAACATGGCAATTTCCGTAGCTGGATGCATTTAGAACCTGGAAATGCGGAGCCATGATGGGTGTGTCAGGCCTCAACTCGAACTCTGGCTGATTAGTAGAACATCCATGGATGGAATCCCATGGAATCTTCTTCCATTTCTGTGAGGGAAATCCATGTGTTACCCTCTGGTAATCCAACATGGCTTGCTGGAAAATGTATGAACATGTCTCATTCAATTCGATGGTTTTTCCCATGAAAAACTTCTTCATATAGGATTTTGAATTGCCATAATTGATGAACATAGCTGCTGATTTTGCATATAAAATGACGCTGGGATGACCATACCACATTAATCCCATATAACTTGAGCATGGCACATATTTTCTTGGGGATATGTGGCTATGCTATGCATTAACATGGATTCACACCGGTGCTACATATTATCATATTATGAATTTTGAGTGTGACAATCCATTTACCAGCTATTTAGGACTTAGGACTTCACAGGGGTACCAGGGTTTTGACACATAGCCATATGTTTCCTAAGGGTGTCTTTCCATGGATCCCAATTGTTTGCGGCAGCTCGCTCAGCAAGACGCGCCAACGATGGCCACACGGAGTTTCTCTGACCGAGGTGCTCCGTGTTTTTCCATCACGTGTTTAAAACGCGTATAGGAATCAACGAACCGCGGTGCGCCGGCACTAAAGAACACCAGGGCTCAAACAAGCTAAGTATACACTAGAATACATACGATTTTAAAGCAAGCTTTAAATGAACACATTTCACTGATGATGAGCCAAACAGACAGTTTTGTGGCCATGATTGTGTGGGCAAAATCAGCAACAAAACCCATGGTAATTAATATATATATATACATATAAATATGGAATCATATAGCCCCTTCAAAAGTCCTTGGAAGCGACGAAAAGTTTGCCTCCCAGCCCAAGTGTTTCTTTCCTGATTCCACTGATTGCCTTCTTGACAGAGATCAACATGCCCACCACCATGCTGAAGACCCGCCTCATCACGCGTCCCGCGATTGAATCAAATATAGAAATTATGTGAATTATGTGGTTAAAACAATAATAAACCATCCCCTTGGGTGGTATGAACCATTAAATTTAAAGTACAGTATGGGTGGTTTATTATTGTTTTACCAACATGAGTTAAGATGTATAGTTAAGATGGTTATCAAATTACCCCCTCGAAAACATTGGAAAACCAAAATGCATAACAACAGTATCCCATGACCATGATGACATATGAAGACCATGTTCATCCTTTAAGTTTGTGGATGTTTGTGGCAATGGCAGTCGTGCCGTAACTGCAGCCGTGGCTGTTGGATCAGTCAAATTCGGCGTGTTTGAAAGGGACTGGAGAAGCTCCAGCCTTCATTTGATGAAACCCCTTGTTGCAGTTGCGGTTTTCCAACGTTACTGGCGACTCCTCAGAGGTTTTTGTCGTGAACAAAATGGACCTAAAATTGTTTTAGCCCCACAAACAAGAACATCATGCATGATGTGGCAAAAAAGAGACAGTAATTTGTCTTTCTTAAGTTTTTTAAAACTCGTTCGGAATACCCGAACGATGAAGCCAAGTGTTTGATAGGGTTGGGACGCATTGAAACCAGCGTCATAATAGATAGAAATGTTGGCAACCCCAAAATAGATAGAAATGTTGGCAACATTACGAAGCAAACATCATTTTTAGCACCCTCGTGGGGATTGAAGTGATTCAACCAAGACTATTCGGATTGAAGCACAACAAAATGGAGTTTCTGAGTATTGCAACTTTTGATAGGGAATATATGAATATGATGAGTTAGCAATCATGGATTTGTCCAAAGATTTTCATATCAACATTTGTGACAAAAAAGGCCCGAAAGGATTGGTATCACAGAACGGGAGTACTTTTGTAAGAGACTTACTGGTGCTAAACGTAGGGAATGGATGGGTTGCTGGGGGTTTCTGGGGTTGCTAGGATTATTATTACTAGTGATTATGGATCATTCCCGAGAATTCCCTGCGTAAAACGCACCGGTAAGGTTCGAGTCTCAAAATGGTGGTTTCATGACGGCTGGAGAAGTCCCGCCATTGGTGTTCCTCCAGCCTGCAATTAACTGTCGCCGGAATGTTTTGTACCTCTGCATGTTCTGCGTTAGAAAAAGTACTGCCCAGTTCTGGGATGCCAGTGGCAAGACGGCGTTTTCGACGCAGCGCTACGCCCATGGCAAACCTGGCTGAAAATCACGTAACCATCGCAGTTCGATCGTAGTGCCAAGGAAACATCAGCCCTGACTGCGCGTTGAACACCACAATTTCAAAGGATGGATTCAACGTGCGACCGGAAAGACGCTTTTGAAAGGTTGACAACAGAAACGTTAACTCGACGAGCCGCAGGCGAAGAACGAGCGTGCCTGTGACTGCGTTGAACAAACAGGAGGCATAGATAGAAACAATGCCCTTTTTGGATCTTTTTGGTTATTTGGTCGGGTATTATAGTATGTTATAGTGGGCTGCTTGAAGAGAATAGTTGCAACTCATCATATAAGTTTGATAAGCCCAGTGATACTAGCTATGAACCAACCAGTACAATGGGATGGGAACATGTTGCATGTTTAAACGGCTTGAACCCGATGAGTTCAAGATGACCAAAACGTGGGTGCGGCCTTTGTTACAACATCCTCCAGTGAACTGGTAGCGCACCAAGGCCCCAACACGGAAAAGTATGCGGAAAGGAAGGAAATTGGTCGGAACTCAAGGACAGTTTCCCAAAACCAAAAAAATCTTTTGGTGGGGTCACTCCCCGAACGGCTCTGTGGAGCATTTGCGATTGATGTTCGACTTTTTCGAAGCGCCCTGCTGGATAATTGTGGATCGCGACATCCTTTGCCAGCCGCGTGCCAGCCGGGCTCCCCATGAGAGGGAAGCGATATGAAAGATGGGGAAATTGCTGATCAAACCTTTGATCAAACACCAAGTTTGATGTGTGTCCTATATCTGTCCCCTAAAACGGAACAAGCCCACCGACCCAATGCAAGGAAGTGGGCATGCGGCATGGAGCATCCATGACAAACGACTCTTGAAATTCTTGAAGAGTTCAGGGCAGCAAGAAGTCAGCAACAAGCAAAACTCCGCGCAAAGAACATGGTGGCTAGACTGGTGCCTTGACACTGCGTTCTGTAAAATTCAAGAAGACAAAGATGAGGAACGTCAAACAACACCATGTCGCAGGGATCCCCGCAGTCTAGTTACTAGTTCAACATGGGTGAAGTATGGTGAAGTCACATTTTTGTTTAATACATTTTGACCTATAGAAACTCGTTTTGTTTAGTCTGGTCGACTCAATCTACCTGTCATGGTTCAGTTGCGAATTTTCGCAATGAAGAATTGCAATTGGGGGCAGCCCTATAACAGATCATCCACTATGTGAATGGGTGGGTATTCACTAGCAACATCCACCAACATTTTTTGTCACAATTCAACATTGCAAATCCAACTCAATGCTAGGTAGCTCTAAAATAGATTATATAGTCTAATTCAAATCTCAACGAATTTGACCGTGGATCAATCATGGAAGGTACTTGCAGGTAGGTCTCATCAATCAGTTGCGGACATGCGGGTGCATGGCTAAATTTTGGTGACAATTTTTCGTGGGAAGATTGGCCCAGACACTGCAAACATGCAAAGGCACATTTTTTTTCAACTAACTAATTCCTAACTCATGTTTCTCTTCAAACGCACCTTTTTTGCTGAGGGGCCGTTTGCATGGCGTCCGACTGTACGGAAAAAGTGCGTCGTCAAATCTGTCTTAAGCAGTTGGCACCACAACATCAGGGTGAGTGGATGTGCTCAAACTCCGTGTAAATTCTGTAGCAGTGTCGCAATGTGCAAACGTTTTGCCCCCGCAGCCCATTGTAAAAAGCATGCAAAGTTGTTAATATCTCGACACAGAGTGGATTCCAAGTTGTTCAGCCAAGAAATTTCAATCATGCGCCTGGGCCTGAAATGATAAGGGTGCCTGGTCCAACATCAGGCAGGAGAAGCACAAAACGTTCACATGATTTAGCTTAGTAATTAACGAAGCGACGCTTAGTATATATAGCCCGCACATGTTTGGAAGATAAACTGTTGGTATTTTTCATGAAACGACCAAAAAAAATGTCCAACGGCACCCAATAAGAATAAGTCTTTTGCAAACAACCCCAAAAACGAATGGTAGTGGAGACTCCAGGTATATATATATATACCATTATATACCTTTATTGCCTGAAACCCAAGATAACCCAAGGGCATCCCGCGGGCAGAACCGACATATGTTCTTTACAGGCGGTCTGTGTTTCACGTTATTTGTTCTTGCCAGTTCAATTCAATTTGATTGGCTCTATCAGCGTAAATTTGCCTTTTCAACCCTTTTTTCTTTGTATTTCTCGACGTTGGACTGCTTTTTTTTCTATCTTGTTTCTTGTTTGGCTTGTTTGTTTGCGGTGTTTTTCACCCGTTCGGCTGATCCTGCAGGACCCTTTTTCGCCCTTGATCTCTTGTGACTGAATGTTGTGGGTGGTGCTGGTGGGTTTGTTGTTTGGCATCATTTGGGTACGGGTAGAGTTCCAACTTCATGTTTGGTTTCCTTGAAGCGGTGGACATGTGCAGGATTGATCATTTTGTTTTGTGATAAGAATGGATGCGGAATTCAGAAGGTGGCTAGCACCCACCCACCCACCCACCCACCTATATCCACCCACCTACCCACCCACCCCACCCACCCACCCACCTATCCACCCATCCACCACCCACCTATCCACCCATCCACCCACCCACCGCCATTCATCACCAGCCAGCTACGAGAACAGTATGGCGAGTTTGCCGGCTCTCTGGGCCCCCACCTGCCCGAACCCCATGGCGAGCTCGCCCACGGAAGTGAACCACATGACTCGCCAGCACTCTCGGCCCCTATGAACTATGTGTCCGAACCTTGTAGCGAGTTTGCCACCTTTCTCTTCTCCTCCCGGTCGGATTTGTTTGGCGAATTTGCCGCCTTTGTGCGCCCTTGCGGGCCGAACCCAATGCCAAATAAAATGTCAGCTGAGCCGTTCTGACAATTTCCGTTTACAATTTTAGTAACGGCCTTGTCATAAAGAGCTTGGCGTAAGCAAAAACCTCACTTGCGTAAGTCCGCGTAAGGACTTCGCGTAATGGTTTCCTCAATTTGCTCCGCGTAAGGGGAAAAAACCACGCGCATAAGCATGGCGTAAGCTCTGGCACACCCAAAATGACATAGCGAGCGACTTAAGTTTTTTAGAATGGCTCAGCTAGAATTATTCCGGATGGAATGTCACGATACTCATGTATCCAAAATTTCGGGCGCATTCCCAACCTACAAAAAAATCAGGCGCAATTCCACAAAAACGGCGCAATGGGAATTCTGCACGGGCAAGGGCGGCGCAATCACGGGCAAAAACAGTGCAGTCATGGGTAAAAACGGCGCATTCCAGCACCAAAATCTAAAACCATATGTGTTCCGAAAGAACAGCGCATGCCAAAAAATTCAGCGGCAATGAGATGAAACCAGCAATGACCAGCATCAAAATATATCAAAATTTTGCTGCCGCACGAGTCCCTACGTATACGCCACAAAATGCCACAAAGTACTCGTACCCCGGACCGAATGCCAGAGAGAATGCCCGCAAATTGTTGCAATAAAGATACATCCGCATAGAATGTCAAACCAAAAGTCAAAATGTACGTGGATAGAATTGCGGATGAAATGTCACCAAACAAAAAGCGGGCGTTGTGTCCGGTAGCATGCCATATCCCAGTGTATCCCTGTAGCAAACTATTTTCTACATTGCAAATGTCTGCGTTCAGACCCCACATTCGGAATGTCAGGTCTGAAACAAGACATTCATGTATAGATCAGTCTAAAAAGTCGTACATTGAATTTTGGCGTCATCAAGATCTTCAAATAAGAGGACTCTGTTCTTAGACTGGCTTCAACCAAAGGATTGAGTCCCTCAGGATGATTTTGTTGCCAAACCAACATGCTATGACCAGGATGACACTTCGCCCAGGTAGGTTGTTACCCTCGGTTTCGTTGCCCTACACGTGTCCAAGGCGCTTTTCTCTACCAACCCCCTCTGGGTGGATAAGCACAGGTCAAGTTACTAGAAAACAACTTACGCAACCCATACCTGCAAAAGAGTTAGCAAACAGTAGGTTTCAAGATGTTCGGGGCGCATTTCGTAGCCTCCCTCACCCATCGAGTTGTTTCCGTTTTCTTGGCTGTGTTCACCTTGTCCTGCTTACGGTTGCAGGGTTATAGTTAAATCAATTATAAGTATTTATGTGCATTAAAATCCTGAAAGACATTTAGTCCGAAAGTATCATAGGAACTGATGTTTTTTCCAACACATCGCCCAGGGTGCAGCAAAATGAGAAACGGTAAAAGCGGAAGTGAGCACAGAACTGAAATTACAAAAAAAACAACCAACTCTGATCACCGAAGATGACGCAGGGCAGGCCTCCGAAACCTCATAATTAGGACCCTGTGGGGCCTCTCACTTTGATATATTTTGTTCATTTGCAGGTTCTAACTGTCAATTTCAAAAACCGGAGAAAAAACGGCAACGGTTTTTCGGCAACGAACAAAAGGCAGTTTCAGCACCAAGCCAGGCTTTGGGTCATATGAATGTGCATATATGGATCCCCCTTACCATTTCCATTACTAAAGGCGTGAACACGTGCTGGATACCATCCCCTGTTGCGAAGGGAATTCATGCAAAGAAAATGAAGTCGTGCCTAGGATTTGTAGTCAAAGAGCATGTGCTGCATCTTGTAGCGGTTTTTCATTTTTCGAACTTAGCACTTGAAAATCGGAAATGCATTGTGTAGTGATTTATGTTGGGATGCTTTGGGTCATACAGGAAAGCCTATAGCCCTCTTTTGCCAGTCATGCTGGGTCACATTAACATATGGCTTGGACCCTCAGACCATTTTTGACTCTTGACTCACGATCATTTCGTGGTAAGATGAGCCCCACAAAAATCAAAAAAGACGATTTAGAGACTTTAAGGTGGAAAAATGGGACAGATTTGGTTTCAAAACCAATCAATTGAATTTGAAGTTGTGCGTTTGGATCGTTTTTGTTGCCCCATAGCTCTGACCATTGCAGTTCCAAATCTCTGCGCCGTGCTTTTGTCACACCCTCTTTGGGCGATTACATGCGATTACCAATCATAATCTAAATGTATCCCATTCGACCAGGTTCCTGCTTTTTTTGTCCAATAGTCAAGTTTCACGTTAGTTCCTTTCAACCACAAAGCACAGATTCGATGCGTGATGTCCTGGTTTCTGGATGACTTTTGTCACGCGCTGCATTTTGTAGCAACACACGCGTGCACAATTTTTTGTAGAACCTACTGCGTCCCCATCCAGATCAGCCCAAAGAGTGTGAAAAACATGTTTTTTATGTAGGGACTTTGACGAGGAAAAATGGGACAGATTTGGTTTCAAAACCAATCAATTGAATTTGAAGTTGTGCGTTTGGATCGTTTTTGTTGCCCCATAGCTCTGACCATTGCAGTTCCAAATCTCTGCGCCGTGCTTTTGTCACACCCTCTTTTGGCGATTACATGCGATTACCAATCATAATCTACATGTATCCCATTCGACCAGGTTCCTGCTCTTTTTGTCCAATAGTCAAGTTTCACGTTAGTTCAAAGAATCCATGCTCAGAGTTCCTTTCAACCACAAAGCACAGATTCGATGCGTGATGTCCTAGTTTCTGGATGACTTTTGTCACGCGCTGCATTTTGTAGCAACACACGCGTGCACAATTTTTTGTAGAACCTACTGCGTCCACCTCCAGATCAGCCCAAAGAGTGTGAAAAACATGCTTTTTATGTAGGGACTTTGAGGAGGAAAAATGGGACAGATTTGGTTTCAAAACCAATCAATTGAATTTGAAGTTGCGCGCCCAGATCGTTTTTGTTGCCCCATAGCTCTGACCATTGCAGTTCCAAATCTCTGCGCCGTGCTTTTGTCACACCCTTTTTGGCGATTACATGCGATTACCAATCATAATCTAAATGTATCCCATTCGACCAGGTTCCTGCTCTTTTTGTCCAATAGTCAAGTTTCACGTTAGTTCAAAGAATCCATGCTCAGAGTTCCTTTCGCCCACAAAGCACAGATTCGATGCGTGATGTCCTAGTTTCTGGATGACTTTTGTCACGCGCTGCATTGTGTAGGGCCCCCCATGTGCACATTTTTTTCTAGAACCTACTGCGTCCCCCTCCAGATAAGCCCCAAAAAATTAGAAAAATATATTTTTTATGTAGAGACTTTAAGAAAGAAAAATCGGACATATTTGGTTCAAAACCGATAAATTGAATTTGAAGTTGTACGCTTAGATCGTTTTCCTGGCCCCATAGCTCTGAGCATGGTAGTTAAAAAAAATTGAAAGGTCAATTCTTGGAACCCGATGGAAATCCCAAGGTTGTATCTACTTGTGCTCGGCAAATGACCTGGGCCCGGAAAGTGAACCAAAGATTTAGAGTGAAATTTCCAGAAACCATTTAGCAGAGAATTTGTAGAACCCCCGTTTGGCTTAAGACTGCTTTTACCGTTTTGGTGCAGGAGAGGGGGGGGTATTGGTGCACGGCTGGTGCGCGGAAAAGGAAAATAGGGGCAAGGGTAGGTCTGGGAAGGGAAAAATAGGTGCGGGAGTGGGTTCTTGCCAATCTATGGATCCAGTCAGGATCCCGTCGGGACCCAGTCGGGCACCAATTTTTGCATTTTTGGGCACCGCTTTTGGCCAGTCGGGATCCAGTCGGGATCCAGTCGGGATCCAATGTCGGGAGGCAGCCAAATTCATAAAAAATAGCATTTTTGCAGTGTTTTTGCATGTTTTTCGGTGATTTTGGCTGCTTCCCGACAGGTCCAAACGTGGTGCCAAAAATTCGAAAATTGGTGCCCGACTGGATCCCGACTGGATCCCGACTGGCCAAAAGCGGTGCCCAAAAATGCAAAAATTGGTGCCCGATTGGGTCCCGACTGGGTCCCGACTGGGTCCCGACTGGATCCCGACCCGGTTTCTTCAAAAAAACACCTATTTCCTTAAATTTGAGCACCTATTTTTGAAATTTTAGCACCTTGCCGTGCACCACCCCCCCCCTCCGGACCCCCCCCCCACCAGTCTTAAGCCAAACACGGGCTTGGCAACAGAGAATCATGTATTTTCACTGCAAGCCGTTTTTCGCTACAAAATGGTTCCGCAAATGCATTTTGTAGTGACCCACATTGGCTTTTGATCCACCATCAAAGCCCCCAAAGCATTTTGTAGCAATGGGGGTTGGTCCAGATAAAGGCAGCATTCTGTAGTATAAGGCTGTGTTTGTAAACGGTTTATATAGTTGGCACAACCACCTTGCAGAATGCACACCAGGATATATATGGTACAATATGGGTTTATTTCAAACTGGGGTACCACAAAAAGTATGCAACAAACCGACAAACCCATATTACTTGATAGGGATACAACACCTGGTAGCCATGGCCCCTAAACAACCCAGGGCTGACGACCGGGAGTTCCTTGCTACAGTAAATGCTCTGGAAGGGGTCCCAACCAAAAGGATTCAACACAAATCGATCTACTGATGCGTGCTGGTGGGGGAAATTTGATTATACAACATTTAAAATATGCAAACACGGTGGCAAAAGAAGGTATAGGTCCTCACTGGCAATTTTGTGTACAATTTGCCAGGTTTCCCTCCGGCTATGCCACATGCCAGGGCGTTATTGCAGTGGACTTGGCATGTGGATAGAAAATGCCTTCAAGCGGGAACAAATGAAAGAACCTGCCCTTCAAGCCTGTACCTTGCGTTGCATGACACGTGAAACAGAAAGCTATCATCATGCGGCCATAAATGCATGATAAAGTTGTTGTTTCCCCCACTGCACTTAGACCCACTGGAAGATTTCATGGATGCACCGGCTTGTGAAGGGGCACCTAGGAGGCGTTATTTAGCGTGAAAACCATTTATGAATGTCTGCTCTCACATCATACATTCGGCCATATATGGCCCAATGACTGTTTTCAGACGATACATTCAAATATGGATTGGGATATCAACGTGGTTTACCGTGAAATTTTGAATTACATAACGCAGGGATCAGAAGTAGGCATTGTTGTGGCCTTGTTATGCCATTCAAATCAGTGATGTATGCCACATTTGGCAGGGTGTTCAGCACTATTCATTCCACTCGTGCTTTTGAAATCAAACCAGATAACATGCTTAATTTTGCCTCTCATCTCGTGCTGCCTTTTTCCTTCCTGAACTCATTCTTTGTGGGTTGTTTTCAAAGTGTCAGAACAAATTCTTGAAGACATATCCACCGTACGTAATGGACAGATCTTCCTCCAAACAAAATGGACGGCAAACTGTTTGATACGTGTCTCTTTGTTTGACCCTGGTCTGTTGTTGCTTATCTGTCAATGTAGCATCTTTGCGAACTAATAGGCGCATGATTGTGGCTCCACTCCCCAACCCAACCCAATCCAACCCCTTTGTGGGACAGCTGCAGGGGCTTGTCCAAGTTTAAATGAAGGTATTAATGCACCTCTCCCCACCAACTCCTGTAGCGTAGCGTGAGGGCACGCGCAAAGCTGATAGAAACGGCAGGTCCGCATCAGCAGCAAACCCAACCCCATTTGCAGTGCAAGCATGGTATGGTACTGGTAAGCATGAAGCGAAGTGCTTGCGCACATTTACAGGGAAGTTCTTTCCACCCATGCCATTCCAGCCTTGTTTTTGCGTGGCACTGCATACCTGTGAAAAATCAAGTGCTTGCTATTTTATGTTATTTTCACCCTATCCCATCCAGCCTAATTTGCCCTGTAGCGTCGAATGTCAGGTCAGCTTGTGTTAAAACACATAGAACACTATCATACATATGCTATGGGGAACGCGAGATAGAATGCTAGATACGACGTTTGATCATACATATGCCATGCGCAGACGCAGATAGAATGCCAAGTAGATTGGCGTTTGAAAATGTCAGACAACATTTTCAAAAATATTTTGATTAGAAAAGCTTGCGCAATGCGAGCAAAATTGCCCAAAGTGATGTCAGGCAGAAAGTGATGTAGAGGGTCAAAAAATATCGGAGAGGAATGAATGCCAAATAGAATGGTTTATAAAACGAGCAACAAACCCTCATATATATTCAAACTTGATATCAAATATCAAAACAAAAACATACATCGAAAAAAACGTCATTGAGGATGTCAAAATGTTCTTTCTCACGGCAGAAAACGCACAAACCACTCATCTTGCCGGAAGTCTACGCACGATCATGCACCGCAATACCGAACAAGGGTTGAAGACATGAGAAACATTCTGTTTTTTACAACACCTACTTGAAAAGGGACATGCACATCTTTATTTGTTTTTCGAATGAAATTGACAGGTGACTCGTATCCATGCGCAACTGGGTTCAAAAACTGCATTTATGTGCGGTGAGCCTGCGCCTTTTCAACGATTTTCCCACATTTCGGCACTTTTTCAATACCGAAGCAAACAATAGCGGCAACCGCACATGCAAAAAATATTCTCGCCCAAAAACGCGGGAAAACCTTTCTACCAAAACAGGACAATGAAGATCATGTAAGTGAAATTGCACATTTATAGTTTCCAGCCATGAGTTAAGTTGGACTTGCGGATTTTATAAAAGGACTTCGGGGAAATTAAATTGAAATTATGTTAATTTTGTTTTTAGGTTGTGTATAAGTTATTTTTTCTCGTTAAATTTTGCCGTTTTTGTTCGCAATTGGTCATGTGATTCTGTTCCTGGTGCATGTCGTTTCCTTTGCTTTTGATCGCGAAATGTGACAGCGGCGCGGGAGAGTTTGAGGGAAAAAACATAGAAAAACAACTACGGATTTCAATCCGGAGGAGGGACAAAAAAATAACGTACGCGTTTCCAAGCACGATGGTGGTGAGAGTTGGAAACACAATCGCGTTCCCTTTCCATTGTTGTTTTTGCATGCGCATACACATGCGTGTCCCCATGTTTTTGTGGAAACACATCCCTAGCGTCATGTTTTTCAATAACCATATGTATAGTTGTGGAAACACCTTTTCAAGACATACGCGCTTACAATCATTTTTTTGTCTCATTTTTTTGTCTCTGTGCAGAAACACATACGTATTTACTTGTTGTTCTGGATATATACCGAATGAAACATATGCGCGTTTCCACGCCAACCTTTTCTGATCTTCGTTTAAGAAGCGGAAAACGCCAGGATTTGAAGTCCTGCGGCGTCGCCCTCTGCGCCATCACATTTGCATCTGCAGCCATGCTTCCCGGGAATTTCTGCCCCACTTGAATAGAAAAATTGTCCTGCCATACGGGACGTCGGTTCCTGGGGAAAAAACATGTATCATTTTTTTACTTTTTGTTTTTTTGAAATGTATTTGCTATCTGATGTTTTAGGCATGTTTTTTTGACCCCCTACCTTGTTTTTTTTTTGACCCCCCCCTTGTTTTTTTGACCTCCTGTTTTTTAACCCCTTAATCTGTTTTTTTGATCCCCCACCTTGTTTTTTTCTGACCCCACTGACCTTGTTTTTTGGACCCTCACCTTGTTTTTTTGACCCTCCACCTTGTTTCTTTTTGACCTCCCACCTTGTTTCTTTGACCCCCCACCTTGCTTTTTTGACCCCCTGGATCTGCCTTCCGGGCCCCCCTTTGAAATTCATTAAATTCCTTGGGGCGTTGTTTTTTTTTTTTTCGCGGCGGGTTTTTGATTTTTTTGGGTTCCTCGTTCTATGGTTTCCTTCTTCTCTGATTTTCTGCTGTTCTGCTTCTCTGCTTTTCTGTTTCTTTGCTTCTCGCTTTTCTGCTTTTCTGCTTTTCCGCCTTTTGCTTTTGCCGCTTTTCTGGTTGTCTACTTCTCTGGTTTTCTGTTTCTCTGCTTCTCTGCTTTTTGTTTTGCATTCTTTTTGCTTTTCCTGCTGCTCTGCTTTTCATGCTTCTCTGCTTTTATGCTTCTGTGCCTTTCTACTTCTACTATTATTTTTTTTTGTTTTTTTTCAGTCATGCGTTTTTGCTGTTCTACTTTCTGCTCCTTTGCTTCTTGGTTTCCTGTCTTTACTGTCTCTTTGTTTTTGTTCCCTGTTTTTTTGCTTTATTTTCTCCTGTTTGTATCGTAAATGAAACCATAAAGACCCCAACGAAACCCTACAGAAACCTTAAATGAAACGCGAAATGAAACCCTAAACAAGCCCTGAATGAAACCTTATTTTTTTGTGTTGTATTCTCTCTTGCTATCTCTTGAATGAAACCCTAAAGAAGCACCAACAAAAACCCACATGAATGTATTAAAAAAATATTGATAAGAATTCCTGATAAGAATACTCCCACATAAAACCTTAAACTAAACCCGAATTGAAACCCCAAAGAATCCTTAAACCAAACCCTAGATGAAACCCTAAAGAAATGAAAATCCTAAAGAAACCCTAAGTGAAACCCTAAAAAATCCGCAAGTGAAACCCTAAAGAATCCGCAGGTGAAACCCTAAAGAATCCCGAAATGAAACCCTATTTTTTTTGCTTTATTCTCTCCTGTTTTGCATCCTAAATGAAACCCTAAAAAACCTAGGTGAAACTGAAAGAAATTCTAAAGATATCTTGATAAGAACTCCTGATAAGAAACCCTTACATGAAACCCTACATGAACCCTAAAGAAACCATAAGTTAACCTAAAGAAACCATAAATGAAACCCAAACGAAACGTTGAATGAAACCAGAAATGACACCGTAAAGAAACCCCGAACATCCCCGAACGACACTCTAAAAAAAATCTCAGTTATTTCAATTAAACCCTAAATGGAACCCAAACTGAAACCCTGAAGAGCCCGTAAACGAAACCCCACATGAAACAAAAAAAAATATATGAATGAAACCCGAACGAAATTGTTAATGAGACCCTAAATGACATCCTAAAGAAACTTAAAACGACACCCTAACAAAGTCTGAATGAAACCCGACATGGAACCCAAATTGAAACCCTGAAGAATCCGAAAACCAAACCCCAAATGAAACCCTTAAAAATTCTTGAATAAACACCAATGAAACCATTATAAAAAAAAAAAATCAAAAAACGAAAGCAACCCTAAATGAAATCCGAAATTAAAATTCAAAGAAACCCTGAATGCAACAGCAAAGAAAACCCAAATGAAACCCTAAACGAAACCCTAAATGAAACCCTAAAGAAACCTTAAATAAACACACACCATGAACCTTTGAAAACCCTGATGAAAATTCGGGATACGAAACCCTACGCAAAACCCTAAATGAAACCTTAAAGAATCCCGAAGTCAAACCCTACATGAAACCCTACAAAACCCCCAAAGAAACCCCAAAGAAACCCTAAAGAAACAGTAAAAAAACGCAAATGAAACCCCAAAAAAATGCAAATCTTAAAGCAACCCGAAAGGAAACCTTAAAGAATCCGTACATGAAACCCCAATTGATTTTCCTTTATTCTCTCCTGTTTGCATCCTTATTGAAACCCGAAAGACCGTAGGCGAAACCCAAAGAAACCCGAAAGAAATCCTGATAGGAACTCCT
Source organism: Cladocopium goreaui (assembly GCA_947184155.2). Classification (NCBI taxonomy): domain Eukaryota; class Dinophyceae; order Suessiales; family Symbiodiniaceae; genus Cladocopium; species Cladocopium goreaui. The sequence goes on from CAMXCT020005279.1 coordinate 176,372, forward strand.
GATGGGAAACCTCCAGGTGAAACCCGAAATGAACCCGAAAGAAACCACAAATTAATGTCACGATAAATGAACCCAGAACGAAACTTTGAATGAAACCAGAAATGAAACCCCAAAGAAACCCTAAGCGACACTTTAAACAAAAATTGAATGAAACCCGAAATAGATGCTTAAATGATACACTAAAGAAACCTTTAAAAAAACTAAAGGACACTTTAAGGAAACCCTGCATGAAACCCTCATGAAACCCTAAAGATGTTTTTAAAAAACACATGAACGTTTGAAATTGGTTGATATTTTTTTTGAAAAGAAACCCTACATAATTTTTTTGAGGTTAACTTTACATGTTATCTTTCAAGAATCCCTAAATAAAATCTTGCATGAAACCCTACAGAAACACTAAAGACACCCTAAATGAAGCTGTAAAGAATCCCTAAATGGATTTTTATTTTGTGTTTTTTCCCCATTCGATTCCTACGAAAAACGATAAATTAATTTAAAGAAACAACAGATGAAACCCCAACGAAACATCGAATCAAACGCTAAATGGAAAGCCTAAAGAACGCCTAAATGAAATTTTAAATGAGGCCCTAAAAAAAATTTGAATGAAACCCTAACGAAACCGTCAAGAAACCCACATGAATGTTTGAAAATATTGATCTGATTTTCCCCACCTGCCAGGTGAGGGTTGTTAGATTTTATCAGAGCTGTTCTCCTCCTCCTCCTACGCTTCCTCCGCCTCCTCACCCGCCGCCTCCTCCTCGCAGTCCAGATCCCAGTGGGCACTGCCGGACCTCAACCGCGACTTCCAGGTCGCAGTGGGCACTGCCGGACCTCAACCGCGACTTCCAGATCGCAGTGGGCACTGCCGGACCTCAACAGCGACTTCCAGATCGCAGTGGGCACTGCCGAACCTCAACGGGAAGAATGTGAGAAACGAGGCCAGATATAATGTCAGAAGATATGCCAGATAGAATGTCAAAAAAAAGAATGTCAGAAAAAATGTCAAAAGATATGCCAGACAGAATGTCAGAAGATATGCCAGAAAGAATGTCAGGAGATATGTCAAATAGAATGTCAGAAGATATGCCAGATAGAATACCAGAAGGTATGTCAGATAGAACGCCAGATAGAATTTCAGATAGAATGCCAGAAGATATGCCAGATAGAATGCCACAAGATATGCCAGATAGAATGCCAGAAGGTATGCCAGATAAAGTGCCACAATGTTTGCCAGATAGAATGCCAGAAGATTTGCCAGATAGAATGCCAGATAGATTGCAAGAAGATATGCCGGAAAATATGCCAGATAAAATGCCAGAAGATATGCCAGATAGAATGCCAGAAGATATGCCAGATAGAATGCCAGAAGATATGTCAGATAGAACGCCAGATAGAAAATCAGATAGAATGCCAGAAGACATGCCAAATAAAATGCCAGAAGATATGCCAGATAGAATGCCACAAGATATGGCAGATAGAATGCCAGAAGGTATGCCAGATAAAATGCCAGAAAATATGCTAGATAGAATGCCACAAGATATGCCAGATAGAATGCCAGAAGGTATGCCAGATAAAGTGCCAGAATGTTTGCAAGATAGAATGCCAGAAGATTTGCCAGATAGAATTGCAGATAAATTGCCAGAAGATATGCCAGGAGATATGCCAGATAGAGTGCCAGTGAATATGCCAGAACAATCCAGAACATATTGCAGAAGATATGCCAGGTAGAATGCCAGAAGAAATGCCAGATAGAATGCCAAAAAATATGCTAGATAAGATGCCAGAAGACATGCCAGATAGAATGCCAGAAGATTTGCCAGTAACAAAACGTATAAATGTCATGGTGGGGATAACTCGAAGTAAGGTAATTTTAGATACAAAAATCTCATAAAAACCTAAATGAAACCCAACCGAATCCCTAAATGAAACCCTAAAGAAATGCAAACGAAACCCTACAGAACCCCTAAAAACGCAAATGAACCCGGAAGAATCCCGAAATGAAACCCTATTTTTGTTGTTTTGTCCTTTCCTGTTTGCATCCTAAATGAAACCCTGAAGACGCTAGGTCAAACCCAAAGAAAACCCAAAGAAATCTTGATAAGAACTCCTGATAAGAAACCTTTAACCATCTTTGACATGAAACCCGAAATGAACCCTAAAGAAACCATAAATTAATCTCACAATAAATGACGCCCGAACGAAACTTTGAATGAAACCCTAAATGGCACCCTAAAAAAACCCAAACCCCAAATGGAACCCAAACTGAAACGTTGAAGAGCCCGTAAACGAAACCCCGAAGGAAACACTAAAGAAACCGCAAATGAAATCCTCAAGAAACCTGAAGTCAAACTCTACATGGATCCCCGCAGAAATTCTACATGAAACCTTACATGACACCCTTAATGAAACCGTGAGAAAAACTTGAATGATTCCCTCAAATGAAACCGTACAGAAACCCTAAGGAAACCCACATGAACGTTTGAACATCCTGATCAGAATTCTTGGTAAGAATTCCTGATAAGAAACCCTATTTAAAAAAAAATATATATATATATATATATATATATTTTTCCCGAAATGACACCCTAAAGACTCCCGACATCAAACCTTACTTTTTTTTTCCCATTGCAATTTTAAGCCTTACAGGCACTCAGACAAAGCTACTCAAAAAAACATGCCATTCGCGACAGCAGCTCACATCCGGGTGTCAAAGCACCCCCAATCTGGTTTCCAGCTAGGGCGGAATTTCTTGCCGTCAAGAAAAGAGCTGGAACAATAGAGGCAAGCTTGTACATATATTGACCAGACATCAAACCTTACTTGAAACGCTACAGAAACCTTCAAGAAACCCTAAATGAAACCCCAATCTGACGGTAATAAACCTCAATCCGAAATGGACCTCCAGAAAAGGTCCTTCCGGATCTATCAGTGGACCTGTGAAGAAGTTTATGTTCTATTTTTATTCACGGACGCTTAACTAAAACGAAGACCATGGCAACAAAAATCAACAAAATATAATCTACGCACACCGAACCTTGACCCACCTTATGTACTTCCCAAGGACAGCCCAGCTGGGATGTCGCCCATTCATACTGTTTGAGGTTTTTGCCAAACAAAATGGCGACAAAAAACTCGCCGATCAGAGGTGTCATTTAAATGCGCATGCGACTGCTTTGTACCAACCTTAGTGCCAGAAAAATGGTAAACACGAGATGCGGCAGCGCCAGGGAATTGGGTTTGAGAAAGTGTTGCTTCATAACAAATGGGCATGCGGTACCATGTGTGGGAAGTGGAAATTGAAAAATGTTGATTCTTTCAAAATTTGCGAGATATTTTTGAGGCCATGGCAAACCGTGCCACAAGGTGGCCTGTCTCTAACTGGGAGGGTTGAAATTAGGCATCGTTTTGCATTTCCAATAAATGTCACTCGAAACACAAAATGCCAAATGATATCAAAGCATTATGTCAGCAAGTCTTGAACAGCATCTACGGTTAAGGGAACCAAAGCAATGTTTGAATTCACATCCTTTCACATTTGATTTTTTTTAAGCATACCATCTGCATAAAAGTATGTACGCCACATTTTTTTGGACATTCTACTTGGCATATACTTTGACATGCGACCGGCCATTTTTTTTTGGCATTGTATCTGGCACCTGTTCTGGCACACTTTCCGGCAAATACTGCATGTTTTCTGATATTCTATCCGCCATTTTTTCGGACATTTTATTTACAATTTGTTCAATGCATCTATTCTGGCAACTATTTTGTTGATGCTTTTTCTTCATTATTATTGCATTCTATTTTGCATTTTCCTTGGTGTCTGCCTAGGTTCCGGCAATGCCCCCCTGAGATCTGGCGCTTGCGGTTGACGTCCAGCAGCGCCGAGGAGAAGGAGAAAGATGAGGATGAGAAAATCATTTGGCAGGTAGGGAATAAACAACATCCACATTGCAGAGGTGTTTTGAAAATTGGTTCGCCCAGCACCAGGTTCGCAAATTAGCGTTTCATTTTTGACTAGCCCATTTTGAATGTTGCCATTGTATGACCATTGCAGTTTTTAGTAAATTACGTGTGTTTTATATCGATTTGCATGCTGCATGCATGCATGCATGCATATGCATGCGCCCACACAAAATTCGCACGGTTTGTGAAACAATAATAATGAGAATAGGGCGCAGTTGGATTGAAAAATTGCCGGAACGATCGGGGAAAAATATGACAGACACCCGTGCAGTTTTTGTTTTGACGCTAAATGTCGGGAACCACTTCGATGCTGGTGCAACTGTATACTCCAAAAAATGTTTAGAAATTGTCAAAATCGATGACAGGTAGAAAACCAGAACAAATATTTACCAGATAGAATGCCAATGTATTTGCCAAAAAAAATTTGCAGATATAATGTTCCAATATGTAGGCAATTTAGCCGTCCAAATGGTATGCCAGCAACTATGTCAAAATAGTGTGCCACGTAAAGAAAATGCGAACCTAGATTTTTTCGAGGTACGACCACGTACGACCCATACCTTCGTTCCATACCTTTTCATGGAAGTGCGTGAATTAGTTTGCTTGCATGAGAATAGTTTGGGGGACGTGCGCGGCGTCTGTGATGGCAGGCTTCACAGGGCCACTGCCATGTGGCACTTTGAGAATGGATTGGTTGACGGATTGTCCTTCCGAACAAGTGGCATGCGCACGCGTGAACAAATTGCAATAGTTCGCCACCTGACAATGGTTTGTTTGTCAAACCTGTCGGTCCAAACGATGTTGCAGCCTTGTGCATGCTAAAAAACTACCGTAGATTGACGAAATATCGAAACCTCTTCTATCCGGCCTATCCGGTACAACCCCCTCCCCCCCAAAGTTCAATGTTAATGTAGCCTGAAGTGCGTTAGCTCGAACAGACGAAAAAAAAACCCTAACATCACTTTTGGTAACACGCGTGCTGAGACATTGACATTTAGGGGCGCGGGGGTTAAACATAGTGCGTGTTGCAGGGCTTGAATATTTTGTTCATCTATTGCCTCGCCCCCTGATGTTTTCACATCTTTTGGCCTCCAAACTGCGCAAAACATTGCCTTTTCACAAGCAAATGCCTCGTGACTGTCTCCCGTCCTACCTTTTTATTTCCTATTTCTCAGTTCATCCCAAGCTGCACAAAACATTTGGTTTTCACAAATACGTGCCACCTTTGCGAATCCCGTCCCATGTCTTTCCATTCCCTAATGCGTAACTTTTTCCAAACTGCAAACAACTTGGTGTTTTCACAGCTACATGCTGCATGTGTTTCTCGTCCCATTTCGTCATATTCCTTTATTCACAACTTATTTTCAAAATCCGGAAAACATTGTAATTTCACAGGTGGTTGCCGCATGTCTCTCTCGTCCCATTGTTTCCTTTTCCCCAATTCACAACTAATTCGTTTCATGTGGTTTTGCCAATGGATTACGTTTTTTGTGTTGCGCGGTTTCTTTTTCTTTTTATCTTTAATTAGGAGTTGTCTCAAGCTGTTCAGGTTGCAAAATTCATTGGCAAGGCCACGTCAAACGAATTAGTCGTGAATAGGGACGAAAGGGGCACGCAGCGTTTGCCTGTGAAAACATACTGTTTTGCGCGTTTTGGACCAAATTGCGCGTTAGGGAATGGGAAAAAATGGGACGAGGAGCACATGCAAACATACATCTGTCAAAACGCTCCTTATTTTGCAGTTTGGAATCAGGTGCGAATGAGTAAATCAGAGAAAATGGGACGGAAAACACAAAGGTTGCACTCACCTGTTAAAATAAAATGTTTTGTGCAGCTTGGAATAATAAGTCGCGAGGCAGAAAAAGAAATGGGACGGGAGACAGGCAGGAGGCATTTACTTCTGAAAAAGCAAAGGTTCTGCGCAGTTTGGAATAAAGTCAGCAGCATGCAGAGTGATGTTTCCAGAACAAAGTTTGGAGACCAAAAGGTCTGAAAACATCAGAGGGCGAGACAATGGATGGACGTAGATGGACAAAATATTCAAACCCCTTCTATCCGGCACAAACCTCCCCCCCCAAAACTCAATATTAATGTAACCTGAAGTGCATTAGCCCCAATGGACGACAAAAAAAAACAACATCACTTTTGGCAACACGCGCGCTGAATGATGAGATTTGGGGGCGCGGGGTTCAACATAGTGCGTATTGCAGGGTTTGAATATTTTGTACATTTACTGTAGTGTGGCGCAGCTGCGCTATTTGATGGCAATGTTTTTTGTTAACGGCTACCAGCGTTTGTACCTGAACCAGCTGCAATTTGAAGCCTTTTTTGGTGGATCAATCTGAGAATGCGGGACGTAAGGTGTAAAGGGGGCACAGGGGAGTCTACAGTTTGGAGTGTGGAGTGTTTGCCTTTGTTTATTTTCAATCCCTGCTTGCTTTCGAGACCACGAATGTTTCTGATGATTTGCGATGCTTTGCGCCAAGAACTGTGTTCATATTTTGTGTTGCGCAACAACAACACCAAACCAAAACATAACAAAGCGTTTCAATTTTTGAACCACCATTGCTACTACTATTTCTGGCGTTTGTGATTGGCAACGCTGTCCCATACACTTGGCATCTTACGCCGGGAAATAATCATCGCACCAAAGTTTTCTGAAAAAATCGTCATGCAAAAGCACGCATTGCAATTGGTCGAACCATTTCGCCTATCTCCGAACATGTAGATGTTGAATGATGCTGGTAAGTAGTTGATCGGTTTTCTGGTGAATGACCGGCATTTTTGTAAGATTTGTAAGTATTAGCTGCGCATGGACGATATGTATAAGACGGCGCAAATCACATGATTTGCCCAACCCGCCATGGCTACCACCATTCCTTCGCCATCTAGGAGCATCATTGTCCCGTTCCTGGGTTGGAAACGCGTGCGTGTTTTGACTCAGAGATAATCGAGCAGTAGTAGCATTTAATGGATGATGGTAAAGATTTTGTGCCCCATGTGTTGCTATATGTTCATGCTGTCCCCAACCCGATCATGTTTATTCTAGCTAGCTACACCGAGAAACCACCACAGTGGTGTGAGGACCCTTGCACCTGCAACATGTCCTTTCTGGAGATCTTTCAAGCAGACGAAATGACTTGTGGCAACCCCAGTTTGTGAATCATTTCTGGCACTCAAAACGTGTGGGTTGCCGATGTTCACAGTTGGAAACATTTAATCAATGGCAAATATTTGACCTACAGCATCATATCGTTTCGAAGGAATCAGGACGCATCATGTTGTTTCAACATGGACGGCCGGAATGATACCAAAGAGCGTCAAATCATACCAAACATTTGTGAGAATGTGGCACACTATGCCATTTCCCGGTTCGCCGTAGCGGAAAATTTTCTGGTTCGAGACCTCGAGTGTCGCCATGGCGCCCAAGAAAGCCGAGAAGGCGAAGGCCGACAAAGCCGAGAAGGCGGCGAAAGCGGTGAAGACCAACGTTGGCAAGAAGGCAGGGCGCCTTCCTTCCAATAATCGGAACCTGCTGTTACAAAAATGCATACTAAATCCAAATATTTCATTAGATCGAAAATATACGAGAATCATCATATTTGATATTGATTGGATGTATTTATTTGGTTTGTTTTTTTTGTTGATTCAATTCTTGTTGGCAGGGGATGCACGGGACCATGATAGATGAAGGGAACAAAGGAAAAAGGGAAAGGATGAAGTGAAGTGATCCATTTAGTTCTTTTTTTGGCGATATAGCCACTAATAGTCTGCAGTACTGTTTTTTTTGGCTGAACATTTTTTTGAGGAACATGCATGAACATGCCGCGTTTCAACATTGAAGGATTTCATGACCGGTACGAGGTGTCGCAACCAGGGGACCTTGCCAATTAATGCAGAAAAACAACGCATCGCGTTGGGAATTCAGCTACTGTATTGAAATCGAAAGGATAGGGGGGCGGATTATATATAATTTAGGGTGTTGTTCTAACACGTTTTTGGCAGGTCTCTTCAGACGGTTGCGTACTGTCATTTTTGTCATCTTGCATTGTCTCGTGCACTGATGTTTGCTCCCGTGTTCTGTTTATTTTGCTCTTGTGAGTTGTTTGAAACATATACACTATGTAAAGACATTCCTCAAGTGTAGTGTCATGAACCGCCATTGTCTCACATCAATGTAACATGTTGTACATTTGGCTCAAGCAAAACCGTGCGGCGCCTTTGCAGTTGCTGCCGCCAAGTGGTTTTACCATTGAATAACTGAATAACTGGTTATCAGCCGTACCTGCTCACCCGAGCGGGTACGGCCGTGGTCCTTACATATTTGGTTTTATCTTTTGGGTATCTTTGACTTGTTGGGCTTGAGCCACCCACCTGCTTAGAGTATCCATTCCCCGTCTTTGGGCATCTTTCCAACCAACAAATCGCGTTGAACAGGTTGGATCGTGCTCGAAGCGTCTGCCCATCTTGGATTTAGAGCCTTGGTGAGCAAGCAGTGTGTTCGCTTCCTGCGACCGCTGTGTTGACCAATAAGTGCAGCAAGAGACTTTGGGGTTGCTAGTAGCTTGGTCTAAGCCTCGCTCGTAATCTTCCAAGTTCATTTTCGTATTCACATTCTTAAGACTCATTAACCTGTGGTGTTCGCACCTGCGACCCACAAGCCGTACTTCCATATCGAATACTGGACGCTGATCGCTTTAGGCGACGCGCTCCCTGAAAATTGGAACAACAAGACCAACTGTGACCCTAAAGAAAGAGAGAAAAGAAAGACCTTGACACGCAGACGTTGGCCCAAACAGGTGCTGTTTGTTTAGTGTCTTTGTTGCTGTGCCCCGTTGTATGAGTGAGATACTCCCTCGGCCGACTCGTGGTGGAAAGACCGGATTGAGAGAACTCAGACGCTGGTATCTCTTTCCCCTCACTCAAGCACACCACGCGCTTGGACAAAAGTCGCAGTTGACGTCAAGCGAGGCTGACCTGTTTCATCAGTTACATCGGGTCATCAAGTTTGCAGCAACATTGGGCAAGCGAATTGCGGATTCTCAAGACTCAGAAGACTTCGCACGCGACGCGGGGTTGAGTGTGGAACACCTTGAACTTGTGTTTCGCCCTGGTTCGGCAGCAAGCGCTGCACCAGCTGCAGCTTTAGCCACAGGGCCGACACCGCCCAACCATCCGCCGCCAAGTAGGTCAAGATCACCCCGGCCTTCGTCATCGACTCGTCGGCAGCATAGAGTTGGAGGGGCAACGCTGATTCAAGCAAGTGGTCCTAGGGAAGCAGCAGACGATCTGCTTCAAGCTTTTGGCATCGAGGGTGGACATTCCAAACAGATTGCCTTAGCGCTTCTAGACTTCCACGGGGTCATTGATCTTGATTGGGAAGAATCGTGCTCCATTGTTCGCACTTTGTCCCGAGAAGGCGTTTACATCGGGTGTTTATCTTTTTGCCGAGATCCAGACACCATTGAACACGTGCGAAGTTGCGTTGTTCAGCTTGCTCAGGAGACCAGAGTGACAATCCCAGTTGTCATCACGCCCAGGAGGGTGATCAGAGAGTGCAAAACCCCAGCTGACTGGTGCAAATCGGAGTTCCTAGAACAACTCCCTGTTGGCGAAAAGTTCTGGGTGTGCTTCATCGACGACAAGTGGGGCATCATCAGCGACTGCAGAAGGGTCTTGGCAGGTTCGCAATTCGTGAGATTGATCCACTGCAATCAAGGGCTGAGACGCGCGATTGAGCAGTGGGAGGGTCGAGTAAAAGGGTCACACCAGTTGGTTATTGGGAGTGAGTACACTCTTCGGATTATTCCATAAAACAAAAAAAAAGGTTACATTCATCTTTTACTTTGTGTTCTCCTCATTCATTGAGTCGATCGAACCTTAGTATTTGATTAATTGTTGCAAACCCACCAAGACAGATTGCGATTCCAATCTTATCATTTTTTTTTGTGTTGTGTTCTCCTGCGAGGGATTTGGCATAACCCCCGTTTTTCAGTTGACAGAACCTTCACATCTCCTGTGCTCGCATCCTGCGACCGGGATTGCACAACAAAAAGGGCTCCAATTTTGGGGCGAGATTTGGGACGAAAACCAGATCAAATTTTCAATGTCGACTGGGTTTTCTCCACCTGAATCAAGTTCACTTTCCATATCATCTAGCTCACAGATGGTTTCCTCCACAGAACAGCCGATGGGGGAACGAGCTGCTGCCATGACAACTGTGGTTGAACACCAAGGGAATGCCAGCAGAAGTCATTCCCGACAATCATCCAGGGAATCAAGCAGGAGTTCTTCAGAAAGAAAAGGGGTTAAGAAATCCAATATCAATAGGAAAGGCAAACCCAAAGTTTTGACTGTATCAACCCAGAGCGCACATCCTGCGTCACCCAATGTAGGTGTTGTTGCAACTGCACCGGGTTTAGACAGTGCGTGTGCTGGTTTTCAACCTGGTTTTCATGACGATGACGAGTTCATGAACCCTCATGGTAGTTTACCTGCACAAGGTCACATAGATCAGAGATCCATTCAACAACACCATCATGTTGATCAGACCTTTGTAGATCAAAGATCGGTCCACCAGCATGTGCACATTGAGGATCAGCAGTCTCGACGGGAAGCAGACGAAGCCAGGGCAACAGCCCTCAACATCCAGGCGCAGGCTCAAAAGGCCGTGTTGGAGGCGGAGCATGTTGCAAAAGGGTTAGCTTTTCAGGCAAATGTGGAGGTGAACAGGGTAGTGGAGTCAGCAACACGACAAGTGAATCAAATCATTGAAACAGCGTCATCTGAGAATGAAGAGTTGAGACAACAAAACATGCATCAACATCAAATCATTCAGACAGCGTCGGCCGAACATCAACGACAACAAAATCAAATCAACTTGCAACAACAGATGATTCAAGCCTTACAGGATCAGTTGATGCAACAGCAGAGGCAGATTGAACAGTTGTTGACTGAGAGCCGAAATAGCGCGGATTTTGTTCATGATGTTCCACCCCCAGTTCATCCGTCACCAGTCCATGGAAGCCCAACATCCACATCAGGTAGGCCACCCAGGATTCCAACGCCAAAGGCACCGTCCGAGGCCTCTAGTGCGACAGCAGAGCTTCAGGCTCACATGACAGATGCTGTCAAGGCATTGGGGCAGCAGATTGGGGAGTCTATGAAGTCCATGCAGGACCAGATCAACCAATTGGCTGGTTCTCGCATGCCACAACCATCACCTCCAAATAATTTCGTTTTTCATGAGGGTTCCCACCAGGCGTTCGCCTCACGCGACCCTGGAGATGGAGGGGACGATGACGATGATGACGATGATGATGGTAGTGATGATCCTGATGCGGATGAGTCATGGCATGGTCAGGCACAGCCATTGATTGTTGCAAGACAGGGGCTCCAAAACGGGGGCGAAGGAGGACCACCAGGGGATGATCCACCAAGAGGGAATGGTAACCCATATGGTGATTTTATGCCGGGTGGTGCTTTCATTGGGGATGAGGACAACGTCTATAGGGGAAAGGATTTGTCAAACCTGTCAGTGCCGAGTCTTCCAAGGGATGCTTCAGCCTTTCGGGGTTGGAGGAACTCGCTGATAGCAAAGCTGTCATCCATCGACAGGACGGGCCTGGGAGTCATCATGAGATGGGCTCAGACGGCCTTTGAACCTTCGAATGAACAAATCCTTTTTCACCTTGAGAACTTTTCTCATGGCTTGCCTCGTTTGGATGCATGGCTGGCTGGGCAACTCAGTGAACCAAAGCACATGTCAGGGAACATTGGCATGAGGTTTCAGGGCTATCTTGAAAGAGCCCAGCTCCAGGCTGTGCCATTGAAGGGTCGCAGAATGTTGCATGAGGTTTCGAAAGCTTTTGCCTTGGATCGCATGAGGGGTTCACAGCTGACACAGCAGGCTCTTCTTGAGCTCCCGTTGGATTCTTTTGCACAGTCTGATCTGCGTCTCTTCTATGATCGTGTAGAGTTCATTCTCAACAGCATCCAGCCAAACATGCAGCCATCAGAGCAAACCAAGTATATTTTCTTGTTCGAAAGATTGAAGAAATGCAACGGCATGAGAAGACACATTGATCGTATTAGGGACAGTGGTGTCAATTCTCAGAAGCGTTCTTTTGGTTGGCTTTGGAACCGTTTTGGTGAATACCTTGATGAGTTGAAAGAAGACACCAACCAAGAGTCTGTCAAGAAGTCGCTGACCACAACGGCAAAGCCAAGCAATCCAAAGGATGGCAGTGGTCGGGCTTCTGCACTTCCATCATCTCCGGCAAAGCCGGATCCTTCTGCGAAAGCAGCCGTGGCACCGCCTGTGAAGTCGTCACCTAAGCCGCCTCCGCCAAAGAGCTCAAAGGGTAAAGGTGGGGATGCCAAAGGTAAAGGTAAAGGTGATAGCAAAGCCAAAGGCAAAGATGGGAAAGGTCAGGGGGGTCCAAAGGATTCCAAGCCCAAGAGCAAAGCTCCATGTATCTTTTTCCCACAGGGGACATGCAATAGGGGTGACTCGTGTCCATTTTCTCACGATGTGATCGATGGGGAACAGGCACCAAAGGGCAAGGCCCAAACAAAGGCCACTGCAGCGCCAAAGGCCAAGACTGCAGCAGCTGTTGCTTTTGCATCACTTCCTTCTGCATCCGCCTCATCTGAGCCGATTATGACTGCAGTCGTGCGCGCGTGCACAGCGCCACTGCGGTATTTCGCTCACATCTTTGCATGCGTAGTGCCAGTGTTGCATTCCAGTGTGGCGCACACCCAGATTTCAAAGAACACAGCATCGTCGTCGTTTTGTGTTGATTGGATTGCAGACTCAGGTGCCGGTAGGAGTTTGGGAAGTGTTTCATCACTTGAGGCGGGTGGAATTCCCAGTGGGTTGATCAAAGACAACGCCACTACCACGGAGTTTCCCATTGATTTCGCCACAGGTGGAGGTGCAAGAAGAGGGGACCAGACCATTGGATATGAGGGTGATATATTTGGTCATACCAATGCATATCTTCTCCCAAAGGGTTGTCCATTGGTTCGCAGTCTCGGGGAAATAGTCAACCAACAAAATCGACCATTTATTTGGCTGCCTGGTGAACTGCCATTCTTTGTGAATAGCGTTGATCTTCTTCAGATAGCATGCTCCCATGAGGACCGCATAGTGGCTCACCGTGTTGAAGAAAATGTGCCAATTTTCCGGGAAAACATCAAGATTGTTCCTGGGATGCCGGGCGAAGCCAAAGGCTCCAAAACGGACACGCCCGACTCAGCAGTTTCAATACTCGAGCCGGATGAGGGCTCCAAAATTAGGTCAAAAGAGGGTTCCAAAATTGGGGCGAAAGAGGGCTCCAAAATGCCGGCATCAGATGCAGACTCTGAAGGCGGGGTAGAGTGGATCACAGCTGAGATAAAGCGCGCACGATCTATTGAGCATCGGTTGGCCCATTTTCCAAAGAGCGGTCAATGTTTGGATTGTAAAATAGCTAAGTGCTACAAGAAACGTGTTTCCAAGAAACGAGAGTACGAACTTCTTGATCGGGGCCTTGATCCTGTGAAAGCTTTCGGGGAAAGGATTGCTGTAGACTTTATTGTTGTTAGTAAGACTGCTGAATCCAAAACTGATCACTATGTTCTCATGATTCGCGATGAATGGTCAGGTTTTCTCCAGGGCATTCCCATGTTTTCACGTGATGGGGATCTCATCGTTTCTCACATCAAGAAGTTTCTTGGACCGCGTGTTTCAGCCAACACTCTTGTTTGTAAAGCAGATGCAGCCAAAGAGTTTCAGTATGCAGCCGAACAGCTTGGAGCATACTATGAGCCAACACTCGAGAGGTATTGGCCGCATAACTCACGGCTAGAACGGGACATTCGAACTTTTCAGGAGTCAGTGAGAGCAACTCACTTGTCTTCTGGCTTTGCTGCGTATCCATCCTTGTGGCCAATCACCGTGCAATACTGCACAGTCTCGCTTGCATTAGGATGGAATCAGCCCGATGTTGAACCACCCGAAGGGGAAAGACACTTGACACGCCTTGAGGCAGCTTCAGGTCAAAGATTTGACGGGCCACATTGGTTGTTGGGTCAGTTGGTTTACTACAGGGTCAGTGATCGCACAAAGCTCCACAAGTTTTCTGGTTCTTGTGTTCCGGGGATCTTTGCAGGATGGCGTCTTGAGAATGGATGTCGTTACAGGGGGGTTGTGTTGATTTTGGATTATGAGAAAGTTCGCACTCAGGCCAAAGGTTTTGAACATCTGATTGCGGTACCACAAGAAGAGGTAGTCTTTGATGATCATCTAACTTTACCACTGAAAGTTGCTCACAGAGAATCGCTCACTAAGTTCAACACAGAAAATCCATCAAAGATTCCACCCATCAGCATTCCCTTCAGTGATGAACCCATCGAGCTTCCAGCCAAGACCCGCGCTGAGTACATCACATTGGATCGTCTCATCAAGTACGGTGGCACTGATGACTGCAGAGGTTGTGAGATGCTCACCTCGAGACATTCCAAGGCATGTAGGGATAGGTTCAATCGCCTCATCCGTGCAGACAAGCCAGTGCCGGTTGAGGCAAAGCCTCGGCCTGTATCTGCAGATGATATTCGCGATGGTCAAGGGTCTGGGTCGCCAACGTTCGCTTCACGCGACTTGGCAGAACCCAGGCTTGAAGATGACCTTGTTCCTGAATGTCCGCCGCCAGAAACTGACGAAGCAGCACAGTCGCCAGGGTATGAGCCTAGCATCTTGGCAGATGAGGAGGCCCCACCAATCGAAGGTATGATTGCCGCTTCGCAATCACACGAGGTGTGGGGAGGCCTATCCCGAATCAGACGCCTTTCAACTGACCTCCCTGGGGTTGGGGTGTTGTACGAATATGCTTGCAGTGCGGACTCATTGATTGGGGAAATAATACCACAATACGATATCAAAGTTGTTCGGTTGAGCAAGGATGTCATAGACCTTAGCAATTTCCAACATGTTCTTCAGCTTGTCGAGCAGTTGAAGTCCCATCATGGCGCAGACATTTGGATTTCGCTTCCTTGCGACCCGTGGTCCAACCTGCAAGAACTTAACATTCACCGCCTTGGGGAATCCTTTCTGAATGAACTCACCCAAAAACAGGAGGACTCCTCATACATGGTGGATTTAGCTTTACAGGTTGGGGAATATGTGATCAGTCACAATGGTCGCTTCGTCTGGGAATGGCCGACCTACTGCAAAGGATGGCGACTTCCAAACCTCGTCGAATTTTGCAGGCGGCACCAGCTCATGATGGTGCAGTTTCATGGGTGTATGCTCCAGCTGAAGGGCAAACAAAACAAGTTATTGAAGAAACCATGGATGTTGGCCACCAATGATCGTAGAATCGTTGAGTTGTTTGCGGAAATGCAGTGCAACCACACAGCAGAGCAACATGAGCCATGTGAGGGAGGCAATGCTGCTAAAACCGCATTTTACACCATCCCATTTGTGAACCTTGTTGCTGAAGCCTTATTTCCTAAGCAGTTCTATTCGTCACACATCCCAGCTCTAGGTTGTCAACCAGCCCAAGAACAGGATCACTGTGATGAGCTTGGAACTGATGTACAGGCATTTGGTTTAGTGACCAAGGCACTCAATCGTAGCCAGTGGAGCACAGATCCACGTGCTTTGGCAGCCATCGAGAAAGAGTGCCAAGGACTACGCTCGAACGAGACATGGGATGATTCGACAGTTTGTGATCTTGATCAGTTGATATATCAATCAAAAGCCTTAGGTCAGAATGTTCGTATTGCTGAACTTTTGGTTTTGTGCGGTATCAAACACGCTGAACTTGATGAATCCAAACATAAATATAAGGGAAGAATTGTATACAGGGGTGACAAAGTGTTTACACAAAATGGGGACATCGTTCTCTTCACTGAAGTGTCCACATCACCAACTACACTGATAGCCCTGAATGTTTGCCTGTGGTGGGGCGCCCTTGAAGGGCATGCTACATCAACTGCAGACGCAGTGCAAGCATTCTTGCAGAGCTACCTTCCTGAAGATGAGCTCACGTTCGTTATTTTGCCACGACAATTGTGGCTGAGCCAGTGGAAATCCAAATTCAATGGCAAAGTTGCCGTGAGGCTTCGAAAGTCCTTATACGGACATCCGCAGGCTGGCCGCCTATGGCAAGAGTTTTTGGAGAGCCGGATCTCCAGAATTGGAGCTCAACAAATCCAGGGGTTCCCTAGCAACTTTCTGTTTAACCTTGATGGCCACAGAATGCTTCTCAACATTTATGTCGATGACCTCACACTATCAGGAGCTTCGCATCTGCATACCAAGTTTTGGCAGCGGTTTTCTGAACTCATCAAGATCGAGGATCCGCAAACCTTGCTTCCAAACAATGCAGTGCTCATTTTAGGTCGTTTGCATGAACTTGAAACCCCACAAACCATAGTTATGTCCATGGTTGGATATGCTGATCAATTCGTGCAGCTATATCTCGAAATCACTGGTGTTGATCTGAAATCATTGCGTAAGGTTGCTACTCCTCACATCAATGATAGCACGCTAGCTGACGCTTTGTACGAACAACCAGGATCCATGAAACAACATGCATCAAAGGTGCTGATGAAGGGTCTCTGGTTGGCAAGACTTTGCCGACCAGACATTAGTTTTTCAGTAGGCAGGCTGGCGAGCAGGATCACAGTTTGGAGCCGAGCTGAAGACATTCACCTTCATCGTTTGGTCTCATATGTTCACTGGACGAAGGAATATCAGATGATATGTCAGGCTGGCGCACTCAGTGAAACAGAACTGCATGTATATGCAGACGCAGACCTAGCGTCATGCGTGCATACTGCGCGATCAACGTCCGGCATGATGATTTTTCTCTCTTCTGGAGCTTCGCGTTGGCCGATCGCATGGAATTCGCGACGCCAAACGTCAGTCGCTCGTTCGACAACAGAGGCAGAAATCATCTCCATGGCTGGAGCCATCTACTCAGAGGGACAGCCGCTCCTTGACTTGCTGCAGCAGCTCGTTGGGCGCGACATCACCATGAGGTTGCTAGAAGACAATGCTGCCACACTATCCATTCTCCATTCTGGGTACTCAGTGCGTCTGAGACATGCTTCCCCCACTCACAGGATAGATGTCGCCAGTTTGGCTGACCTCATCCAGCAACGAGGCATGCAACCAGAACATGTGGGAACGGGAGAGCAAGCAGCAGATGGCATGACCAAAGTTGTTGCACCCATGTCATGGGAACGTCTGATTCAGTTGTTGGGCATCAGAACAAAAGTGTAGTGAGAGGCTTTTGGTTCCACACTCACTTCTCAAAATGAGGGGGGAGTTGTTTGACACATATACACTATGTAAAGACATTCCTCAAGTGTAGTGTCATGAACCGCCATTGTCTCACATCAATGTAACATGTTGTACATTTGGCTCAAGCAAAACCGTGCGGCGCCTTTGCAGTTGCTGCCGCCAAGTGGTTTTACCATTGAATAACTTTGTGTTCTGTTATTTTTGCGTTTGTGTTCTGTTTATTTTGCTCTCGCGTTCTGTTATTTTTGCTCTCGTGCTATGTTATTTTTGCCCTCGTGTTCTGTTATTTTCGCTTTTGTGTTCTGTTTTTTTTTGCGCTCGTGTTCTATTATATTTGCGCTCGGGTTCTGCTGGTTTTGTTTTCGCGCTTTGTTTTTAAAATGTAGGCTGTACAGAACACATGCAATTTTTTAACAGAACAAACGTTTTTTTCGCAGAACACATGTAGAATTTTTAGAAGTTTTTTTACAGAACAAATGTGGATTTTTACAGGACAAACGCGGGCCGTTTGCAGAACAAATGTAAACCGGTTGCAGAACAAATGCCCTATTAGTTTGCAAAATTCCCAGACCACGTCTGTTTTTTTACAAAACACATGTAATTTATGAAAGCTAATAGTGCATTTGTTCTGTAAAAGCCGTACGGAACACATGGAGGGTTTACAGAACAAATGCCCTATTAGCTTGCAAAATCTACATGTGTTCTGCAAAAAAATGTTTTTCTCTGGATTTGCAAGCTAATAGGGCATTTGTTCTGTAAATTAAACACGTTTGTTCTGTAAAAATCCACGTTTGTACGCTAAAAAAAATGACATTTGTTCTGCAAAAAGATTACGTGCGTAACCATATGTTTTGGAAAAACATATTCTGTAAAAAGTTTACATGTGTGTTGTGAAAAATCATATTGGTTCTTTAAAAGAATGCATATGTACTGTCAAGAACCTATAGTTGTATCGTAAAAAAAATGACCTTTGTTCTCCGGTACTGCGGAGCACAAGAGCCTCTTTTTACAGAACACGAGGACCCTTTTTACAGAACACGAGACCCCTTTTCACAGAACACAAGGCCCTTTTTTGTAGAACAAAAACCTCTTTTTACAGAACGCATGATTTTTTTTACAGAACATGAGGTTTTTTTTTACAGAACACGGGGACCCTTTTTACAGAACACGGGGGCCCTTTTTACAGAACACGAGACCCCTTTTCACAGAACACGTGGACCCCTGTTTACAGAACATGTGGACCCTTTTAACAGAACACGAACCCCCCAAAGGCTCTAAAGAAGACGTGGTAGGGTAACTGCCCAATATATGATTGAAAAAACAAAATATAAATTGTTAATTTTTCATTGCCACAGTTGGTTACGGGAGGGGAATGGTTTTAAATCAACAGGGTTGCCGATTGGATTGTGAGTCTACCCGGCTGTCCTCGGTTTTGAATAAGATGGGATCCGGAAAATACATAACATGGATCAACACCATGTAAAAAAAAAATATATATATCCCGGCAAGAGACCCCAAACAGTGTGGGGGAGTGGGAGGATAATGTATGATAGTGTTGATGATGATAGTGACAGTGATGATGATTGTGGTGATAAGGATGAGCTTGAAAATGTTGCGGACGATGATGTTGCGGATGATAATGTTGCGGAAGATGAGGTGGAGGGTGATGATGTTGCGGAAGATGGGGTGGATGATGATGATGATGTCAAGGGGGAGGAAGATGATGACGTTGAGAACGTTGATGTTGAGGAGGAAGAGAAGATGATAATGTTGAGGATGATGATGTGAAGGGGGAGAAAGAGGATGATGTTGAGAATGATGATGCTGAGGGAGAGGAAGATGATGATACTGAGGATGCTGATGCGGAGGAGGAGGGCCGATCCCAAGACCGCGCAGCGCGTTTTGTGTGAGTTTGCGCAGCCGAAATAGACGTTGACATGGCACAAGAGCATCCCAAGAGCCTTTTTGTGTGGAAATTTGTTGGAAAAATGCCGAACCCAGAACCCAGGTGCACACTTTGTGCGAGCCTGCGCAGGCGAAATACACTTGGACATGTTAGAAGAGCCACTGCGCCCGGAAATTGAGAGGAAAAGTGCCCGAGCCTAGGCGCACACTTTGTGCATCTTTGTGCGGGCCTGCGAAATCAACATACACTTGCACATGTCACAAGAGCCACTTTGCGTACGAGTTTGCAGCAAAAACTAAGGGCACACTTTGTGGATTTTTTTAACGGAAATTTACAGGAAAAATGTCTGAGCCATCTGATCAAGGATCGTCCTTTACTGCTACCGTAAGAACCCTTCAGTGTGGACACACTGTTTGGGTAATAGTAAAGATGGTCAGGATCAGGGCTCAGGTGGGCTGGGGGACGCTGGGCATGTTGTTTGATCTCGCTCAGCATCTCGCTCAGTTCCAGGTTTTCCGCACCAAACAACGATAAATTACTTTCTTCGAGTGATCCCCACCAACTGAAATTCTATTTGACATAAATTCTAATTTTGTATTTGGCATTCTATCTGACATATATTCTGACAGTCTATCTGACATATATTCTGACACTCTCTTTTAGCATTCTACCTGACATGTTTTCTGACCTTCCTTCTGGTTGTTTATCTGATATTATCTCTCTGGAGATTCTTTGTGGTCGAGGCCCGGCAGGGAACACTCTGATGCTGAGCTTGCTGTTCGGGTCCGGCGGGGAACGCTGCGATCTAGCGCCTGCAGTTGGGGTCCGGGGAGCTTTGATCTTGAGTTTACTGTTCGGTTCCGACGGGGAACGCTCTGATCCTCAGCTTGCTGTTCGGGTCCGGCAGGGAACACTGTGATCACAAGCTTGCAGTTGAAGTCCGGGAAACACTGCGATCGCAAGCTTGCAGTTGAGATCCGGCGGGGAACAGTCTGATATACTCTGGTCCTGAGCTTGCTGCTTGGGTCCGGCGGGGAACACAGCGATCAGAAGCTTGCAGTTGAGGTCCGGCGGAGAAGGCGAAGGAGGCGGCGGAGAAGGAGGACGCCAGTTGACATGAAATCTAACAACCCTCACCAGACAGGTGGGGAACAAATTTGTTTGAGTTTGTGAAACATTGACGGGTTTGAATGTTTGAAATCAAATGCTCGCCGCAAGAACGATCGGAGTTACACATGGGGGAAAAATTCAACAAGCCGGTAAAATCTCACATATAAATGTGTACCGATATGATGTTCCCTTCATAGTAACTGTAAGGGTTGATGCAATAAAAACCGCTGTTGTTCAGACATATGACAAGGATCGTGCGGAGTTACATGAGACAAAACAATTGAGGTAACTTTCGCCCACCGTTACGGAGTTCCAGTAGGGAAAATTTCCCGGGTAAATGTTGATGTACATTCCGGCAACATTAGTAGCATTTATATAAATGATGATTTTTGCCGCAAAGACTACTGAGGATGCATTTGGCATTTTTTTTCAAGAAACCGTGGTCAAATTATTTTCGGCACACCCACTACTATATGTAGCGTGTCTGAAAACAGTGGGCGCCCCAAGACCGTGCAGTTGAAAACCTTATTAAGTGGCCGTTGTGCATTGCAAGACGAACGGATGTTATAAGTTATAATGGCAGTTGTTTACACAATGATACTCCATGATAGCCTCATGGTCGTGTGAACACCTGCCTGCTTGGAATCCCATCCAAGACTGCGGAGGTGAAGAAGATCCGAACCAAGGTTCGCTTCTACAAGCCCAAGACCTTGGAAAAGGCCAATGATTTGTGGTTTCATCATATTTCATTCATTGCTTTGATGAGTTGCAACCCTTTTCATGATGAAGATCCCAACTGACACCAATGTTTTCCCTTTTGGGGTGCATGGCTCAACCTCCAGGCCAGGAATGGCAAATACCCTCGAAAGTCCGTGGAGTCTCGAGGGGACAAACTGGACAAGTACCGCATCATCCAGTGCCCTGTGACCACAGAGTCCGCCATGAAGAAAATTGAGGAGATCAACACTTTGGTGTTTTTGGTGGATGTCAAGGCCACCAAGCCCAAGATCAAGGACGCTGTGAAGCAGCTCTACGATGTGAAGTGCGCCAAGGTCAACACCCTCATCCGCCCTGATGGGAACTTTGGTGGTTAGTAATAGATCGTTTAAAATGGTTCGTTCAGTACCTGACTTGGTAACATACATATGGGTACCAACATGTCAGGGAGTTCATGTTCAAGGCAGTAAACAATGTGTATACGATTAAATGTATAATGTAAAGATCCCTGGTTCAATAGTGGTTTTCAGATTCATATGATTTATCACTTTTGATTTCACACATCGCATGGTATGTTCTTGCCTGCAAGGCATGCATGTGCGCTTTGGCAGAGAGAGTTGGTGGTGTGGAGTTACCTCGCAATGCAATTTGTTTACTTTCTAAATATTTGACTAACTGCATCTATTACATGTTTGATCATATACAAGCAACATGCTGCTGCAACATGCCGCAACTGGCTAGGGCACCCCTTCAAGTTGAAGAGTCAAGAACCCTGTGTTACGTTGATGCTTAGTTTTGATAAATTTCCTCATGCATCTCGGTTCAAGTTCCTGACGCATGGCACTTTGCATCACTTTGCCACCTGGGTTTTAATCCATTACTGGCCACCTGGGTTACTCCATCCATCCCTTGCAAGGAAGAAGAAGGCCTACGTTCGTTTGACCCAGGACTATGATGCCCTGGATGTGGCCAATCGCATTGGCATCATTTAAGATGTTGGACTGGTACCTGAGAAAACGTCGAACCAGAGAGGAAAAAAGCAGATGGACACCGAAGGATGGCCGGATGAAGGTAACATGAAACTGCACATGTTTGTTTCCAACGTATTTTTTCCGTTATCTTTTGTTTCTAACCCGTAGTTAGGTATGAAAACAACAACTGGGGTCACAGCAGCGTTGCGTTGTTTTGGGTGTAGCCAGAAGATGACTAAGGTAGACAGCTCATTGATGTGCAGGTTCAAGCATGTTCAAACAATATTTTTTGAAACAGCAGGATTGGGGTAACGAGTGTTGTTTCTAGACATCGCGTGAGTACGGAAGGACACTTGCAGAATGAATCATATCCCATTATATATGTTTGTTATATATCCTTAAGTTTGTTATCCCATTTCCGGATTAATAAACTCTGGTTGATTGACTGGCGTGTGTTACCTCCAGAAAGTGATGATTTGCTACCAAAAAATGATAACTCTGCAATAAAACAATCCAGGGGCCCAGGGGTTTATTGATCCAGGGTTGACATTGTGGTTGATACTTCTTAGATGCTCGGAAACATGGCTCGTGCGGCAAATGGCATACGTTTCCTTTATAGCTGGATGAAGAAAAACATGCAAGAAATCTTGATTTTCTTATGTGCAAACCAGTATCCAATGTTTGTTCGATGTAATTTCTGATCATTTTCCAAACCTCACTTCAGAGATCTTCATTGAAAAACAAAGTGGTTCTCGCAGTGTTTCCACAAGAAGTCAGGGCAAAATGTGAGAAAAAAACGCCAGAGTTGGCATGCTTCGGATCTCAACGATGTTTTTTTTTATATATATGTTTAACAAGATCACATTGTTACACCTACCGTAAATCACGCCGTTCCAAGGGTTCATGTGATGACCCCCATTGCCCTTTTATGCCACTCTCTGCCGGCTCAAGGGGGACGGCACCATCCGAAACGCGCACGACGGTGAAAATCGCTATGGCGCCCAAGAAGGCCGAGAAGACGAAGGCCGACAAGGCCGAAAAGGCGGCCAAAGCGGTAAAGACCAACGTTGCCAAAAAGGCTGGGGCAACTGTTTTCCACCAATGGGTTTTATCATGGAACAGATCATGGATAATGCTTTTGGTGATTGCTTCCATTGTTTTAGGACACCTCCATGTGGTGATGGGATTGCTGCCGGTTTTACACGGAGGAACATGTGATTTATTGCGTCGCTTTATGGTTTCACTACAAGCCGTGCATGGACGCATTAACCCACCAAACCTACGATGGTGAATAAGTGAAACGAGGTGTGATTGTCCCATGTTTTTTCGTGCCATTTCAAGGTCTTGCCTTCGCCTTGCAAGGCCTCAGTTGTGATTGTTGGATTGTTAAACCCAATTTGCCTGTGGATCATTGAAATACAATAAGCCCTAGCTAATACGCTTATAAAGTAACTTTTTTTTTGAGGGCACCAACTTGTGATAACTTGTGGGTATTTTGATGTTTGTTGACATTGGGTTTCGGATTGGTTATAAAATACTAACCTGATGCCATAATTAAGCATTTAAGGCAGATCAGTGGGATTGAAATTCGGGCATGAAGTCATGATAAGCCTGCGTAAAGGCAAATTGCTGGGACATGCTGGGGTTATTGTTGTCGTTTTCTTTTGGTCGAGGCACCCATGGTGGCGCGAGTATTTCTGTTATTTTTCAAGCAGAAGGTTCCGACAGACAAAAATCACGTACTGCGAAACCCAGACGTTGACTGCAATTCCACATTTTGATGAAATTTATCGGATATTGGTTACCATGGGGCCGTCAGAGGTTTCCTGAGAATGGATTGGAAAGGCAACTCGGGCCGCGTGCATGTCTGCCCTGTTGAGGTGAAGAAGATCCGAACCAAGGTTCGCTTCTACAAGCCCAAGACCTTGGAAAAGGCCAATGATTTGTGGTTTCATCATATTTCATTAATTGCTTTGATGAGTTGCAACCCTTTTCATGATGAAGATCCCAACTGACACCAATGTTTTCCCTTTTGGGGTGCATGGCTCAACCTCCAGGCCAGGAATGGCAAATACCCTCGAAAGTCCGTGGAGTCTCGAGGGGACAAGCTGGACAAATACCGCATCATCCAGTGCCCTGTGACCACAGAGTCCGCCATGAAGAAGATTGAGGAGATCAACACTTTGGTGTTTTTGGTGGATGTCAAGGCCACCAAGCCCAAGATCAAGGACGCTGTGAAGCAGCTCTACGATGTGAAGTGCGCCAAGGTCAACACCCTCATCCGCCCTGATGGGAGCCTTGGATCAATGGGACATTCAACCTTGGTCCATAGGTGGTTAATCCATGTTGATTCGTGTTTTGGTTCATCCTTGAGTAGTTTAATACAGTTTCATTCTGCAATCTTGAACGTAGGGTAGCAAGATGGAGAGTACCAGTTTGATAACTTCAATCTTGGACCTGAGCCATACCAGCACAACGGCAGTTTAGTGGAAGATGCCGGTTACTATGTTTCAGCCATTTCGGAATGTTTTGGCTGCTTGCAAGGTGGTGCCGACTGTGAATGTGTATACTTATAACTTATAACGTCTTTCAAACCAGCTTGGCTAGCAATATGGGGCATAACCTTGTCCTTGCCAACACATCCAAAACAATCCCGAAATCATAGTTGATCCTTTCCACAGACTCTATTCTCAAAGAGGCTCACTGCTGGTTTTTGGTGTCTGATTTTTGTTCCTGTGTCATACCGGCTGGCTGGTGCGTGAAGCCGGGTGAAGGACAGTAATTATTGGTAAGTCATGCAGATATGCGAGGCTACTGAGTGAGAATCATTACTTGAAATGCATTATTGTTATTTAATCTTAGTTCAGGTTTGTGGTATTTTAGTTCAGATTGCCCAGTTTCTTGAGGCCTTTCGATCCATCCATACCAAGGAAGAAGAAGGCTTACGTTCGCTTGACCCAGGACTATGATGCCCTGGACGTGGCCAATCGCATTGGCATCATTTAAATCGACCACTTTGTGTGCGTGATGCTGCTGAGGGAAAAATCGGTCGCAACAGTGTCGGTAGGTCCGGTAGGTTCTGGCATGAGAAATCTGCACTTGACCTAAAGGACAAGAACCCTGCAGGTTCTGAGCATTATCCGTGAAAACATTACTGAATGGTGGCCATATATACAATTATATAATATGATTTAATATGATTTAATTATTGGTTGTTCTCCATCTGATTTGTGACGATCCCAATCCAACCAGGGCAAATCATTGGCCCAGTCATTGGGGACGCCGGGCCGCTGGTGACCAATGGAATGTTGACTCCATGGTAAGTGAAACCCGGGTTGATGCCGATTGATGTTCCTTGATGTTCATTGATGCCGAGATCTTAGATTAGAAAGTTGTTGGTTCCCCCTGATTTTGAAGATTTGGGGAGCTATGGGCAGACTGGGTTTGAACTAGGTCCGCGAGATGGATGGCTAGACACGCTTCAATGTCACAGACACACAAGAGTTCAGCTTTAGTTGCATCACCATATGGTGTTTCACCACATCATGTTTTTCTGCCAAATCCTATGTGGACCCCCCAGTTTTGCTTATGAAATCGTCCCATCCGCCCGGCTCCAGCGGAAAACCCCTGCCAGTTCCCGTCGCACGCAGCATGGCGCCTAAGAAGGCCGACAAGGCCAAGGCCGACAAAGCCGAGAAGGCGGCGAAAGCGGTGAAGACCAGCGTTGGCAAGAAGGTGGCAAACACATGGGGGGGCTCCATGGAGAAACGCCCCGAAAATGGATGAAACTTTTTGTGGTGATGAAGCTGTGTAATAAATGGGCCTTGGGGAACTGACACCACCGTTTTTCTGGATTGTTGTTTTGCGTTTTTAGGGATGTGTTTGGTTTTATATTTCTTGTTTCCTGCATGTTTTGAAGAATGTGATTGTTTACAACATACCGGAAGGGGTGAAATAACTAGTAAGGGCCCAACACCAGCCCATCAAAAGCAGTTGCTGTAGTCGCATTGCCTTTTGTTTCAAAATGACTGTCATCGAATCTTGCTGCGAAAAAACACATCGGCAGAAACATAGAGCAACTGCATGACATGTTTCCATCCATCAGTCCAGTCTCCTCATTGTAGCACCCTGTTGAGGTGAAGAAGATCCGAACCAAGGTTCGCTTCTACAAGCCCAAGACCTTGGAAAAGGCCAATTGTTTCTGGTTTCATCATATTTCATTCATTGCTTTGATGAGTTGCAACCCTTTTCATGATGAAGATCCCAACTGACACCAATGTTTTCCCTTTTGGGGTGCATGGCTCAACCTCCAGGCCAGGAATGGCAAATACCCTCGAAAGTCCGTGGAGTCTCGAGGGGACAAGCTGGACAAGTACCGCATCATCCAGTGCCCTGTGACCACAGAGTCCGCCATGAAGAAGATTGAGGAGATCAACACTTTGGTGTTTTTGGTGGATGTCAAGGCCACCAAGCCCAAGATCAAGGACGCTGTGAAGCAGCTCTACGATGTGAAGTGCGCCAAGGTCAACACCCTCATCCGCCCTGATGGGAGCCTTGGATCAATGGGACATTCAACCTTGGTCCATAGGTGGTTAATCCATGTTGATTCGTGTTTTGGTTCATCCTTGAGGAGTTTAATACAGTTTCATTCTGCAGTCTTGAACGTAGGGTAGCAAGATGGAGAGTACCAGTTTGATAACTTCAATCTTGGACCTGAGCCATACCAGCACAGTTTAGTGCAAGATCACAAATAGGGACGGTTGGACCCAGCTTTAAACAAATGGTTTTGGTTGTAAATAGGGTTTCCCCAAATCCACTGACTAATAGTCATTCTCCTCATTTTGGGGGCATACCTCATGTGCAAACACACTCAAATATCATATCAAGTTGACCACTGTACATATCTCATGATTGTCACTGTCACCATTAAATCATTATCATCCCACTATGGTTGGTATATTCCCATGGAATATCCCCAAAATTATCCCGCCAGTCCATCATTCATGGCTTAACCCCTCCCCATTTTTTCCAACTATATCTTCATGATGTTCATTTTTTTAATGCCCATTCCAAGTTGGTTATATCCCTGGTACCGTAGATCCCCAAGTTTCATGGTTCAAGACAATGTTTTCCTCATATTCGGTTAAACCGTTTATGCTGTCAGGAAGAAGAAGGCCTACGTTCGCTTGACCCAGGACTACGATGCTCTGGACGTGGCCAATCGCATCGGCATCATCTGAGTTGGTCGCTGGTCACTGCGTCCGCGCGACACGCGAGTTGGGAGCTGGAAAAGCTGCTGCTTTTGTCCTTGGCGTCTTTCTTTAACACGGATTGTATAATGGGAAGTTCATGGAAATTAACCAAAATGTTGATTCTCGTTTTTGTGGAATTGTTTTTGTTCCTGGGTGAGTGGGGGTTCCGGGTTGTTGTTGACTTTGTTGATGGATAAAGGGGGAACTCGGCAGAAATTGGGATGTATGTTGGAGATGTGTTATTTGCTTGTGTAGCCCTTGGGCAAATCCAATATATTCGCGGTGCAGGTGAGGAGAGCACTTGAGAGCACCAACCATATTGTGTGCTATATGTGCGGGTGTGTCCTTAGACTACGAGACCAATACTGGTTGGTGATTTGGGATATTCTTATTTTTCAGATATTTGGAATAATCTTCCCAACTGACACTGACCAATATTTTTTCAGAGGGGTTGAAACCACCAACCAGAATATATACTAAGATACCAGTAAGTCCAATTCTCACAACTATGTTCCATTGTTACGTTGGTTGTCCCCACCATGCTTCTATTGCGCTTTGCATCTGACCCCTGCCCTCTCACAATATATTTGTTTGACAATGGTTAGTTGTAGATTTAGTTCTCTTTGTTTCGCAATCCCATCGAGAAGCTAGCTAGCACATGATGGGACAAAATCCTCATATATGCCGCTTACGGGATGCAACCTGCCCAGCCAATGAGAAGGTTGAAAGAGACAAGAGAAAAGAACGCCCAATCCAACCGTATCACCACATATCACCACTGAATAGGAAACAGCTGTTATAGCTGAAGCTTGTTCCTGGTGACTTTTCTACCAGCTGCAGAGTCGAAGCGCTGAGGTGAGAGCGCCTTTACTGGACAGTGCGGGAAAAGAGGGTGTTGTGGCCGTGGGCTGTGCCTGCATCCCAGATGGGTCAACAGGACTTTGCCCAGATGATACCCGGTGGGGGCAAGTTGGGAAGACACAACCAGAAGGATCCTGAAGGAAGTTTGTTACATAGCCGGATTGTACTCATCAACATGGGATATAGAAGTACAGAGAGAGGAGAGAGAGGGAAATTACTGTATACATATTTTTTTGTGCCGATAGGCCCTGTATGCGTGTGTGGACATACAAGCAGCAACTTCAACAATCAACTCGTGATCGCAGACATGGTGATTTCCCATTCGCTACTGGCAAACCTCACTGATTCTCATCAGTAGCACCCATGTTTTGTGGACCATCCTTTATCGGTTGATTGTGGTTGAGCCAAGGTTTTTGACTACCTGAAAGTGCAGCCCCAGTTAGAAGTGTATATATATACATATATATATATACTAGTTATGAGGTTTGCTAGCTTACGTCCCAACTAATGGGGGTCTATAACCATGGTTATATTCATTTATTTAATTTCTTTATATCTATTGTAACCTCAACTGCACCCTCAAGTAGGAGTCGAGTGGGTTCTTTTGTTTCCTTCCTTTGCTTGGTGCCACACATCACCTTTCGGTCCATGGACATGGTTAACTCACCCAAGACCCGACACAACCTCCTGAGATCTTTGCCAGCGCTTTGGGCACAAGGGCAGGGCACAATGAGCAGATCGGCGGGGGCAGGATCAACGCCGTAACGGAATCGATTGGAAGGCTTACCTCATATTCATCCCACATGCTTCATGGCTTCAGCTCCTAGCCATTGCCAGTTTCATCCCCCACCCACTACCCCCAACCAGTCCCTACTTACTGTGCGGGGTTTCCCCCAGCTTGTTGGGTGCCTTAAATGTAGCCGCAGGGGCCCCGGACCGTGCCATGGGCCATGGGGAATTTGCTTCTTCCGCCTTGTTGCTGTAGCGAGAACGGGGCCGGCCTGGTGGAGCGTGGACTGTCCAGCCGCTGAAGCTGAGAAGCTGACGGGAGAATGCTCTTAAAGCAGACCAGGGAAGGTTAGCTATATCATGCTATATCTATATTTTTAATTATAGATAATATAATTGCATAGAATTATATCTATAAACAAAATACAAGTAATCATACTTTACATTATATACTTGAATGGCATCGAACTACTTTGGATTATGGTTGGGAAGGTTATTGTCGGATATGTTCTGCTATAATTATTCAGATTGGATACGGCCATGTTGGGATTTTCCTGTTGGATGTCAGGGCTGCATTTTCTTGTTCTTCCTGTGATTTTGTTGCGCCACCTTTTCTTCACCTCACCCAATCAGACTCTGCTCCGAAATGCTCCTGCTGCAGAAGATGCGGTCCTTGTGTTTTCATGGGTTGAAGCCACCAACCAATGAATATTACGAAATCCTAGAACCAGGTGCCTGCAGGGTGGCCGGCCCTGCTTGTGCATCTTTGTGTTGAATACCAGTTAAACTACTTTCCTTGAACTTGATGATGGGAATTTTCACGGGAAACTGTAGCAAACTCCGAATTTTGTTGGTTGAAATATGTTAAAACAACCATGGGTTCCGCTTGAAGTTTTTTCACTATACATAAGCCCATTGAAAATTGGGATGGGTTACATGTGCTGGGGCTGGTGCAGTCCCAGTTTCTGATCCCAGCAACTTGAGCCAGTAATGGGATAGGATACAACTGGCCACCTTCCGGTTGTTGGGTAGAAATTCAATCTCCACTGCCAGCTGTGTTTTTGTTCAGTCATGTCCTCTTTGGTGAACCTGTTGCTGGCCGCGTGTTTGAAACATGATCATTTTGATTATATAATCCCTTTCCCGTAGTGGATACCCCCCCTGATTGGATCATGTGAGTAGATATGAGTAGATCCAATAAAAATCCATGGCTTCTAGCGCGGTATTTGAATGATTTTTTTACAACGGTTCTGGGAACTCGGCAGAAGCTGAACGCTGCGATGTTGAAAATTTGCCCTTGTTGATTGCCGGTGGTTAGTTATCAAAGTGTTGGTGATATATGACTCATTATAGGTATAGTTATTGCACTATTTTTGATAGTTGATAAACCCTTATTATTAATTCTTGGGGGAGTCACCTCGGAGGGGGGGGTGTGGGTCCTGCTGACCTTTGTAAGGCCAGGATGCTCCCGGCCGGAATGAGCTTGCGGTGTCCATGCCGAGCATGTCACCCTCCATGCCCCATTCCCATGTCGGGGCGCTGGGACCGGGTCAATATTGTGTGGGGCCCAACGTCCACCAGGAAATAGTGGTGGTTTTGGTGTGGTAAAAGATGGAGGTCACCAACTACCAACATTTTTTGTTGCATATTTCAGACTAGAGAGGAAGAAACGAACGGATGCTAATGGCATAGAAATAGAAATCTGGAATTATGAGCCTATGGACTATGGACCACCTGTCCCTCTTGGTCCTTGCCGTATTGCTTCTCGTCACTGATCTTAGACATTCGAAACAGATGTTCGGTTTTGTGGAAGATGTGGGAAGTAGCTTGATCATGTTTGATCAATTTTTCTTGACGGGTCGCGTTCCACTTGGTCGCTGGTTTGCTATGCTCCTTCTGGTTTCCCTGCTGTCCCAAGCCCCTTCCGGGAATCACAACTGGTGGGTTGCCAGATGCATAACGCATAACGCAATATAAACTCACATGTTTATTTGATTGTGTGCTCATGTTTGGTGACTAAACACATCTAAACACCTTGTGTGATGCTTCTTTTTCGTTTGAAAACATCGTTTGATTGTCCGAAAAATAAAAACATGGAAATCCCCACACCTTTATCAATTTTAGATGTTTTTTTTTCCTATGGCTAGATCCCAAAACCATGCCATCCCCTTCTGACGGCAACCGCTGAAAACCGCCAGGATCCGACGGAGGAGGAGAACTCCGCCGTGTTCCTCGACGGCGGCCTGCGGTTTCTGGGCAAATTCCAGGAGATCCTTCGGGTTTGAAAACTGCAGAATCCCATGGATGGTTTCTGCCAAGAACCTGGGTGAACCTTGGAAAAACCATCAACAAATCGTGGTTTCACTAATCGATTTTTCATGGGATTTCATGAGGATATCCTTGTAGGTTGTATGTCCAGCTATTAGTATGGTGCTGGGATAAAGCTGAAGATTTATACAACCATACTGAGGATATAGTGGGGATAGAAGCAACCAGTCCGGTTCAACTTGGATCATTTCCGTCAAAATTGGTCTAGGGCGGTCCCAAGAAAGATCCCGAAAAGTGTGTGACCAGGATGGTGGTTCGATGATGTTTCCTCCAGAGTTTCCAGGTGTCCAACTGTTCCTATCTACTTGGAGTGTGCTAGCCATCAACAAATAGAGATTTTTCATGGGTTTTAATGGGATGTCATGAGGAATAATGTATGTCCAGCAGATAAACCATGCGAAACCAGGGATAAATTTGGAAATATGGTGAGTTTTGAGGATTTATTATAGGCTGGATTTAAAGAACAGTGGGGTATAGTGGGAATAAAACCGCATTCTGGGTCAACCCTGGACAGAGTACTCCTTTCATTGTCAATTCATATTTTGTTACAGATATACTAGCGGGAGAAGGGCAGGGTATCTAAGATTTGCCATGTTACCGGTACTGGGTACAGATAGATGCGCATTTCTCACAAAAATATCTGCTGTTGATCAACACATGCACGTGAATTACACTAGCCACCAGCTATGTCCTTGCATTTGATGTCAACATTCTTGTTGTCATGTTCCGACTGGTTTATCCGTAAAGGTTGGGAAGTTCCGGGAATGAAGACACACACACACACACGCGGATATATATATATATATAATGTAATATATATATAATATAATATATAGAATCTATAGTATATATCCGTTAATATATATATATGTATATATATATTATTGTATATATATATATTTATTTATATTACATATATATATATATATATATGTATATTACATATATATATGTTATACATATATACAGTCATACACAAAAAATATAAATATAAATATATATATATATTACCTAGAACTTGTTTTCCGGGTGGCCCAGCAGAAAAACCTCTGGCCGTTGGCCAAGCTCCCTGAATCCCGGTTTCAGCTCCGAGCTCGCAGCGTGGAGGATGGAATGAAGACCGGCTACGGCATCTTGGAGCGGCCTGCCGCTCGGCGCGGCATGGCGGATCAGAATTTAGCCAATGAGTTTGGGAGTTTGATCAATGGATCTTCAACTTCTAAGTGATTTTGAAGATTTGTTGTTAGTTATCTATGCTGATTAATGGGTTTTGGTCTTGGTGACTTCAATGGATGGGGTTTGAAAGAGATTGGATTTGATCAGATTTTATGATGAACTTTTGTCTTTGCACCCCCAAGTTGGGACTTGGATTTCTTTGAACAGGACTCGAAACGCCCCCACTACAGGAGCGAATTAATGTTTCAACAAGTGGAAGTTCCATCGGCAAAAACCAGCTTTAAACAACTAATGTCGCACGGATTCACCAAGCATACCAAAACGGATGCATGTCATCACGTTTGACTTATGAAAAGCGCGAAAATAGATCGATCACCAGGTATGTGAGGAGAGAGTACTGATGAGCACTGTATATTCTCCAAACGGTATGTTCCCTCATTCTTCTCCACAGCCGATGATGCTGGCCTACACTCTACAATCTCTCCATCTTGGGGGATCATCTCCTTTAGAATTCACCGAAATAATTTGAAGACACCTCCATAGGTGGAGCTAAAGCCATGCTTTCCTCTAGGTTTTGGTTCAACCAACCCATTGATCACTAGACATCATTATTCATATATTCATTGGTGGCATCTCCATTTTTGGATCGCTAAATGATGTGAAATCAATATGAACAGTTAAATCCTTGATTGTGCCCTTGACCTTATAGGTTTCCATCTGTGGTTCTGAGGATGGCAGCCGCTATGAAGGCGAATTCCACGAGGACAAAGCGAGTTCCGCGGCGTGAGGGGAGCGCTGCTGATCGGTGCAGGTTTCCTAATAGGATCTATGGGACTGGGACTAGTTTAGGTCTTGACTTGGAATACTTCAAATGAATGAACATATATTATTAAGTATATTACTGTATTATGAAGTAATAGTCTCATAGTCTCCATATATATACAGTAGTATATGTATATGTATATATATATATATTCCAGTAATAAGTAATAGCCTTATAAAGACTTACATCGTAGCGTTGAAGATGCAACCAGGCAACCAGCTTCCGATCTAGACATCGGTGGAATTTCAAGTGCTGGCATCTGGATTCAACGCGTTTTTTTAAATAGGGAGTTAGGGTAGCCATCATTTAGTGAGATGAGATGATTGAGAAATAACACCAATTTTATGGAGGATCACCCACTTAGTATATTTAGTACTATTAAACCTGTCCCGTTGCGGTTCGTGGTGTGCGTCTGCACGCGCATAGTTTTTTCATTGCATCTTCACATCATGCTGATTTCCATTTAGTCAGGTGTGTGTTTTTTTTTTATATGTATCAACATACCTTTGCTCCCAGAACTGGATGTAGGGAAAAAATCGAGTGAACCCTGTTTAAAAATGATGATGTCTCATATTTTCTGGCTTTTCCGATCCATATTTTCCCGGTGAAATGCACCATGTTTGATGCTGAAATCCCTCATCTTTCCGACGGCTCTTCCAAGGTGGTCCAGGGACGTTGGTTTGTGCCACCGGCGATGTGTACGAGGGTCAATGGCTCGAGGAGCCAACCGGATGGTGCGTGCCAGTTAGTTGCCTCATGACCATGATAGCAAGTCTATTACATATATGATATATAAATTAAAAACCACCAAAGATTGAAAAGGAACAAATTGCCACTACCATTCACTCCTATCTCTATGTGGAGGTGCTATATAATAATTATATATGTTTGTCATTATCTGTCTATATACAGTAAAGGCCAATGGTTGACCATCATTGTATCAATTCAACTGCCTTTTGAGGTAGCATTTACCATTTTCAGACACGCCCAAATGGGCAGATGTTCAGTGGCACATGGGCTATTCTATGTTTGGGTTAGAAGCCTTCTATTTAAGAAGCACTTGTGCGCCTTCCCATATCTCGAAAGGTAGCGGTGAGCTACCTGAGTTCCCCCTTGCGTAGCAAGTATTAGGGGGCGAGCGGTGCAAGTGCAAGAGTTTGGGCCGGTTATGTCTCGGTCCGCCTTTCAAGGGGGGGGGGGGCCCCTGTTTTTGTTTCGACCTAATACCTACATAGGTACATGCATGAGTATTGAGCACATTTATATGCGCCCCTCAAGGCTCAAGAGGTATATAGAGTAACCCTGTAGACAAGCACTGACCGGCAACAGGCTGAGAGTAAAAGAGTGCTGTCATTGGGGAAGACGCCTTAGCTGATCTTGAAGTAGACGCTAGGGCCCCTCTTCAAGTGGTAGCGGAGCAGTGATCCCTCATTGAGGGTGAGCTCCAGGTAGAGCCCAAGAAATGGCAAGCCATGGCTATGATGATGATGACTTCGACATTGTCGATGCAAATGAATGGAACCAATATGACTCTTATGCAATGAGAAGAGCACCCCAGCATACACAGATTCATATGACGCAACAGATGACCACAAAGGTTGCTCCAGCCTATGATGGGCGAACCAGCTTCTTTGCTTTTGAGGATGCAATTGATGACTGGTGTGACATTACGGAGTTAGAACCAGAGAAACGTGGTCCAGCATTGCGCAACAGACTGGAAGGAGATGCTCAACAATACAAGAGGCTATTGGATAGAGAATTACTCAGGGATCCCTATGAAGGAGTGGCTTATTTCAAAAGATTTCTACGACCTCATTTCATCAAAGGTGCCCAGAACGTGTTCTTATACCGTTTCATGCAGTTCATGAAGTTCAACAGAGGAACAATGGATCTTCAGAAGTGGATGACTAGATTTCAACTCACTGGCAATAGACTTATTGAGTCTTGGATGGATTTACTTCCAGAAGTAACAGTGACTAGTCCTGAAGCAATTCTGTTTGTTCAACAACGACGTCAAGAACATGAACGAGATCAACAAGAGAGAGCTGAAGTAGCAGCAGCCTCAGGAACACCCCATGTAGCTGTTCCTTGGACAGATGAACTGGCACTAGCGGCATTCAGACAATTTCAGGAAAATCGTAGAGAAGCACAGCGACAAGCATTCCCACTGGGTGAAAATTTGCTAGCATTGATTTTTGTAAGTCTAGCTGACCTGAGTCAAGATCAGAGAAACACACTCACAAGTATCATGACACATCGTGGACGAACCCTCGATCGATACAGTATTCAAGAACTACGTGACCTGTTTTTGGAAATGTTTTGCACTACCAAAACAGCAGTTGACAATCCATTGATGCAACCCTCTGGCATGGCACAGAGAAGATCTTTCCTCGTACTGGATGAAGGTGAATTAGAAGGAACCGACGGCTATTGGGCCGAAGATGAAGAAGACGGCGCAGAAGGATTCCTGGATGCCTTAGAAGATGTTTTCTGGGTTTATGATGACGCCAACTTCACATGGTATCAGAGAAGGTTCCAAGGCAAATACATCAGACGAGGCAAAGGTAAAGGAAAGAGAAAAGGAAAAGGAAAAGGCAGAGGAGGACGAAGGTTCTTCAAATCAAGAAAAGGAAAAGGCCGAGGAAAAGGAAGAAGAAAAGGCCGTGCTCACATGGTGAGTGAAGAAGGTTATGAAGATGAATGGCAAGAAGATGAATGGAATGAAAACTATGACGGCTATTGGGCCGATGATCAAACCTGGAATGAAGGCTATTGGGCCTATGATGATCTGTACTACATGGATGAGTATGGATACTTCCAGAAGAAAGGAAAAGGAAAAGGAAAAAAAGGCAAGAAAGGCAAGGATGATGATGGAAAAGGAGGAAAGCCAGGAGATGGAAAAGGCAAGTCGAACTATGTTCAACCTCAGACCACATCAGCTCCTGCCATACAGAATCAACAAACTCAACAAGCTCATTATTCTTCTGCAGCTTCAAGTTCTGGTCATGGTTTCTTTTCATTTGGAACAACTGAACCAGCACGTGTTGATGTTGCAGAGACAGAGCCAGCACGTGTTGATGTTTTGACATCCACGTATGCAGCACAAGATGAACAACGACGTACTCGTCGTGGAGGACAGAACCAACGTGATGCAAGAGCACATCAAAACAGGAGAGAAATGAAGAGATTCCCTGTTCTGGTTGGAGAAGTTGGTGCACTACGACAAGGTGTACAACAACGTCCAGCTGTAGTGCCCAGGCAAGTTGGTCTTCAAGAAGGTGAGGCTTCATGGAAGCCATTGGCAAAAGGCACAACATTGTTTTCACATGGATGCTCTACAGAGATAGAGGAACCATCACAGCAGAGTGCTTTTTCATTTCATACTGTACAAACTGATCTGGCATGTGAGAATGGACTAGCTTTTCACACAGAGAATTCTGCACCACCAACTGTGTGTATTCTGGATCTTGGATGCACAAGAGCTATGGGCTCTCGACGAGCAGTTGAAGCATTTTGCAGATATGTTGACTCACATCCCAACAGTGGACTCTGGTATGAAATTCAGCCAACAAGTTCAAGATTCTTCTTTGCAAACTCACAACAATCAAAATGTACTGAGAAGCTCGTGATATTCATGTATGATCATGGATGGAACACTCAGTTTACAGAATTCGACATTGTCGAAGAAGGTGATGTCCCATTGTTGATGTCACTTCCACAGATGAGAAACCTTGGATTTCAATTTGAACTTACTCCAGAGAAGGCTTATTTGTCCTGTGCACGTATTGGCATGAGAAAAATGGTTTTGAGGACAGCCATTAGTACTCATCTCATTCTCGACCTACAAGATGTAGCATGGTACATGAGCCAAGTTCATTTCAAAACTCCACAAGTCAAAAGTTTCTATTCACAACACGATCACTTTGAGTACAGTCAGATTGCTGTCAAACAAGATGATCATGAAGGAGAAGCTTTGGTGACTGGTGACTACTGGCAGGTTGATCCACTACGTCGTGAACTCATCAGGCACCACAAGGACAAGAGAATGAACTTACATGAGATGACTCGATCAGAGAAAACTCCAATTCCAAAAGATCAACTTCTTGATGAGAGAGAAACCCACATGGAATTCCAGAAGAGCAAGAAGAAGGTTCTTCACAAGGACAACTGGCGCACTGAGAAGAAGAGGTTTTCTGAACAGAGTGAAGAGTTCTGGAAGGGCAAGACCATCTACAAGATCAAGGAGGACTACGTGATCCCAGATGACATTGTCAGAAGTGACATTGATCGTGCAAAGCCCTTTCGTGGAAACATTGATGATCTTTTTCACCCTGAGTCAGCCTCTTCAGTGCCATCAGGTGTACAGAAGAAGAAGCCAAGCTCCTTAAAGAAGGAGGAAGGCAAACCGATTTCAAATGGACCAGGCTCGAAAAAGATTGAGGTAGGTCCACCTGCAGCCAAAAGACACGTAGGTAAGCAGAAACCTCAGGTTGTCGATGACTCTCAATCAGGTTCATCAAGAAAGAAGGTTGTTGTCTCCTATCCCAAGCTTGATGAAGAAGATGAGCTTGACAAGGTAGCTAGGGAATTAGGTTTGGACAAGATTGATTCAGATGAACCTCAAGTCATTGAACCAAAACATTCTGCACCTGCGCGCAACCGTGGTAAGCAAGATTCAGAAAGTCAAGTTGAGAAACTAGGTAGTGATGCTCTTGAGCCTAGGCGAGTTTCGATTCCACTGCCTGGTAGTGAAGTGCAAGCCATGACACCAGCATACAGAAAGATGCTCAGGAAACTGGAGGATAGTGTGGAACTTTACAAGCTTCATATCAAACACTATCACATGTCTCCTCAATTCAGACGAAGGACTTCCATGTTAGGACTTCCTGACTCTGTCTATCAGAAGTATGAGGAGATGTACAACAAGTGTCGTGTGTGTAGTACTTCCATTGCACCACCGCCGCGAGCCATACGATCCACCAACTTTGGAGATGTTATCTTTGTTGATCATGCTGAAATTCAGTTGAGGAAGAACAAGTACATGGTGTTGCTTGTTCTTGATGGTGCAACCAACTTACTTTGGGCTACGGCACAAAACTCACTGAACAACAAGGAAACCATTCAGGCTCTAAGGTTGTGGAGTGATGAACACAATTGTATGCCTAAAGCCATTGTAGGTGATGAAGCTTTCTTTCAAGAAGACTTTCTGACTTATTACCGAACTCATGGTATCAAGGAATGTCCCTGTGGTTCAAGAACCCCATGGCCTAACAGAGCTGAATCAGCTGTCAGACTTTTCAAACGACAATGGCAAATCATGTCCAAGAACCTTGAAGATGATAGGTTCAAAGGAATCACCATCAGAGAAGCTGTGAAGCGTACTGTTTGGGCCAGAAACACTCAACTCACTGTTAGTGGTTATTCTCCTTTGGAAATTGCCACTGGTAGAAGACCACCAGATCTTCTGGATATTGAGACTTCTGATCCTGCTCAACTTAGTGTTGACCCTTTACCTGAAGACAGAACACAACTCGAGTTGCAAAGGTTAGCACTGAGGGCACATCAGGAAGCCAGACAAGCTGCTGACCTCAGACATGACATGGCCAAACGAACAATGCCATCAGATGGACCTTACAAACCAGGTGACAAGGTTTTCGTTTGAAGTCCCCCTGTCAATGCTAATGCTATTGCTTCAAAGGCATGGAAGAAGGAAAGATGGATCAGAGGTACTGCTATCTCTCAGGAAGGTGCTATGGTCAATGTTCATGTTGACAACGCAGTCATGCGTGTTAATCAATCGAAGGTGAGACGTGACCATGATGAATGGCATGATGTTGCTGTTCCTGGACTTGACACATCAGAACCTGTTCCACTTGCAGTTGAAGATGAAGATGACTATGAACCAGATATCGCTGAATATGCTGAAGCATACTTAGGTGAACAAGCTCACTGGTTTTGTCAAACTGGCAAGTGTGATGTTGTGGAACTCTTCAGTAGCAACACTGGTCTTAGTTGGCACATGGCACGATTGAACATGAAGGTTGGTGAACCCATTGACCACAAGCATGGTTGGAGTTTCAACAGCAAAAAGAAACAAAACCAAATTTGGAAACAACTTGAGAAGCTTGATCCTGAATACGTGTTGATCACAAATCCTTCACCAAATTCCTGGAAATACTCGGTATTCAAGTTTTGCCTTGATGTGATGAAATGGCAAGCTGACCGAGGAAAAGGTTTCTTGGTGATTGCACCACCTGATTCAGGATTTGCTCAGTTTTTGGCTTGGAAGAAATTTCAGAAGGACAGAATCAAGTATCACATTGGTTGTTTCAACCTTGACATGACAAATTACTGTCGTTGTGATCCTTCAATCAAGAACTTGCGTGTGTATTACAATCATGATGAAGACTTTGACATGTTGGAACCACAGCATGCCTTCAATAGAGAAGGGAAGCTTTGGAATGATCCACAATGGAAGGTCTTACCATCTCACTTGTGTTCATTCATTGCGCAGTTCACACAACTTGTACCTTTGCAGAACATGAGACA
Organism: Cladocopium goreaui; assembly: GCA_947184155.2. Taxonomy (NCBI): domain Eukaryota; class Dinophyceae; order Suessiales; family Symbiodiniaceae; genus Cladocopium; species Cladocopium goreaui. The sequence continues at coordinate 216,054 of CAMXCT020005279.1, forward strand.
ATGTTTCTTGTTTGAAGATCTGTTGGAACATTTTGATGATGGAGCATTGTGTGGCACGTCAATGTTTTTGGACCGTGAACCTGAGTGCTCGTGTTTGTTGCAAGATTTGCATCATGTTGAGACCTCGATTCCAGTGCCATTGAAGCACATCCTTCCACAGAGGTTTACCACTCAGTTACTTGTTCAAACATTGAGGAAGATTGATCAGTTGCCAAGGAGTACAGAGGCTAGTGTCAGAGAATCAACTGACCCCAGAATCATTGAACTGATTCCTGGACTTCAAGATGTCAGAAAGAAGACATTGCCTCAAATGTACTTTGAAGATTGCAGTGTGTTCAGAGGAACTTATGGAAGAGTGAATCCTTTGTTTCAACATCCTGAAGATGCTGTCTTACTCATTTGGAAACCTGGTGACTATGATCATGTTTACTTCATGTTTGTGTCACAGTTGTATCCACATCATGAACAGTTCAAAATCCATGAATGGAGTATGATCGTCTTTTCACGAGAAACGACTGGTGCTATCAAAAGGAGAGTTGAAGATCCTCCTAGTTCAAGTAGCACACCACCAAATGGTGACGATCCCATTCATCCAGATCAGCATGGTGATGTTCCACCAAATGATGATGAGATGTTGAGTGGTGATGAACCAGATGATCCTCTGGATGATGATAATCAACCTGATTACAATACTGGACCTGATCCAGGTGATGATGATGATCAAGAGTATATCATTCCAGATGATTATGGACCACCACCTGATGATGATTTGGATATGCCAGGAATACAGGACTCGGGGGAACACATCAACCAAGTTCACCATCAACTCCGTTTTCCAATCCTGACATTCCAATCGAAGAGATTGCTGATCCTGGACAAGATGACGATTCACCACCAGGACCTGATCCGACGTCAGAGCCTATCAGAGTTCAAAGGAAACAGAGACAGATCTCAACTGATTCTACTGATGCTTTACCAAAGGCAAAGGCAAAGGTGATTATCAAGAGGCCAAAGGTTCAATTACCAGGTCATGTTCAGCCAATTTCAGTTCCTACTCAGAAACCTTATGAAGATGAAGATGAAGGACCTTCACATGATCCTACTGCCTCAAGTTCACATGATAATACAATTCCATTGCCTACTACTACACCAACATCGTTTACGCCAGGTGACTTTGCGCAGCCAGCGCAACAGCAGTCTTCACAAGGAACACCAGAATTGGTATCATCACAACATGATGATGATGAAACAGAACCATATGAAACAGACGACACTCCTGTTTTGACCGAGGATGACATTGCCCAGCTTCAGGAAGAAGATGTGGACACTGAACCTTACACATCAGACCACTCTCATTTTGTCGATGTTGATGGTACTGTTTTCGTTCCTTTAGGACCAAAGATCCAAGCTGCACCTGAATTTGGTTCATACGATGTTACTGGATTCAAACAGTTTGAACAGTATCTTGCCAAGAATGGAAAGAAGCAGCCAAAGGCAGAATCAGTTATCACTCAAGAAGTCTTGAGAAAGTATGCTAAGGAGATCAAACAAGCCAAGCTTGAAGAATTCAGAAGTTTTCTGGATTTCACTGCCATGACTTTCAGAGACAAAAGACGTCATAAGATCGATAACTATGTCACTGGCAGATGGGTGCTTACCATCAAGGTTGATAAGGATGGACAGTTCAAGAAGTTCAAGGCCAGATGGGTATGTAGAGGCTTTCAAGATGCTCAAAAGTATGACTTACAGACTGACAGTCCTACTGCTACCAGGTATGGTTTTCTAGTGGCATCTCAGCATGCAGCCTCGATGTACTGGGATTTACTCCATTTAGACTTGAAAACTGCCTTCCTTCAGGGGGAAACATACGACTTAGACCGCCGCGTTATCCATGTTCAGTTGCCTACTGACATTGGTTTGCCTCCTTACTTGGTTGGTTTGTGCACTCGTTCCGTCTATGGACTTGCGGACGCACCACGTAGATGGTGGAACCGCCTTGACAAATTTCTGATTTCGCTTGGTATTCAACCTACAAGAGCTGACAGGTGTACATATGTATGCTATGATGGTGCTTTCAAGGAACCAAAACAGGTTAGCTTTGCTGACTCCGAGGCAACAGAACCAGCACCTGTGACATACTACGTAAGCTCACAAGACAGTGAGGAAACGCTTGATGAATCCTCCGACATTGCTGAGGAAGTTCATAAGTTTCTTTTGGTTGAAGAAAGATTGTTTTCAGCTTGCTATCAACAAACCCAAACGTGGAAACAGAGGAAAGAGTTCAAGGAGAAGAAGGTTGAAGATTGTGCTTGGACTCCTGTTGTTGATGAAACCTTGTTGAAGTTTTTGGAATCTGTTGAACACAAGTCTGGTTGGTATCCTTTTGAAAATGGTCATGCTCAAGTTGCCTATCGTGCAAAAGCTTTGAGAACTCCTGATTCACATTATGATCGAAAGAAGTTTCACTTGAGAACTTCTATCGTGAAGAGGAAAGGAGTTTGGTGGTTGCTTGAGATGAATCATGACATGAACAAGGACAATGTTTCCACAAGTTTGGAAGAAGAAGCTGAAGTACTTGTTTCAGTCTTCTTACCTTCAGAGCGTACTTATCTTGCCACGACACCACAGTTGACACCAGAGATTGTTGAACAACTCTTGGAACACTTCATGGACCCTGTGAATGGCAGTAATGCCAAGGGAAGAAAACCTATTGGCATGTGTTGTTTGCATGTTGACGACTTGTTCATTACAGGAACTCCAGAGTTTCTGGAGAAGTTCAAGAAAGTTGTCAAGTCACAATTCAAGATTGGTCATGAAGATGTGAAAGATTTGATGTTCACTGGTCAACGTGTGAAATGGATCATTGATGAGAAGACCAAGAAGAAATCACATATCACTGTTGAACAATCACTTTGCGTCAGTGAACTTACTGAGGTTGTCATACCAAAAGGTTTGAAGGATGAAGACAAATGTGACAAAGATCTCCACACTGCCTACAGATCACTCTTAGGTAGTATCAACTGGTTACAATCAAGAACCCAATTTCAGTCATGTTATCAGTTTTCACGTTGTGCTTCTGCCGCTGCTTCCCCCACCATAGGTGATTGCAAAACGCTGAACAAACTTTGCAGGCAAATTGTAGGTGACCCGATGGAACTTATGTTCTGGCCACTGCAAGGTGATCCTAGATTAGTTGCAATGCCAGATGCAGCGTTTAGGAACAACAGCGACAAATCCTCACAGCGCGCAATGGTTATTTTCATGGCTGAACCGAGAAAGGAAAAGAGCAAAAACACCAGAGGTTCTCTTATTTTCTTTGAATCAACCAAAATCAAACGTACCACGTTGAGCACAACTGTTGCAGAGTTGTATGCACTCATGAAGTGTTATGGTACATGTCAAATGTTGAGAGGACTGATCAAGGACATCACTGGACTTTCAAGTGAGATTCATATGAGGACTGATGCAAACAATCTTGTGACTACTGCCAGCACTACTCATGTTCCTGAACAACAAGAGACCATTCATATGATTCAGATGCTTAGGAAAGAAGCATGTTCAGGTTCCATTGCTGACTTGTCACATATCAGAACTCAATGGTGTTTAGCCGATTGTTTGACCAAGAAGTCTGCCAATCCTCAGAATCTTATTGATGCTGTTCGACAAGGTGTTCTTAAGGAAGTTGATGCTCATCCACCATTCAGATCATTACTGGAACACAAGGCTTACCTCAGGTCATGGTTGCCAACAGTTTGCAGTCATGTTGATTTCAGACATGATGTATTTCTGTTAGGTGACACCTTGAGGGATTCTTGATTATTTTTTTTTGAATTTGTGCCTGCGGCTCAAAAGGCAGAGTCTCGAGGATCGCACTGTTTCTTCAACATGTCGAGCTCTAGCCGGTGGAACAGGGCCTCAGCCGCATCATCTAGTGATCAGGCACAATCGAACACTCGAGGTCAAGAACATCAAAGCTATGATTTTAGTCGAAGACATTCAGCTGATGGATATGCTCTGAGAAGATCAGAGGAAATCCCAGCTGACAAATTTCGAACACCATCGACATTGCCCAACGAGGATCATTTATCATTTTGCTATGATTACAGGCGCCAAACAGATTGGTTTCAGGCTCACGAGCAAGTGAGGAAGAAGAGAGAGCGCAATTTACATACATTGATGGGTCCACACAACATGAGACCAACTGACAGACATGAAATGTTCATGGACGCAATAGCTTGGATTTTGCACTGGGGAACTAGTCATGGAGAATTTGATGAATCTTTGAAATGGACTTCAAGTTTTCTGAAGTATCTCTGTGGCTTTACAACTCAGGCAGAAGAAAACTGGTTTGATGAACGATGCAATGATTTCCACGTGGACATGACTAGCTCATCAAGGAGAAGTTATTATATGTCATGTAGCAAGAGGCTATCCAATGTGTTGAGACATTGCAGAGACAAAACGTTATTCACTGCCAGTGGAGCTATGAACATTTCCTTACTGTTTGATCAGATGCAAGGAGACAATCCAAAGGAATATCACATGTCTGGAGCAGATTTTGCTGCTATGTTACTGTGTAATCCAAAACAACGTTTCTTTGTTGAGATCTCCATGAGATGGCAGTGGTACCCATATAGCTCAATGGCAGAGTATCCATTCGACGTTCGTCTTGGTGCTTTTCAAGGACATAGCAACCAAGTTGTCGATCCCACTGTGGCACACCACCAACTGACATATGATGAGGCTATGAGTTTGGGCTGGATTTTTCATGTCACTGACTACATGAATTTAGATTCCATTCAACAATCAGGCCTGAAGACCTTTGTGAAAGGAAGTGGAAAAGGCAGAAGGGATGCAGTTCACTTCATGTACCACAATGACAATGGTCAGGGCTACATAAGGATGGCAGAGGGCACGAAGCCTCCAAGAAACTATAGGCGACCAGTGTACCTCGTGTTGGATCCAAGTTTTATTGTGGACAACCAACTCTATCTGACAAAGAATGGTGTCATTTTATTTCATGGTGACATTCCTTTCCAGTACCTCCATGTCAAGGAACAACTCCCTACCATTGCATGTAACGTTGTTCATCAAGGACGTGGCCATTCTCTACCTCCATCGGTTACAGGTGGTTCATGGCACACCAACACAACATGGAACCATGTCATGAAGGAGAAAGGTACAACATTTATTCCTGGACAAGACATTCCTGAGGAAGTCAGAATCACAGCATGGGAGTTCATGGGTCAGCAAGTTCCACAAAACTATGGAAGATTAGTTTTTGGTACACCACTATGCAACGAGAATGACTTTGACCCGATTGTGGAATCAATCTATGGTGCAGCAGCAGAAGGCTCTCGAGAAAGAGAGGTATCTGCAGCAGAAGGCTCTCAAGAAAGAGAGGTATCTGCGCAGGCTGATGAACCCATGGAAAATCCATATGAACAGCCATCAAGAAGAGGACGCTCTCAAGAAAGAGAGGAACCTCAAGATGCATGGGAGCAACAACGCTCCTCATCAGGAAGTCCAGAATCACCACAACATGATGATCCTCAACAAGATGCTCAAGACAATCAACAAGAGGAGCCATCAGTGGACGTCCATGACGACCCAATGGGTGAAGAGGCTGTCAATCTCTGGGAAGCAGAAGATCCACCAGATGATATTGAAGACCCTGTGGTAGAACAGGCTACCAAAAGTTCAATTTCTGCATCGAATCCCTGGGTCCTGTATGAGGCAGGTATTGTCTGTGCAAGAGAAGAGAGCGGTGAACTCATCAAGAACTCCTCAGGAGAAAAAGTGATAGTTCTGCGTGAATGGAACCTACTACTCTCTTCACAAAAGATAGCACTTCGTAGACAATCGATCACTCGCTCAGACTGGGAGAAGTTACCATGGACAGGACATCTATGCTTACTCTTCACAAGAGCTTGGGAGATTGGACGCATGTTGGCACACTTCCATCGAGAAGGAAACATTGAAGCCATGGAAGGTTACATGAACTCTTGTCGACAATATTGGACAGACTGGATGCGAGGTCAAGTTGCCCCAACAGGTTGGGAAGACAGACACAGTATCAACAGAGACGAATGGAGAGAGAAGTTCTTGCTATACGAAAGAGACTTAGCAATACAGAAGGACATGGAGTATCTCTCAGAAGCAGTCTTTGTCTTTTACACTAAGCATCTTGATCAGTTCATTAGAGAGAACAACAAACTCTGGGGAGATTTCTGCAGGAGAAAGAAGGACCGTGATGGTAACATTTTGGATGCACTGGAGTTGAACACACATGGGTATGACATGACTATCCAAGGAATTACAGTTCCCATGAACAAGAGAACAGTCATCCCTGAACCTGAACGGCATTTCTCGTTTTCCACAAAGATGATGATCATGGCAATCGATCTGTATGAAGATGAAGCACCTGCTAGCTTCAGCCATTTCACAGTTTTTGCTTTGAACAAGCTTCGACAATTTGTGGATAGCAGAAAGGAATTGACAGCTCAATCCTACAGATTCTTTGTTGAACATGCCTACAATCAATTCTTTCAGCATGAAGCATTCCATCAATCTGCAAGAGCAAGGACAAAGGTCAGGGAATGCGGTTCAGGTGACTTCCACACATCTACAAAGCTCGATGGCTACATCTGGGTAGCTGGAAAGGACAAGATCGCTCACATCCCAGGATCAGAGCAACAGAATGTGGACATGGAAGGTCACGATGATGATGATGCTGAAGATGATTTGGAGTTTTTGCCAAGACTACAAGTTTTTGTCAGGAAAGAGGAGGAAAAGGCATCAGGCTCTCAGGAAAGAGAGGAAGAAGGTGTATGCTCTCAAGAAAGAGAGGAAACACAACCACAACAAGAAAGTGAGGTATTACCTGATGCAAATCCTCGAAGAAATATGGAAGATCGACAGGGACTGTTCTTAGTCAGGCAACTCAAACCAGAGCACAGACAGATCCTCCATGATATTACACTCCAAGGCCAAACAATCCTCACAGAAGATGATCTTGAAGGAAGTCGACCCCTTGAACGTGGTGACATAAGCTTCTTCTCATTATGGTTGATGATGTCGGCATTATCAGATGCTTCTTTTTCAACATTTATGGAGCAGTATGCACCTATGATGGGTTATGAGATCTCTTACGACAAGTACTATGAGTTCAAACTGGATATTGACAAAGTTCTCAAGGACAATGAACACCTTGGCGCAGAAAATTTCTTTGGAGCAGAGGATCCTCAGATGGTGGACGATGATCCAGACACTCCACTTCCAGATCTTCAAAGACCAGGCGCAGGTGATCCTGAGTACAAGCATACCATTGAAAGTTTGAACATTGAGGACAAACATATCATTTTGGAAACTGATGATGACAAATTGGTTGAGTGTACATTGAAATGGATCAGTATGTGCAATCAGAATGTTCAACGAAAGATCAAGGAAAGTTTTGTCAAACCAGAAGAAGGACAAGAGAAAGAAAAGGATGAAGAAGAGGAGATTGCTGTCGAAGAAAAAGAAGAAGAAAAAGACACACAGGAGCCACATGTCCCAGCTGAAGGCTCTTCAGAGAAAGAGGAATCAGCTCCACCTGAACGCTCCTCAGAAAAGGAGGAATCAGGGGAGAAGAAGACAGACATTCAAGATGATGAGACAGCTCCTGAAGTGAAACCTGCAGTTCGACTTTACTATGGTCAAGATATCACTGGAAACGAAGATGATTCAGTTTTTCGAAAATTGAAGGATTGTTTTTCAGATGGTTACCATGGTGAATGGGCAGGATTTTACAACAAAGGTTATCCAGCGTCTTCGAAGCATCGACATATGTTTTGGCATGTTAAGTACAGGAAGACCATGTCTCCACATCATGATTTTTGGTACCATCTTACAGATGACCAGTTGATGGTTGAGTACATTGCCAGACACAAGAATCAGGATCCACAACTAGAATTACAAGAACTTAATCAGCGCATTGAATATGGTTGTAGTGATCCAAGGATGCATCCTCTTCATCAAGACAAAGCAGAAAGATCCTCAAAAGAAGCAGAAAAGAGGATTGATGACGATTTTGGAAATCTCACAAGGGTACTCCAAGATTACGTTGAGGACCACAAGGTCTTGCCTTACTGTATGATCTTGCATAGCTTGGCTTACAGGTATTTAGGTGGAGGCCTATCAGACCCAACGTACAAGGATGCTGAATTTCCATACAGATCCTCTCCACAGATAACAGCAATGTTTTGGAATTTGGGAAACTGGTGCAGAAACAGATTTGAAAAATGCCCGGTTCCAGAAAGATTTCAACAATTCATTCCACACATTGACTACACTATCGATGAGGATCATGAAAAATTTGATGAAACCAAATCACAGTTCAACAATTACTTCATCAATGTCATCAAGAACTTTGGAGGACATCTTTTCATGAATTGCGAGGCTGGTTCGTTGTATCCTCACAGAGAAAGACTCGACGAGGTTGACTTTAAAACTTGCTTCAATGACTATCATGACTTGATGGTGGCAGCTCGCCTTGGAAAGGATGGCTATATCAAGCAAATTGCTGGATATCACACAGATGACAACGACACACGAGTTCGACAAGTCTCATGGGCAATCTTTGAAGTATCTTGGGGAAAGACAAAGGATCGAGATACAGATGAGATTGTTGACTTGACAAGAGCTAGGATGAGAATGACACGTGTGTGCGTTTATCACGTCGGACAGAAGTATGCATCAGACTCTGCGGGGATTGTTGGTGAGTGCTTAGCTGTTATGGCTTTTGAGTGTGCCAGATATCAAGTTGACTTCATCGCAGGTGATGGAAACAAGGCATGCTATTACAGCACACCAAAATCTCCAGGTGTCCCTACATACCAACACAGCCTTATCCAATTCTGGATCAACAGAATGGTAGGTGTTGCAACACAAGCCATGCGCAAGTATTTTGATTCATCTTGCCCTCCAATCAGGGTCAAGCATTTCATTTCTTGCAGTTATCGTGACTTGGATTTTCTTGCAACGCACTTGGATGGCATTACAACAGCAACATACACCAACGAGCTCATGAACAAGACAAATGGTAAAGGTGATTGTTGTATGTTAACAGTTGTTGAGTGGGGTCATTCACGATTGATGTGTGAGGAACACCTAGAAGACTTTGAGGATGAAGATCACATGAACTATGTGGGTGAATTTTACTTCAAGGTAAATGAAACTTGCTTACATGGTGATCACAACATCTTCATGGTTGCTCCAAATGATCGCGATGCTCATAATCCAATTCTTATCCATCTTGATCCTTCTGATATGTCATGGAATGAACGACATCATTACAAACAGGCCTACAAGAAGAAGCAGTATGCTGATTCAAGAAAGGAAAGACAGAAGGAGAAAAAGAGAAAGGCATATGAAGATCAAGCATCGACGTATCAGGGCAACACAGAGTGGGGTGGATCCTCATCTTCAGCGTCCAGACCATGGAGATCAAGTGAGTGGCGATGAGTGAGTGTACACTTCTTTAATTGAAGATAACACAGCATGAGAAGCCGTGTACAGTTTTTCTGTGCGTTCAACTTATTTCACACAGATGGCATATACTCTTTTAGATAGAGATAATGCCACAAGTGTCTGAACTTAAATTTAATGTAAAATAGAGACTCTTGTAAATAGAGATACTATATACATTTATCTCCATGAATCATCCGGCGAGCAGACCACTCCGAATGGAGCGAACTTCAAAAATTTACCAACTTCGATTTCAGTCCATTGTTTGCTTGAATGAGCAACTTTGGAGATCCGCTATTTCCGTTTATTTCGTGATTTGGTCAATTGTTTTCGTATGACCTGAATTTCTGAATCTTGCGAACCCGAACTTTTCAATTCGAACTTTCACCGGTAGAGCGAGGCATTTTGCCTGTGGAGAGACCGTGCGCGAAGCACCATTGGTCACTACTGGAAAAATTAGCGAATCCGCTGTTCTTTTTCGACATGTCCTTAGGACATTCGCTGCTTTCACGTGTTTTTCAATTCGAAGCCACTGCGTAACTCCGGTTTCTTTTGCTATTTGCCATTGTGTAGAGAAGTCAGGAAGATACTCTTAATACCAATTGGGTACGGCAAGGCGTAGTGCTCTACTCATTGCTTTTGAATTTGTGCCTGTGTTTTTGTTTCGACCTAATACCTACATAGGTACATGCATGAGTATTGAGCACATTTATATGCGCCCCTCAAGGCTCAAGAAAGAGGTATATAGAGTAACCCTGTAGACAAGCACTGACCGGCAACAGGCTGAGAGTAAAAGAGTGCTGTCATTGGGGAAGACGCCTTAGCTGATCTTGAAGTAGACGCTAGGGCCCCTCTTCAGCCCTCCCCCCTGCACCCCCCCACCCGCTTTTATTTCTTAATTGACTTCCCTTGCTACCTACTCTCTTTCATTTTTTTCATAGGCATCGTTTCTTTGGGTTCATCTTCTCTTTCTTAATCTTTATTTATATCCATCGAGACTTGAGCCTGTGTGCTTCTTTCTTGGTACGCATTGCGGGGGGAGGCGCTGCGCCCTCCCCCTGCACCCCCCCACCCGCTTTTATTTCTTAATTGACTTCCCTTGCTACCTACTCTCTTTCATTTTTTTCATAGGCATCGTTTCTTTGGGTTCATCTTCTCTTTCTTAATCTTTATTTATATCCATCGAGACTTGAGCCTGTGTGCTTCTTTCTTGGTACGCATTCCGGGTGGAGGCGCTGCGCCCTCCCCCCTGCACCCCCCCACCCGCTTTTATTTTTTAATCAGCTTCCCTTGCTACCTACTCTATTTCTTTATCTTCGCAAGCATCGTTTATTTGGGTTTATTTTTTATATAATCAATATTTTCATTCTTGCTGCTACTACTACTGCTACTGCTACTACTACTACTACTAGTACTAGTACTAGTACTACTACTACTACTACTACTACTACTAGTACTAGTACTACTAGTACTACAACTACTTTCTTCCTTCCTTCCTTCCTTCCTTCCTTCGATTTCGTTTTTTTTTTGATCCTTATTTGTTTTTTGATCCTTATTTGAACTTACTGGTTTTTTGCAAGATCGGAGAAACACACTTACAAGTATTATGACACATCGTGGACGAACACTCGACCAGACAACATGCAAGCACTACGTGACCTGTTCCTGGAAATGTATGTGCCGGCCAGAGGCCCGGCAAAGCGCGCAAACTAGCTCTGGCCAAGCCTTTGTTGCCACAAAAAGGTGGATGGTATGGCCCACCAACTGCTACGTTTAGTGTTACGGTACTACTGCTGCCGCTGTAATCCGCTGTATGCTGTGACAGCGCAACAAAGGTGGATGATAAGGCCCATCTACATTGCGAAATGTATCATGACCATGTGACGCTTTGCGGGGGGAGGCATTGCGGGGGGAGGCGCTGCGCCCTCCCCCCTGCACCCCCCCACCCGCTTTTATTTCTTAATTGACTTCCCTTGCTACCTGCTCTCTTTCATTTTTTCATAGGTATCGTTTCTTTGGGTTTATCTTCTCTTTCTTAATCTTTAATTATATCCATCGAGACTTGAGCCTGTGTGCTTCTTTCTTGGTACGCATTGCGGGGGGAGGCGCTGCGCCCTCCCCCCTGCACCCCCCCACCCGCTTTTATTTTTTAATCGACTTCCCTTGCTACCTACTCTCTTTCGTTTTTATTCATATGTATTCCCAGTTGTTTTTTTTGATCCTCCCTTTCCGCAGTTTCTGGACGATTTTCAGTACGATCGTCCTTATTTGTTTTTTTGATCCTTATTTGTTTTTTTTTGATCCCTCGATTTTTTTTTTTGATCCTTATTTGTTTTTTTTTGATCCCTTAGCCCGCGATGGATGTAGTGCGAAAATGTGCGTCCGAGAAAAAAGTAAAGGTAGAATGCCAGATAGAAGGCCGGGTAGGACAGCAGATGGAATGTCGGGACTAAGGGCCTTTTCATGCATTTTATCACCACCCCATAGGTGCTGGGATTTCTTGAGGGTCACGGGCTGTGATCCGAGGTTTGTGCCCCTTCCCCGCTGCATGGATTCACTTTGTTTTCATGTGTATAGTTGTATAACTTGCAAAATGTTTTTCAGCCAGCAGATTTGCATGTCAAATTCACTGCAGCAGTGCGTCCATCAAGTTGCGAGGCGAGCTATCGCGTGACAGAATGATTGGTCATTTTTTTGGATCCACAAAGGAATCGCTGGGGAGTTGCAAATAGTTTGGGATAGGTTTGGGCCTTGCACCTGGCACCCATTCCGAACAGCCCTGATCGGAATAAACCTGGTGGCAATCCACCGGTTTTTTTTTTTCCTCCACCCTTCCCCTTCTACAGCGAAGCATGTCCCCATCAGATCCGCAGCCGCCGTGCCGGCAAAAGGAGATCTTGGCCTGTCATTGCGACCATGACCAGAACGACCACGACGACTATTTGTTGCTCACCACTTTTGCCATTCCATCTCACCTGTCACTACTTCAATGCTGTGAAGTTCCAATCATAAGTCTCATGCGTGCCGATTTTCATTCTCGCTCTGGCCGCATCAGCCATTTTCATTTCCAGGGGTTAATTTGCTGGGAGAAAAAATGCGGGAATAATAACAAAACTGTAAAAAACGAGTACCGAAAAAGGCAGCGAGAAAGGACGTGTTCTTGGGGGCCGTCCGTGCTTGGGGCGGGCCCTCCCTGCCGGTAAGGGCAGTGGCGCAGTGTCAGTGTGAGACAACATGGCACAGAAATGTCAAAATACGCGTGGGATAGAATATAAATTGAAAATTTGCACGATTTTTCTTGTAATATTATATTTGTATATATATGTATATACATATATTATAAGGCAAGTCCGTTTTTCCGGCAACATGTGCCACAGAGGGCATCACACAAAAGGAAATTATTCGAATTCCCGCAAACACACCGCAGCTTGTGTAGCGCTGCAACAGACGATATTTGCAAGTGGGGCAATGTTAGCATTGTGAGGATTAATGCCGCCTGGGCAAGGAACCGATAATCCGTAGCGTGACAAAACAAAGTTGTGCAAACTAGAGGCGCCTCCTAGCATGATAATGAATGATATGTTTTCTTTTCAAGGGCGCCTTTGGTTCCCATTGAGTGTCTGGTATCTTCACCATGAGGCACTACCGTCCACCAAAACATTCATAATTCATGCATGAAACCGTTTTGGTCGCGATTTTGGGGCAGGTACACCTTACTTTCTCTCAATTTGGCTGGGGCTGCGGTGGCCTTCACACCTGAGGCGTGGACACAGTGATAGGTGTCAATGTGTGCAGGTATGATCACGTTCGATGCAAGGAAACGATACGAACAAAACAGATGCCTGGATTGCAACAACTTGGCGTGGAGTATGGCATGTGATGATGCTGGAGCCCAATGCGTTTTTTCTGAAGTGTTTTGCATGGATCCCTATGGGCGACGGGCGGCATAATCGCATATTCAGTTGTGATTTTGACATGTTCCGGGAGACGTATTTTTTTTGAGCTGCCCATTGGGGCAAAGAACAAGTGCACGACGGTGATCAAGATGTTGCGTTTCCAGCGCGTGAACTGAATCACATCATTTCCACTGTGCCTTTTGACCCAGCACCATCCCCCTTTGAAATTAACCAGCAGCTTGGCATCATCCCCAATGTCAATCATCATCATCATCATCATCACAATCACCACCACCACCATCATCATCATCATCGTCATCATCATTATCATCATCATCATCACCATCATCATCATCATCATCAATCATCAATCATCAACCATTCATTTATTCAATCATTCAATCAATCATTCATTCCTTCCTTCTTTCATTTTCACTTATTTAATCAACCAATCGACCAACCACTCAATCAATCAACCAATCAACCAACCAACCAACCAATCAATCAATCAATCAATAAATCACTCACTCACTCACTCACTCACTCACTTACGCACTCACTCAATCAATCCATCCATCCATCCATCCATCCATCCACCAACCCACCAAAATACATCCATCATTCCATCAATCGATCAATCCATCCATCATTCCATCAATCCATCAATCCATTATTCCATCAATCAATCAATCAATCAGTCAACCAACCAATCAACTATGCAATCAACAAGTCAGTCAGTCAATCAGCAACCAATCACCCAGTCGCTCAATCACTCAATCACTCAACCACTCAACCATTCAACCACTCACTCACTCAATCATTCCATCCATCCATCCATCCATCCATCTATCAATCCAGCAATCCATCATCATCATCATCATCATCATCATCTTGCTCCGGGTAAAACACATGTTGCCTTCACACCCTTTACCTTGGCATGTTGTGGCATGAACGTATTATGCCTTTCGTGGCCCTTTTATGGCCCAATGCCCAATGTCAGGGAACCCTTTTGCCATAGGCCCAAACGTAGGCCAACGCGTAACTGTGCCATAGGCCTTTACATAAGGCCCTTGCCTGTGAAAAGGCCCTGCTCTGCCGCGTGAACTTGGGAAAACACAGCACAAACCGCTAAGTGCTTCAAACAAACGAGAAAAACTACTCAAGCAACCGATTTTGCCATTGCATTGGTAGCGGAGCGTGGCGACTGCGCTTGGACGCTACTACGTCGACCTCTCCCTGCACGACATCCTCTTGGTGGCTGCTGCTTTGGATCCAACTACTTCCCTGCCATCGTCTACAACCACGTCCTGGCTACCTGACCTCCTAGTTGGACACCAACTTCCTGGTCGAGCCTTACGCATTCGCCAAGCCAAGGACACCTGCGTGACATGGAAGGCCAAAGTACATGGACGGACTACGCCAGGAAGGCGCGCTTGCAGGACAAAAAAATGGAACCGCACAAGGGGAAACTGTTGGTGCCAGAGCTAGCGTCCAGGCTGACCGGAAGAGCTTGGACATTGACTCCCGGGCTGGACTATGCGAAGTTTAGCAGCCGATCTGGCGTCAAGTACTTCTTGGAGTTCTTCAGGTCCAAACTATGTCAAGCAGCTGTTCCGTGGATCGGAACGTGGATCGGAAGACTGCGTCCAAACCGCAGTCACAGCCTGTGTCTCCTGGCGGCTCGCCAGGTGGACGTGTGAGAAGGAACCCTACAACAAACTCACCTACGCATGGACGAGCTTAAGGAGCCGAAGAACTTGGACTAGCCCATCAACCTGCTCAAGGAGACGGTGATCAATATGATGCAATGGCAAGGTGGGACTTCTTGGTACAACCGTTGGACGCCTGAGCAATGGCGTGGGTGGCTGAAGGAACCCAAGGACAAAGAGAGCATCGATGAGGAGGAGTCCGACGACGAACTACGTTGGGATGGTTCCTCCTACGGCGAGCCAATCTGCCAGCACGATGAAGTAATTTTTCTTCTTGCTCTCGTTGGGCATTTTTGATGTCCCGGCGCTTCAGGGAGTTCTGAAACGATCTTCAGCGACAACAAACTCACCGCGTCTCACCGCCATCGACGGACGTTTTGGGTCGAGGAAGATGGAACTTGGGGATGATTTGCACTTCCTGATGACCAACAAGAAGTAACCGTTCAAGAAGATCACTGGGTTGGCAATTCACTACCTCCTGAGGTATGTCATCCACATGACAAAACGCGCATCGAGGAGGACGATGAGGAGATCTACTGGTCTGGGAATGTGGATGGCTATCATGGATATGTCCGGCAAAACTATTGCCAATGGTTTGAAGCTGACGGCTATGGCAACTACTGGACGTCCGAGATGGACGACTATGAAGGCCTCACGGCCGAGCAGGCGAAGGAGTTGGATGAGGCCCACTCGGCCTACGAGACAAAGGCGAGAACCTTATCAGCGTGCCAACGGCCAATCACGTGGCTTGTATCCTACCCCATGAAGAAGGGCAAGAAGGGTAAGGGCAAAGGCCAAGGATTATATCGACGTCAAGGGCGCGGTGGTGTTCTTACTTCTTTTACTACCTCCTCATTTATGTTGAGTTCAAACTTCAACGTCGAATGCCCACCAACCTGGAAAGGGCGCCTCCTTCATGGTGGAGAGCCTGAACCCTTCGAGCCTGATCCTCATGGTGGCGGAAGACCACCAGGTGCCTCTTCTACAAGTTCCAGCTACGGCTGGCTTTGGTGTGTTCGATGTGGGCGCAGCCGAGACTGTTTGGTCTTCGGAAACCATTGACAAGGTTTTACAACGTCGACATCAACATGGACATCTTCATCCCGGAGAACATGACGAAGATCGTGTCATGCCCGAGGCCAAAAAGTTGATTCGCGTTGGAAATGGTCAGGTGAAGCAAAGCGAGAACTATTTTCTACTTCCACTACATGTTGGCGCCAAGAAGGTCCTCCTGGGCATCTACACCCTCATGGCTGAGAAGGTGCCGGTTGCGCGCCCTTACAAAACTAGGTGCGATTGTGGATGTGACGGTGGCTGGCTGCTGCTCACCAACGTGGATGCCAAGATCAGGATTCTCCGGCAGAAGAACGCTGCCGTGCATTTGCTGGTAGATTTGACTGAAAATTGGTTGGCACAAGGTCAACCGATGGCATCTGCCGGTGGTCGAGTATAAATGG
This sequence comes from Cladocopium goreaui, assembly GCA_947184155.2. Lineage (NCBI taxonomy): Eukaryota > Dinophyceae > Suessiales > Symbiodiniaceae > Cladocopium > Cladocopium goreaui. Next base: position 232,623 of record CAMXCT020005279.1, read on the forward strand.
TGTAGGCGCTTGGGGATGGGAGTGAAATCAAGTCAAGGTCAGAAGACAGTGAGGCGAGGTCACAACAAAATGTCAATTTGTTAGTGATGTCACACTCCGACATGTTGCTGTTGTTGTCAAATGATGATTCGGTGATGATGAATCGTGGTGATGTATGTCATGACGATCAACTTCAAGTTTGCGAGGACGCCCACCGACTTATGCATGTGCCATCGCAAGATCTACGGGACCAAGTGATGTCATCACTTGCCCACGACCGTTCTGCGACCGGTCATTGCCATGGCGCCGAAGAAGGCAACGACCGAGAGAACCAAGATCGAGAAGCCGCCTCCGACGGAGATTTTCGACACAGATGGCGGATCCCCGAGATCCGCGGACGACCGGGCCACCATGCAAGTGGCCAAGCTCGGGCCGGGCTCCAAGTCCGGCTCCAACATGCTCCGCCTAGGCCAAAGTGTCCTTGGCCGAGTGGGAACAGTCACAGATGGCCAAGGGATATCCCTCGGGAACCCTCGGGACCACAACCGGCAGTATCGAAAACCAAGGTGATTGTGACCAGAGGAGACAGCCGAGCCCCACGAGAGCACAGTGATCGCAGTGGGGGATCAGGAGGAAGATTGGATATCACTTCCATGTGGTCCAACATCGTGCATCCAGGAACTCAACATGCTGACGGAAGAAGGACGTGACAAGGTCTGCAAGAAAGTGCTGAAATCCAAGAAACTTGTGAGCAACGGCGACCGAAGTTTCTCAAGAATAGCCTGTGAACAACCGGACCTGGGGCTTTGCAAGCATCAACTACAACAGTGGGCGACCAACCTGCTGAAACTCCACAAGGAGCTGGGACATCCTTCACGCCAAACCTTCACTTGAATGGTACGTGATCGAGGTGCAACCATCCGGATGATCACCATTCACCATTGCCAGCAACTTGCACTGCATGGATTGCGAAGAATCACGGATGGCGAACCCTCAACATCGTGGCTCCGCCCTGGAGACAGCAGAGGGTCTCTGGGAAGTGGTTCTGCTGGACAACTTTGAATTTTACGACGGCATGGGGACCTACCACTTCCAGCTGATGGTGGACGAGGCCTCTGGCTACTCCGTGCTCAACTACCTCTTCAAGCATCCCATCCAGGAAAGGCGCAACCCATCTACGGCTGAGATCCTTCATGGAATCCTGAGGTCGTGGGTCCAATACTTTGGATAGCTTCAGAAGTTCAAGCTGGACAAGGAAGGTGGACATCGTGGCCGAGATCTGGAGGATGGGGCGGCACGCATGGCGTTGAATTTGAGTTCGTTCCTGCCGAAACCCATGGACAGATTGGCAAGGTGGAATCTGCAATTGGAAAACTGAAAACCAAACTTCAAGCTCATCTACGTGGAAAAAAATGATCCAGTGGCTGCTGCATGGTGTATAACTCAATGGTTCGACGAGGTGGCTACTCACCTATCCAATGGGGCTTTGGAAAGGACTTCGCTGAGGCAGATCGACTTCATGATGGTCCTGATCTACCTTTATGATCCTTTTTGGAGCTCCTTGAGCACCGCCGAGAAGTTCCAGAAGATCGTTGGTATGGTATGCGAGAAAAGGCCAAGACCAAGTACAAAGAATTCATGGACTTGGAAAAACTGAGCAGGGCCATGAACATCAAGCCGATGGCGGCAAGAGCCTATCATCCTGGCGACCTAATCTACTACAAGCATCTACAAGCGACATCAAACTCCTGCTGAACCGCAGTCATCAGAAACTGGATGTGCCGAGACGTCAAGTGTCACGATGGTTTGGACCGGCCAGGATCCTTGGCCTTGAGACAAAGGTGGCCTATGAGGGCCAAGTCAGACAACTTCATCGTATGGCATGGCTCATCAGCCAAGGAAGGCTGAAAAGGGTGCATACTTAATCAACTTCGACATGCATCCGATCGAGAGAAACTGACCAACGAGGAGTTCCACGACATCTTGGCTACACCCTGGACTTTCACTGATGTGACCAGCGTGTTGGACAAGGGCACCTACGATGATCTGGTGGAACTACCCCATCTCCAACGAGGCCGACCTCATGACGCTCCCCCAGTCCTGGGCGTGGTGGACAAACGAAGAGATCAAGTTCGACTCCGAGACCCCGCTGCACCACCTACAAGAGCCAAACCTGAGGAAGTGGTGATGAATGACAGACCTCCAAGTGAGCCGTATGAACCACCCATTGCGGAGGAGTTCATGCCCCATGGCGATCAAGACCTACCTCCGGCTCCAGGCAATCATGACTTGGAAGGCCCTGAAGAAATGGACCTCGAACGTTTGCTGGAAGATCCACGCTACATGCCTCGCATGGAGCCTGGGCCACCTACCAGCCCATTGTTCGAGCATGAACCCTTCCAACGCGCACGGGCACGACATGAACGTGATGAAGCTCAGAGAATGAAGGACATGCTGAATCGAGGCAATGCCGATGCTGCAATGTGGGTACCGGAGGAAACCTTTGAGGAGAACCTGATCTATGCCATCACGCTCCCTATGCCTGAGACCGCATCCCAATGGAAGGCCATCGCTAAGTTTCGCCGCAGCCGACAGCCAGGGAACCCTTTTTCCATAGGCCTAAACATAGGCCAACGCGCTACTGTGCCACAGGCCTTTACATAAGGCCCCTGCCTGTGAAAAGGCGCTGCTGTGCCGCGTGAACTTGGGAAAACACAGCACAAATCGAGAAGTGCTTCAAACAAACGAGACAAACAAAAAAAAACACTTGGGCAACCACTTCTGTCCCTGCAATCAGTTTCGTTGTTTTCAGGGTATCAATGTCTTTATCATCAGTTCAATTTCGTAATGCATTTCTTCCCATTAGACGCTTATTTTAAGGCATAACGTTTGACAACGTCATGATCACACAGAAGAAATCCGGGACCGGGTCGGCACACAAACACACATGCAGACACATGGTTTGCAGAAAACAATTCCACGTTAGAATGAACGAAAAACGAACCGAAATGGTAACAAACAATTGCCTGCGAAGGAAATCGGTTAGACCCCAAATTTGCACCATTGAAGTTGAAAGACGAAATGTTTGCACATGGACTTCATCACTATTCCTGTGTGGTTCAGCACACTTGGCTGGCCTCACATGGGTTTCGGCCTCCTGATTTTGAATTTGCCTTGCGCGTCGTTCTTCCAGTTTGTTTTCTGGAATGGTTTGTGCTATATGGTTTTACTAGAATGATTTGTTGCATATCATGGGGCCAAATGCAAACGAACCACACAATGATTCTATGTGGTTGTTGGTGGGGCCTTGCCAGAAAAATATACAGGCGAACCAAATTCTGTTACAAACTGTCGGGCTGTGAGTTGAGATTTGCCGTGGCACATGCAGCTGCCATTCGGCAGCGCGAAGGGTTGCATTTGTTGCATGAGTCATCATGAGTCTTTGTCCCTTGGCGGGGTTGCCAGGCATACCCAGCTCAAAGCAAAGGCCGGATAGCTGGTGTTGCCGCAGCTATGGGATGTTGGGATGAGGCGAAATGTTTCTTCAGGCAAGGCATGCAGGCTTCCACTGTCAAGATCTGTCAAGGCCCGCGTCTGTGATCTTCGAATAACGTAGAAACAAATGCGAGATGTCATCCGCATTTCACAGTGGAAATTCCCACATGTTTTTTTGTACAAATACGTTTTGATCGAGTTCACGATGTTGAGGGATCCCCTCACACCAAAAAAAATCCAAATTGTTTGTTTCAAACAAGTTTGACCCGGCCAAACAAAAATTACACAAAAACAACATTTCTGGAACCGAACTAATGAGAAGAATGATCACCAAAGGGTTGGATGTAAAAACAGCTTTTGTTGCTAAGGGCATGGGTTGCCAATGCTTTTTGCAAAGGGTCAACTAGACTCAGGTAGTGTTTTGATATACCAGCTGGGTTTTGTATTCTGTATAGCGATCAAATTTTGTTTGCACAACGTAAGCCCCTGCATTTCAACCGGGATATCCAAAATCCAGATTGCGTTGACGGTTTTGAATGTCACAATTTCCCACCAGATGACGTGTCGCAACGACCAGCATTTACAAAATTCAGACCTACCGACTGTATCAACCGTAAAATGGTAGTACGGGCGAAAAATACGTCCGGCAGGCTATTTAGAATAAAATCGTTGGGAGGAACTATAATTCCAATTGTTAAGGGGGTATACGTATAGTCACTACCCAAAAAATATAAAGATCCATGAACTCATAGCGGTCATGATCAATTCCATCAGCCCTAATCGTATGTCCCCAAATCTCACGAGCATCTCGAGAACCAGGCCTTCTGCAGACGGAGCGAAACCACTCGCTTCCGGAGCTGTTGTTGCATCAGGCAGCGGCTTCAATTTTTTTACAGTCCTTTCGCAATGACTTGACCACGAACAATTCTCAATAAGTGGGGTCGTACCACCCCAACGCAAGAATCACCTTTGTTATATCATCATTTGATCATGGTATGTCGGCAAAGGTTGAGGACGAAGGATGTGCACTGGTAAACATAATTCATACGTGGTTGATATTTTTTCTCATGGATTTTTTATTTTCCGTACGGTGGGCCTGCAGCCAGATGTCATGTGTTTGTTCCATCGCAGGCTTTTGCAAGGGTGATGCAGTTATTTTATCATGGTTTTCGCCACCTGCCAGCTGAGGGTCTTTAGATTTTATCAGAGTTTCTTGCCTCCTTCCTTCCTTCTCCTTCCTCCTCCCTCCTCCTTCCTCCTCCCTCCTCCTTCCTCCTCCTTCCTCCTCCTTCCTCCTCCTCCCTCCTCCTTCCTCCTCCTTCCTCCTCCTTCCTCCTTCCTCCTCCTTCCTCCTCCTTCCTCCTCCTTCCTCCGCATTGCTTCTCGCAGCTCATGTCAAGCTTTCAGTGGGCACTGCCGGACCTCAACCATGACCTCAAGGTCTGACTGAGCACTGCCGGATTTCAACCCCGAACTCAAGATCTCAGTGGGCTCTCAACTGGAAGTTCCAGATCTCAGTGGCGCAGCTGCCAATTGCGAACTCCCCATCTCAATGGGCACTGCCGGACCTCAACTGCGAACTCCAGATCGCACTGTGCACTGCCGGACAGTAACAGCGAGCTGCAGATCTCAGTGGGCACTGCCGGACCGCACCTGCGAGTTCTAGATCTCAGTAGGCGTTGCCGGACCCCCATTGCGAGCGCCAGACACGGGCACTGCCCATTGAGATCTGGCGCTCGCGGTTGAGGTTCGGCAGTGCCCTTGTCAGCGTGGATGTTAGAGTAGAAAAGAAATAATAATCAGAAATGATCAGAATAGAAAGGCAAATAAAACGCACAAAGAAATGGCAGAATGAACCGGAAAAAAAAACGAGAAAAAATGCAAGAACAAATTCCAGATAGAATGGCAAAATACAATGCCAGAATGGAACAGAATAGATTCCAGATAGCATGCCGGAAAAGAATGTCAAATAGAATGCCACTGCCAGAAAAGTGCGGGAAAGAATGTCAGAATAGATGCCAGATAATTAGAAGACGGGAAAAAGATTAGAACAAATGCCAGAATAGATGCGGGAAAGGATGCCAGATAGGATGTCAAAATAGATGCCAAATAGAATGCCAGAATAGAAAGTCAAAATATATTGTCAAAATTTCATGTCAGAATAATTAAACTGTCAGATAGAATGCTAGAATAGAATGTCAGAAAAGATATACCAAATATATCATATATACTTCCATATGAAGTATCAGAAGCTATGACAGTTTTTGTTTGGTCACGGTAGGGATCACTCGAAGTAAAGTAATCGGTGTTTTTCCACCTCGTGGACACTGGTTGTTTGTTGATGCGAAATTTCGTGTTTGCATCTTTGAAAAAGGAAGGTTCTTTAAAAGCGCGTAGTAGAAACAAAATCCTAAAAACACGGTTGGGTGCTGCACGCGGCCTGCTTCGTGGCATGAAGGATGCGATTGCCACCATGGACAGTATCCTCTCCGAAAGCTACCGGGCGGACACTGCAGGATTGTTGATTGCACCTTGGCCTTAATTCGTTCGTCATCGAAAACCGTTTGTTGCATCCGTAAAATTTTTATTTCTAAATTTAAGGTCCTAACAACGTTCGGCTCATGGTGATCTCGGTGAAATTGCCATACTGTAAGCAATACGAAACGTTGGCACGGCCCTGTGTGGAAGCGAACTGCGCATGCTTTCACGATGAGGGTTGGTGAGAGGAACTGATGGCTCCATGACGGAAGTTTATTTATGGCCGATCGCATATGCTTGTTCAGCCATCAAAAGTGGCAACCCACCGGTTAACCATTGTCATCAGGATGTTTTCTCATAGAAAATTTATGGGAACGTAGTGGGGAAACTTTAACGGTTGCCGCGTTTGAAGTGACGAGTGCATAGGGGGTCCTACAAATAGCGGCGCGTTTCAGGTTGGCGAATGATAAAGAGTTACCCGCTTGGATGTATTTCAATTGAGAACAGCACGATCACCCCCGGGAAGGTCATAAACAAATCATATTGTATCAAATTGTTTTAGGTTGCGATGATGGTTTAAATATCCTTTTTGTACGGATCACGCCATCACAACACCTGTTGAAATTGCAATGTTAGAGATGATGCCGACGTTGGGAAGGAGGCAAAAATGAAAGGCAACCGGCAACCGCCAACCGTAAATCTGTCCGAAAGTGTTTGCTTGGCTACCCCACACAACAAAATTTATGAACTGGCAAACTGGGAACGAGAGTAGTGGATCACAGGCCCAAATGTTGGCCATGATTCTTAACAAGGTGGTTTTGCTTTCCTGTTTGCCACAAAAAAACACGGGCTGTGAAGTGCATGTGTGCAACAACAATTTTCCGATGTATTTTGTCATATTTTTCTTCTTTCCTGTGGTTTCACGGGTTTTTCATTATGTTTCTTAGCGACGCACATGAACACCTTGAAAACACAACATGAATCATGAATACGAAACCGTTGTGTCAACCGAGATCACGAGTTTCGTCCTGGCCGCTGCAGCGGCCGCAATCTACTTTTTGGTGCCTGGCGTGTGGCCGCTCAAGGCGCGGCATGGGGCCCAATCAGGTTGAAATTTCATTGGACCATATTGAACGAATTCTTGACCTAATTGCGAAGAACATGTATTAATGATTTACCGTGGCAAATATTGAAATTGTTCGTGGTTTCAATGGAGGAAAACATATGATTGGGATTGACCAAACGCGGCATGTTCAGGATGTCAATGATATTCGTGGGCACTTGACAACCGTTTCACTAGGTTTCACCCGTTTTTTTTCATGCGGTTTCCTTCATCCCATATCCATCCCACCTGGGTAATCATAGCTACCGGGATCCACGCGTTTTTTGTGAACCCTGCAAAATTGTGCCCTGGATTTGCCGGAGGTGGAACTTTATTTCGCCATGGGTCAACCCACGATTTGGTGAATCTAGTGGGTTTGTTTTTGCTTCCTTCGGTTATCCAATGCAAATTCATTTGGTTAAAAACATACAAAACAATAACTATTTTCGATGAATAATTATTTGCTGGATGGCGTTGCAGGAAGAATTTGAGCAGAGCAAGGACAAAAAAACGTGGGTTGTGGATCTGGGTTGGGTTGATCCGTCAGGGTCGTTTTTCGTGTCGACAAAAATGGTGTTTGGACAACAATGCGGCGACCAACCACAGGAAGCATAGTTTATTAGGGATTTCTAATTAGGGATTTATCAAGGATTAGAAATCCTGTTGGACAATAATTTGGGATTTCTAATCCTTGATAATTAGGCATACCTTCACAATAGGAAATTCGGCGGCGCAAAGGGGCCAGTCCAGAACCGTGGGGATCAGAACCATAGAGTTTGACAAAATATTGAAGAGAAAGGTTTTGTCGTGGACCAAGGCGACAAGGGAAAAACATGGTTATTGGATGTTATTGGCCTATATCCGTACTTCTTCCCGATATGGTGGAAGTGTTTGTTTCCGGTACCAGCAAGGGTGCGTGTACCTGAATTTTCTCACAATGGCACGAATGTATTTTCCCAATAAAAAGGGTCACAACGATATTGTAAACCCTGGCAACCTCATATCAATCCAACCCCACCGTGTGTGAACGCTTTCCAGCCACGACAAAAACTTCAAACCAACAATTTTTTGGTTGAATAACTCAGGGTGCATTGATGTGACATTGCCAGACCCAAGAAACATATTTGCATTTACCATCGATTCTAACTCAATCGTGTCATGTCAGTGGTTTTTTTGTCCAAACCAATTTCAGTTGCTCGCCTCTTGGTTCGATATCGCATTTTGTGTGGAAGCATTTCCTACTGGAGTTCCACAAAGTTAAAGGTAAAGGGTCTGGAACCAGTTGTGTCTAACAGTGGCCATTCTTGCGGCCAGAGGATCCTCATTGATGTTCCCGATCATGAAGGTTTACATTATTTTTATATGCACATTTTGGTTGGCTAAGCACATTTTTCACAACATGAAAAAACAACACATGTTATATAGGTTTTTGTGGTTGGTTGATCCCCAGATTTCCTCACCAAGTCCAACTAAGCCAAATCTGTTAGCTTCCCACATATGGTCACCTTTTTGGATGAAATGATAGGAAACACTCTTGTCCGCAGGAGATGGAAGCTGAGGCGTGTGTTTTTTTTTTTTTGGGGGGGGGCGGGGCGAGATTGTTTGTTCGCTAAGCAGTAACCATTTCAAATCTGCGACGCAAGGACGTAGTTGAGGTGGAAAAACGTGGCTATAGTTGGGGTTGCGTGATCCGAAACAAATTGTTACATAATGTTATAAAGCAAGAACCAAGTGGAACTGCGCCCCACTTGTCGCAGAGGTAGGAGGAACCTATATCTTTGAATGTCAAAAGCCAATCTCAACGAAACCAACCGGGCGGTCAATCATCCAAGGTTGTTACAGCGCAGGGGTATAGCGACATATGCTTTACATTTTCCTAAACAAACGTGCCCGGTCTTTTCATATTGGGGGTCCTGGTGGAAAAAGGTTTGTGATGGGTCGGGGTGAGACTGGTGTGGCATATTCATGCGCAAAGCACCCCCTCTACAAACTATTTTTAACTTCTGAAAAAGTATGCTGTATTTTGATGTATTTTGCCATTGGAGTTTTTCAAATTTATCCACCTATTTCCGATAAGGCAAAATAGTTATGAAACCAGGTTTGCTTTACCTAACCATCCGGGTTTGTTCAACCCCGGTGTATCGCACGCCGTTGCTGTGAACCCCCTGCCGCCGTAGGCGAGCGAAAGTGGTGCGGAAGCCACAGCGGAAGCGGCAATGCAAGACTTTGAGTCCGAAGCTTGGGCTGTGGGGTCAAGCTGAACCGTTGTTTCAATCCGTATGGTGGTTTTGCAAGGCACGAATGGAGGCTGCGATGTTTAACTAACAGGGACGTGGGTTTACCATACTTGTAATACTAACAATTCAACCAGATGATAGCTGCAAGACGGTTGGGTGATTTTATTTCTGCATGTAGTTAGAATTTGGCATCAAAATCCGCCACGAGGTCTCTGGCGAAAACCTTGGCGCAGTCCTTGGCGCAGAAGATCGGCCCCAAATTGGCCAAGGGCCAGGTGAGGTGGTGGCCACCGGGCAGGAGATTTAGAGATCTAAGCTCCGGTAATTCTTGGATTTTCCATGGGATATTAACAAAAAACGTGATAATATTAATGGGCAATATATTATTTATGGGTAATCTATTATTGGTATTGATGGGATTTTCTATGGGATATTCACCTTATAAATTATAATAGTGGCTAGTTACTGTGAGCATGGTGGATTTGCGCTCTATAATCGAACATGGCTACATGACACACACACACACACGCGCACAACGGACCCCAAACGTGATCTCTGGAACATCCATATGTGCGTGGTATTGGTAACTGCTAGATTCGGGTTCCAACTTGAAATTGTTGTTGACTTCACATCTTTAAATACAACCCTTCACATCCCTTCACCAAGGTTTCCCAAGTAAAACCCAAACACCGAAGTTTCCGAGCAGGTGCTCAGAGAGCCATCCCTTTGTTAAAACGTAGCCAGGTTGCATATTTCCAGATATTCAATGCTATTTCCAGAAGGATTTTTTAAACACCAAGTAGCCAGGGTCACCAATGAACGTGCATGTTTCTGAATTCAATCCCGTACCATCATCATTTAGTTGTGTACATTTGCAATATTTGTTGCTGCTTTCAATCTATTGAGCCTTTCTTGTGTTCAAATTCATGACGTTTATTGCTTTAAAGGCAGTCACAAAACCACCCTTGAGATTTCCTGGCGGTTGGCCGCTACCCGGTAGCTACCGGCGGGTCCCGGTGTGCCAGGCTGTGCGAAACATCCTTGAGTTGCTTGGTGCAAAAATCGGTGGCGGGTGGATGGCTAATCCCAGATTGCCCTGCGAAAAGGTTGGCTTATAACATTGATGCTGGTTTGAAAGTGGATGGAATGAGCTGATGCAATGTCTCAGAAATCAAAGGAGCTCTGCGTACACATCTTCGCTTAGCAAGCGTTTGTCAAGCACTTGGTAAAGTGCCTGTTCTGCAACGTTTGTTGACGAACCGGAAGGTTTCTGGAAAGAGCTCTGCTGGCATTGCCGGGATCAGTAATTAGAATAGACATGAATAGACATATATATATATGATTATTTAATAACAATTAAACATGTATATAAACACAATTGCACACATAGAATTGTTTCCATGTGCGCAGGCGCATATGTATCTATCACTATACTTAACGATATTATATATATATGATATATGTAATTATATAGGTTGACGGCCCCGGACTTAAAGATGAATTCAGGTTTAGTCACCCATTTGTTCATTGCGCAGTTTTGGCTTCAGCGGGGGGGGGGCGCCCTGAATGAGTCTTTATATATACTGCAGATGTTTACTTTTCTGTATTATATCTATCTATCTACCTACCTACCGACCTATCTATCTATCTATCTATCTATCTATCTATCTATCTATCTATCTATCTATCTATCTATCTATCTATCTATCTATCTATCTATGTGTCTGTCTATCTATCTATCTATCTCTCTATCTATCTATCTATCTGTCTATCTATCTATCTACCTATCTATCTATCTATCTATCTATCCATCTATCTATCTATCTATCTATCTATCTATCTATCTATCTATCTATCTATCTATCTATCTATCTATCTATCTATCTATCTATCTATCTATCTATCTATCTATCTTATCTATCTTATCTATCTTATCTATCTTATCTATCTTTTCTATCTTTTCTATCTTACCTATCTTATCTATCTTACCTATCTTATCTATCTTATCTATCTTATCTATCTTATCTATCTTATCTATCTTATCTATCTTATCTATCTTATCTATCTTATCTATCTAATCTATCTAATCTATCTAATCTATCTAATCTATATATCTATCGACCGACCGATCGATCGATCGATCGATCGATCTATCTATCTATCTATCTATCTATCTATCTATCTATCTATCTATCTATGTGTGTGTACAGATATGTGTATAATCTATAGGGCATATTTACATTTTTTAACCCGCCAAGACCGGCATACAAACTACAAAAAATGCTTAAATGCGTGGACGTTGTGCCTTGCCACCCCCTGAGGCTAGGAGTTAACCAACCGTATAACTTGGGGCCGAATTCTGCCCTCAAATGAATAGAGCCAATGTAAGACCAAGGCCGAAAGGGCGGTATTTCATAGTATAGTGGCAATCAATATGTTGTAAACCCAACAGTCATGTAAAAAACAGCCTTTGAACCTAGCAAAATGAGTATTTTACAACAGATCTATGGTGAAATTTGGCTATTTTAATACGATCGCATGAACGTTTGACCAAGCAAAACGTTTTTTTGGTCTAACGAAGACCGTCCCAACGAGCGGCTTTTTCAGCATGAACAGACCCATCATCCACTGTAATCACCTTTGGTATCCTTTGGTGGTGTTCCCATCCCAAGGAAACTTGGTGAAGAATATGTTTCTTTGACATGGAACATCAGGAGATTAGCCAACAATGATCGGGGTTTTATCTTAGGGTCGTTAGTCTGGCTGCTTCAATAGGGGGTTGCTTCAGCTTGTGTTGGCACCAGTAAAATCGCAATGAAACCCAGATTTTTTTTGCAAGGGAAAAAACGGATTTCCAGTGAAACAATTTTGCCTGTTACAGCCTTTGTAAAAAAATTGGTTCAAGGCTTGACGTGTAATCAAATCAAAGAACGATCTGGGAGAACCCTGTGAATAAGCTAGGAAACCATGGGGACAAAAACTTTGAGGGGCGGAGGCAACATTGGGAGGCAAAATTGGGAATGATTTGGGAAAACTTTGGGGAAAAAATGAGAAAACAATGGGAAAACCACGGCAAACACCTGGAAAACTGTAGGGACAGGGGGCAAAACTGGGAATGATCTAGGAAATGTGGGAACGATCTGGGAAGGAACCAGGAATGATTTGGGAATATTTGGAGCAAGTTGGGACAATTATGGGAATGGCTGGAGAAAAGGTAAAAACATTTGTTACACAAACAAACACTCGGTTTAAATGTTTTGACATGGGATTGCATGTCATTTTTTGACCATGTAGGCAACTGTAGGCACCATCTGGGATTTTCATTGGATTTGCAAGTGAAGAACTTGGACACATCAAGGATTTTGAAAGGAACTTTTTGGAAGGGGAATGCTGTGTCAAAATTTGACTCCCTAATTTAAAGCAGTCACTCATCAAAGCAGCCTAAGTACGCCCTTAGAGTTGCTGAAAAAAAATGTGTGCAAACAGTATTTAGCCATACGTTTTTTTTTTAAATAAACATATATTATAGAGTATTTGTATTTACATATATGCACACACACAGAGAGATATATATATATATACATATTATATGTAAAGATAGATATGCAATTTCCACATCAGAAATTTTCAAGCACCCATTCTTTAGGTCCCACCCAAATCAAAAAAACGAGTCCATGTGACCTTCCAGGGTCAACATCCGAATCTCCTGGTTGTATCATTTATGCCCATAAATGAGTAAAGCTGACCAGATACTGGATGGATCAAAGTAGCCACACATTTTCGAAAAAAAAAACATATGTGTGTTTCGTGGCTAGATGGAATGGAAGCAGCGGATCAACAAACCACCAAAGGTGTTTTTTTCAGTTTAGAAACCCCATTGGTTTCGTGACCTTTGGACACTTATGGCCCATCACAGTGGCAGTGGGCTCTGGGTCACCCTCTCAGCTCTTCTCAGGTCGAGGTTGTACCAGTTTCCAGACAAGGCGGCCTTGACCGGAGTTGGGCATCGTTGGACCGGGGGAAGTTCCACGCAGAATTTTCGGGGCAGAGTTTACAAACCGGTCATGGGATACCAGCTGTCAGGCAAGCTCCAGCTATCCGTATGCACATCAATGGTGTTTGCCATTTGCCTATGTAATGCAAGTTGTTTATCACTCCTATATAACCAGAGGTATCCCATATATAACTGGGGTATGATAGTGCTTTATACACCAAATACTATCTGGGATGCACCCCCATGTATACCTACAGATTTCTGCAGAATGCGGGGTAACATGTATAGGTCAGGTATAAATTCATGCGACTCAATGTGGGTCAAGCTCCGTATTTTAGTGGTTTATTTCCCGATCGTTCGTGAATCAATTACAACAAGCTCACTGCCGGGCTTGGGCTTCAGCATGCTTCCCCTGAGGCCCTCGGGTGGGCGCATCAGGTTTCAACCATCTGATGCAGGTTGGTTACACGATGGAAACATCTCCGAATTCTTCTTCGAAATATTGTGGAGCATCAAAGGAAATCATATTTATGGGTTATACTGATATTTCCATATATTTCCTCTTGTGTTCTGTTCAGCCGATTGGGTGAAGGGAAATCTACAGAAGTTTCCTGTTTATTTTCTTAAATCGAATCTGGCACTCATGTTGTCGAATTCGCCCCACCGGTCATTGTCAACAGTCCTTGTTTTGGAGCTAGGAAATGGCAGCGAGACAGATGCAAGGTCTGCACTGCAAAATGGACAACCTGTGCAAGACTTGATGAGGAGGAAGAGGAGGTGGAAACATGAGCTGGCCGAGTGTGTGGCCGTGGCTTTGGCAACCTTGTGGCTTATGGGCTGGCTTCTGGTAACTCAGTGGTGAAGTGCATCCTAGAATTTGCAGGGCGAAGCTTGCTAGCTCAGTTGGTTACTTGGGAAAGATCAAGGCAATCGCCCTGGCGTCACTATCCTGCTGAAAATGGATTTTCTTCTTGCTCGTAGGCTTCACATGGATTAACCATCATCACTCGCGGTGTGTAGTTAAACCCTGTGATTTCCAAAATAGCTTCTTCAAACTTCAAAATTACATAGTCAGTGCCTAAGAAGGTTAGCCATGTGTAATTGCAAATCCAACATATATCTTGCATTGGTAGCTACACCCATTAACCACTAGAAATTATATGAAATTATATCCCACTATATATCTACAATGAAATTATATGAAATTATATGGCTGCCTTCAGCAATTTGAACCCAATGTTTTACCAATGATAAATCTACAGTCAGTACCCCCGGCAAGACCTCATGCTTTGCCCGGAACTGGAACTGGCTCTGATGATGATAATGATGATCATCATGATCATGATGGATTGTTCCATGGGGGTGGAAAATTTGATTGTTCCATGGGGGTGGAAAATTTGATATCTACATGCAAACTCTAAATGAAATTCTAATTGCGGTATGATGAACTGTTCCAGTGGGGTGGGATATTGATATCTCGTATGCAAACGTTTAATGAACCCTAATAGCGGTACAGTTCTCATGCCAAGCCGCAGTGCCATGCTCATTTCGCCAGCACCTTTTCTTTTATCTCTTTTGTTTGAGGTCGTTAAAAAATCATCAGAGGTTTTTACGTCACTCTGTTCGTGGGCAAACCACGGGGTCTGTGCGTAAGGCGGGTCATGTGTGGGTATAGTAATGTCAAAGGTTTCTTTTGAACTTTCCCGCATGTAAATCAATCTAGTGAACCCCCCCCCTCCACATTTTTTTGGCAAATTACAGCGGCCTCATGTTGAGACGTCATTGGAATGATGGGTTACGATTGCGGTAGCTATCCCAGAATGGCTGAACTTCTCAGTTCAGGAAATAGTTCTTGTAGTTCCTCCCGAATCTTTCTACGTACCAGTAGAAAATTCCTCTACAGCCAGTGTCAAACTACACGGCTTATCTCCCCAGAAGTCAGTTGGGGGACGGTCGTCGAGGGTTTTCATGACACAAGTCATCGATCCCAGAACCTATTAGTAGGGGCTAATTACTAGGTGGTGCCCCCCAGTTATAAACCCTAGTCATTGCCACTGATTGTTTAACATAGCTATGGGAAAAAAACCCATCTATAGTTGATACATGATGGTTTACCTAGTAAAAAAGATACCCTCTGGTTATTTATCATAGCCATGGAAAATTGCCCATTATAGATGGTTTACCTGGGTTTACCTATTAAGAATGGTGATTTTCCATGGCTATGTTAAATAACCAGAGGGTAATAGTTTTTTCAGTTCCCTATGTTAGATGACCACAGGGCACCCAGCCCTCGACAACTTGAGCCGGGTCACCGGCGGAGGCCAAAACCTTCCTCCGCAACGAGCTCAACAGCGCGGCGGGCGCAGCCACTGGGCGCAGCCAATTTGGCACCTCCGAAGTCGATGAATTTATGATGTTTTGCAGTATTTAGTGGACTTGTGTAGTACTTGAATATTTTTAAAAGTATTTTGTCGACTTTTATCATCTTCAATCAACTTCCAATGGTTCATTTTCATCATTTTTCCCTATCAAACTTGCAATTTTCATCAGAAGCCTTGAGTATTGCGTGGGTAGTTTGATGTTTTGCATTTTGCGAACTGAATAGGGAGATATGATAGATATAGTTTGTTTTTTGACAGGGGCCAGAGTGTGGTTACAATATGCGTTCACCCGTGGGAATGGAAGATGTTGAAGTTGGTGTTGTTGCCCAGGAATCGCAAGTGGGTAATAACCCCATGAAATCATCAGTTATACATGGAGTACCCTCAGTTGGATCAATGGGGTAAAATGGATCTCATAAATCACTTGGTCACATCCAAGTTGTGAATTTAGGAAAGCTCACTTCAAACAGGTAAGGAAATGAGGACAATAAAAAGAGCCACCGAGTTGGGAATAGCGGAATATCCGTTGTTGATGAATTAGGGCAATTAGGGAATCTTCATGCGTTGCTATGTGAAATGGATTTATGCCCAGGTGATGGATGGCACGTTGTTTATGGAAAAATGATGGATATCCCACCATGTTCATTTTTTATATGAGAAAACTGTTTCTTAAGACATAAAATGGGGCATGAATAAGCCAACAAAATGGGATGGATGGGAAATGCCAACAGCATCACTAGAGAACATCATATATGGACCTTCAAGCAAATGTGGCTGGCTGGAAAATTGCCCTTTTGAAAAAACAAACTTCAACTGTTGTACATGGGTGATCTTAGAGTATACCAAATCTAGCAAAGACATGCTAAAAACACCAGGTCATGGTTTGCATATTTTTTTTTGCATCTTTTCCTTCACTACTAAGGGAATAGGAGTTGTTGCGTACACAGTTTCTTGCCAAATCAGATAGGGCATCCGCAATGCTAGGCCCCATTCCCAATGGTACTGCTTCTTGAAATTGCGCATCTCCGAATTCATGGACTGAGAACATAACCCCAACAATGGTTTACAAATGGGTGGTTCCCACCGTCCGAGATCCCAAGAGCAACAATCTCCCCTACCAGAATTGTTGATGGCAGTGTGGATCCTTCATCGTACATCATTTTTGTTGCTTAGTAAATTCAGAGTATTCCCATGGATGCAACGTGCCATGGAAACCAACATGAATATTTTTTTTCTGTTTTCCGTTGGGTTAGTAATACTCTTTGTTGGTTATTTTTGTTGGTTAAACGTGCAACTTTTAGAGTATTAAAGTGCCATGGAAACCAACATTTCGCTGGAAGATAATGGCATTGCTGCGATGCCAGGACATGAAGACCGTGGTAAAAGAGTCATGGGCTCCGACATGGTGTAGGCCTCACAACAATTCCAGGATCCCCTTATTGATATATTCATGATTCTAGGCACCGCAAGTACTGTAAACATCAATAAACCATATACCCTCTGGTAATTTAACATAGCTATTGGAAATGGCCCATTTATAGTTGATTTACCTATTAAAGATGGTGATTTTCCATAGCTTTTTGTATGTTTACCAGAGGGTAATCCTAGTAAAACAGTGATCAAGGCGCGTGCCGATTCTCGCGCCTGTTACTCGGTGCAATCACGATGATCCCCATTGCTTTCCCATAATATTATAAATGGTAGGATCCCACCTTTGCATCCCCATTAAAGAACTATATTTCCTGTAAGGAACTGTATTAATTATCCCTCATTCATCATGATCCCAAAGGGAAAAATCCTACCTTGGAAGCTCATTGTTCCCATTGCACTAATCTTCCAATGATTGTCCTCATTGGTTCATGACTCCCATACTTTGGAAGAATGATTATGACAATTTCCTAGTATCCATTTTTCATATCTATTTCCACTTTTATTCTAGTGATTTTCCCATAACTTGGTTTGTAGCCACCATGAACTATAGTCAGGTGATGCAGGCGGTCGAGGCGGAAGAGGCCATGATTCTGCTGGACCTAGCACCTTGACAGAGCTATGTCGGCCTCAGCCAAACTTTTCAAGTGAGTAAATGATGATCAAATTTACCCAGCATAGATGATGTATGTTTAATCCTTATTTTTTCTTTAGCCCGCCAAGGATCCAATGTAAGTGTCAACATGTTTTTTTTGGATGATTTGTTTGAACATATCAACTGACCAAGGTTGTGTTTACGAATGTTTAAGATGATTTTCATCACCCAAAGAGGGAGGTTAATCAGAAGAAACGGGAGGTTTGAAGAACATTGGTTCATTGATGTGCATGGAACGGACGAAAGTGGACTCGACCAGGAACATGCAGATGAAACCGAGAAGGATTCGTTATTCTTCGGGTAGCTGTTTTACAACCAAGGGGGATTTGACAACAAATTAGGTAATGTGGGTAAAACAATGTCATAAACCATCTCCCTGTCATCACTAGAAATATATAGGTGGGATAAACTAACCATTCCCAGTCATGGGTGGTTTATGGCATTTTTAATTACCCACATTAAGCATCATTAACTATCAGTAACCATCATTAACCATCATTTATGAAAACCATTATTAACCATTAATCACCATCACTAGCCATTATATATAAAAATATATAAACCATTACTAATCATCATTTTTGACATGACTCATCATCATTAATCAGTAACCATTCCATGAGTGGCTGATGACATTCAGTGGGCCTGTCCCAAGGGATCCCCCTTGGGATCCCCCCTTGGGACCCCGGGATCCCGGCCATCAGAGTGTTCCAACTGGTGATAGGCACAAGGGCAGACACATTAGTCATGGTGATTCATGGTTAATAATGGTTCATAAATGATGGTTAATAATGATGGTTAATGATGGTTAATGATGGTTAATGATGGTTAATGATGGTTAATGATGGTTAATGATGGTTAATGATGGTTAATGATGGTTGATGGTTTAATAAATGATGGTTAATGATGGTTTTAAGTACAGTGAGGGGTAAATTTCTCCAATTTACCAATTTTAAGTGTCCAACAGTTGGATCATCCAACAGTTCCGTAATTTTTTCTAATTTACAGCTCTTTGATGCCCTTTGTATCTGGGGTGTTGGGAGGATAAAAAAAACCGTTTTTGTGTTGTGATAATCCAATTGGGCAAATGAGATGATTGGGTTGGGTTCCAACCACCGCTGGATTGAATGGAAAACCTACAGGAAACCATCAATTTTCCCATTAAATATGGGGTTTTCCGGTGCGCTAATTCCCCTAAACCCATCCATTGAAACCACCAGGCAGTTTTGGATTTTCCCAACCTGGTTGGAATTTTGGAGAGCCTAGGACAACGCCCTCTCTCTGAACTTTCCACCGGCTGCGCTGGCTGGGTTGCTGAAGAACCGCTCACAAGAACGCTTGCGGTTCGACGGTGTTGTGTGTTTCTGTGTGGGGATTTCCTAGCTAAATGTTGATCTATCTCTATCCAACTTTTTTTTTGTTTGAAAATCATTGACTCATATCTCTGTTTTCCAGAAAAATGGAGATTTTACCCGCAGGAAACGAGGATGTGAACGGAACACCGGCCATTTCCATAGGAAAATGATCAAAATTTGGAGCGTCGTGGGCCTTACCCTTTGGTAATCCACTTTGCTATGGACAATTGCCATTTATAGATGATTTACTTATTAAAATTGGTGATTTTTTAAATCGCCAGGGGCCAGGAGGGTAATCCAAATCCTGCAATCTTGGGGTGTGGAACTTTGGTCAATACCAAGTAAATATATACCCTCTGGTTATTTAACATAGCCATGGGAAATGGCCCATTTATAGATGGTTTACCTATTAAAAATGCTGGATCTTTCCATGGCTATGTTAAATAACCAGAGGGTAATCGTTTTTCAGCAGAGGCATTTGAACACATCCAGTTTTTGGGGTGTCCAGTGGATCCTTTTTCTACCTGGGGATTCCACGTCCCCTTCTGGTATCACAGTGTCCGACTATCCAATCTGTTGCTCAGCAAGGAATAACGAACTGGAAAATCACCATTTTTACTAGGTAAATCATCTGTAAAACATATTTGTGATGTCTATGGGTAGCTAAATCAATCAAAATCGTCATTTATTTATTTATTTATTTTTTTTATTTGTTTATATTTTTGTAAAACTATATAATCTGTAAATGGGCAATCTATACCATTGCCATAGCTATGCTAAATACCCAGAGGGTTAGCATTACCGTAGACAGAACCATCGATACTTTGATGGGCCAAGCACCCAACAAAACCGAGCAAGCTTCCCAGACTTGTTTTCACGCGGGAAAATCTCAGCCGGAACCCCTGTTGTTTTTGAGGGTGCGCATTATACCTTCTGGTTATCTAACGTGGCAAACTGGAAAATCAACATTTTTAATAGGTAAATCATCACACATCATTTATAAATGGGCCAAAAAAATAGCATAGCTAGGGAACAAATATCAGAGGCTATGGAAAAAAACAAATCGATACTATCCATTTACAATACATCCAGGGATCCATTTTTTTTAAAGTGACGTTTTGAGACGGGACAAAACATCAGAGATTCGGCCAGATCTCCATGCTGCTGGCTGGCTTGGTGTCGCCCACCTTGCTGAACCTGTCCTACTCGGCGCTGCATCTGTCATGTGGCCAGCAGGGCACGGCACGGATGGCACGGATGGCACGGGTGTGTCTGAAAATCGGGACATCCATAGAATCACCACTTATTTGGGAAAATGATGGTAAACTGAACTGGTAAACCAATGGAGGTAGGGATACACAACATTTTCAGCGAAACCGGTATCATCCGGTATCACAAGTATCACTGTTGTTAAAAATCTTTTCTTGATTCATAGTCATCATAAACGATTGATTATTGTTTTCCTAGGGAGAATGAACATTACCCAAGGTTTTTGCAAGACGATCTTGCCATAGATTGCCCATTGAGAATGATGGTTTTCCTATGACAGCATCGGGGAGATTGCTGGAGGGTAATGCTTAAATGAATGGGGAGGTGTGGTTCTGAGCGAACCTGTGGGGTGAATTACCCAGCAAACAGTGGCGTTCAGGTTTGGAATGGTAATAATTCAGTTTATGGGACCGTTTCTTGTTGTATTCCAAGATGTTCCAGTCGTAGGGGTGTCCCCAAAGAAGAACCTACCATTTCCCTAGCATTTCCCTAGCATTTGGACAGTGGTTTACTTCATGATTCATCTTTTTGGTGATCACTTTAGTGTCAAGATGTTTGTTTGCAAACCAACTCATCACATACCCCAAGTGACAGCGCTCTCTTTCGGGAGCTGGGACCATGCGGGATGAATGCCTGGATCAACCACCTGCATGGGTAGTCAATTGGTAGGGTACCAGAAGACCAATGTCTACCCAGCTCGTTTTGGGAATGGTTTGCGAACTGGAAAATCAATGAAACTCAGTTTTTTTTACACATGTTTTGCCGATATTTTCTATGTTTTTAGAAACCCACTTTGCAACGTGTTTCGAGGGTCCCAGGCCCCCAGTCTTTCCCGACGCCTCGGGCTGAGGCAAAATGTCATGGTTGTACTGCCCATGCTACTGCTGTCCTCGGCTCAGAGCCTGATCCAATGACCTGTGGGGAATGACCAACCATTTTTACAATGACCCCCTAAAAGAATCTAAAAGATAGAACTCTTTTCAGTGGGATTTTACTTTTCAATTTTTCTGGGGGTTGATGGTCGAGCATGCTACGAATTTTGGATTTAAATTCCATCAAATCACATTTTTTTCTGGTAAACAATCACCATTTGTGCTGGCTTTTCGATCAAAAACCATAGTTCTTCACCATCCACTTGCGGTTGGATGAGGATCCTCCAAGTCGGTTGCCGGTCCAAAACCCGATTCTTTCGCAACAATGAGGATACTGTGGATGGTTCAGAAATCCTGCACCAGTTGAAAACGGTGGTTTTTACCACTATTTATAGGGTTTCAACCATCCTTTTGGTGGTGCAGGATTTCTTCCATCCACCGTAGTGACTAATACATACTAATACAAGATTACTAGACATGACTCTCCTCATTCATTTCATGCACTTTCTTTGTTGGAAGCGCTACCTTTTTCAGTCCATGCGTTGCTTCCCTGACCCGGTCGGGTTCTGCCAGGGATGATTCTTAGACAGAAGCGGAAAACCCGAGGTGCGGTTGGGCTTCATATGAAGACTATGGCATCTCTTGCCCCTGGGCTTTTCGGAGTTTCATGATTTGGTCGCCCTGAAAGTATCTGAAAGTCACAGAGCTCAGCCGTTTACGTCACACAAAAAAAAACCTGGGGTGAACTTGAATCATAATTTAGTTTCGACTCGGTTGAGGGCTGCAAACCGCGGTAAAGCTGAATCATAATTGAGTCATGAGTCACTTGGATTGTCTGGGTAATCGGACATGGCCATGGGAAACCCCCTTTCTCTCATGAAAGGACCGTTTCGAAACAGAAAGGGCGGGTTTTCTGTAGCCACGTCATTTGAGGGGGCTATCAAGTGTTGGCACATGGACAGATGCACTTTGCACAGACATAGACCTAAAGCGTGCTATGTTCATGTTAGTAGAACAATGATAAACCACCAATATTTTAATAGTTTGTACCCCGCATTTATGGTAAAAATTGGGATGGTTTACTATTGCTTAACTAACATTATATACATTCTGCATGTGATAATGCTCAGTATCTCTACAGGTGTATTATTTGCTTACCTAATGTGGTGAAGGCAGAGGAAGACAGCACACTTCACAGAAATGTATCTATTTAGACATATTTAGACCTTTATCCAAGCCAATGCCTAGTACATGTTCCAGATTGTAACTTGCAGCCCATGTCAACCATAGGATAAGCCCAAGGAGACTCACAAACCGGGGTTGTTGGCTACAAGCGATGAACATCCAAGAATGCACACTCACTTGAACAATTTTGAGCATATTTTCAGACAAGGCGAAGCATGAGAAACACCTATGGCGAAGCATGAGAAACACATAGCAACTCGCGAATAGATTTTGTTCCAGATCGAAACCTGGACGAAATATGAAGATTATGAGGCTTAGATATCATCTGCAATGGCTTTGCCAATATCCTGGAAATGCAGTTCTATCATGTTCTATCCAATTATGGGGCAATTATAGGCGAATACTCTCAAATTCTATGAACATTGAAATAGACAGATCAATAGACAGACATAATGATATAATATTCAAAATTTATATAGCCAATATATAGGTCAATACATGTCAATACCATCCAATACTATCTGTTTGGCCATTTCTATAGACCTCCGGCATCTGTGAGGCTCCATTCCGACCATGACCTTCTGGGTGAAGGTTTGGTGCTGGTTTCCTGCACAGCAACGGTTGAAATGGATGATTTCAACAGGGAATTCAGTCACTTTATAGCCTGTTGAAATGAATCATTAATTCATGGGCATCATGAATGGGCTCAATATGGCCCAATAAGTATTCATACCTTTTGTTTAGAGAATATGGCCGAATAAGTGCTCTTTGAGCCATTGTTTATAGATCAAAAAAGCATCATGCAGGACTTGAATGGGCTTCATGAGGGGATTACCATCCACTGGGCCGATGACAGCGCTGCACTTAAATGCTGACGTAAGGGACATGTCGAGCGAGCTGTTTGCTCTTAGTTCCATATGACAACTCAGTTGACATGAAGGGCATGAATTGCTATCATATTAATCAATATATTTCTAGTTTACCCAGTATTGTTTCTCACGAAGGTGTATGTTCCATCATCTTCTGGGATTTATATATCATCCTGGTCAGACTTAATTATATGTATGTATGTATATATGTATATATATATATTTGCACATGAGCAAATTGTGTAAGACACGAAATCCAGACTTGAAAGCTTGAGAGCTTCAAGTCCAATTCAAAGGTTTAAATCCAAACTTGTGTCACTTCACGTGCGCTGTATGTTAAAATCCCTGCTTGATGGAACAATAGCTATTTGATTTGATTTTAGTGTTTTTTGGGTTTAGATAGTTACCCACCATACAACACACTAAAAGTTAAGCTATGTTAACCAGTCTAGCAGGGGTTCTCTTGCCAAACCATCAAGGTAAGTGTCTGTTCACATTTTCCACCATGTCCAGGCACAGTTTGCCTTCGCCATTTTCCTGGGTGTTTGCAACGGTGTGAAGACCCTGATCGCCGCGGCAGGAAATGGGACATGGTGAATTTAAATTAAATTTAGGTCCTAAAAATGCACTGGTTTTCTCTATGATTTTCCATGTTTTTCCCTGGTTTTCTCTATGATTTTCCATGTTTTTCCCTGGTTTTCTCTATGATTTTCCCATGGTGTTCTTTTTGATTCCTGGAAATCGACAGACCTGGGCAATCCCATCCTACATGTCGGCTTCACCAATTTTGTAGCTTAAATCTTGGGGCGCGGATGGGTGATGCGCCGATGATGCAAAGGGTGGACTGTTTTCAGGGTGGGGATGCCTCGTTTTTTCTATCCAGGCCTGGGTCAGATTCCAATTCTTGGGCAACTCTGGGCAAGGATTCCAAATCACATCATATACCCTCTGGTAAACTAACATAGCTATGGAAAATCACCATTTTCAATGGGTAAATTACCGGGTAAATCGGTAAATCCACTATAAATGATCATTTTCAATAGCTATGTTAGTCATTACCAGAGGGTAGCAGTTTCGTTTCCCTTTTGGATCATCCCACATGACTAGATCAGAGAATCAGCTTGGTGATCTTAGCATATCGCAGCTGATCGGATTCATCACTGAAGGGGGATATCCCCTTGGTTATCCCAGTGGTAAACTAACAAACATAGCTATTGAACATGGCCATTTATAGTGAGTTTTCCCATGAAAAATGGTGATTTTCCATAGTTTTTTGTATGTTTACCAGAGGGTATCCCAGTGGAATGACTGTTCTTCAACTCTGCCTGGGACAAAGGGCTCCTTAGTGAGATATCCATACCCCTCCAAGAATCGTAAGAAACTACAAAAAGTGCTGTTGATTTTCACATATGCGCACTTCATCGCACTTCAAATTCTCAAAAACCACCTATATTGGCATATTGGTATTGGATGTGTAAGGTTCAACAGCCAGACTTCCAAGATCTTACAGCACTGAGGCATGGTCGCACGCAAGATCAGTGCTGGAAAGCAGGCGTTGGACGTGTGGCACTTAGCAGGGACGGGCAGGGCGAAATCGCTACTTGACCCCCCCAGATTTTGGATGACGTTGTTTCAACCGGAACCCTCTTGATTTAAGCCTACAAACAGATAAAACATGATAAAACAATGTCCTGTAGATTTCGTTGATGATAGCTATGGCCAAAGAAGTGGGAAATGATGGCATGACACAACTTGCCGACAACAACCTGCAATGCCCAAATTGACCACTGGTATCACTGGTTCTTGATGATGAAAACTGGGGCTAAATCGGGCTCCAATGGTTCCGATCGGGATGAAAAACGACGTGTACGCCAATTTACAATTACGGTGGATGCTAAAAAAACCGCAATTGACATGGGAACATTCACCACTTTCGCATACTTTGACTTGATTGGACGCATCACTTTGGAAAAGTGCCAGCAGCGGATATGAGCTATGGTCAATACTCATGGTTAATAACCATTAATAGGGGCTAGTCGTGCTAGTCATCCAATGGTTCATAGGGATTTATAATAACCATTATAAGGATCCTTATTATGGATGGGATGACCATCAACCATATAGTGAGTATTGACCATGGCTCATATGAACCTACAAACATGTGGCAGCATGCTACAGTGATAGCCAAACATGGCTAAAAGATGGGGAGTTTGCACAGTTCCATTGGGATGATTATCATCAACTGGAACCCAGAAACCCTTAGACTCTTAGACCCTTAGACTTAAGGGTAGGACGTGGTAAAACCACGGTTAAAAAAAACCATGGTTTCCCTGAAAATACATCCATAAAATTCCATAAATCAATCTGACCTTGGTTTCAACACCCTCAAACTTCCCAACAGAATCTATCGAAGTGATTTCCGACGATTCACCGCAGCATTTTCTCAGCTTCTGAAAGCTTCCCGGTCGCCGGTAGAGGTGCGACTCGGGATCCATCGACCGACTGTTTTTTTTTTTGTCCTGACTGGATGGGTAGTACTTTAATATACTTTAATGTGCTTGATTGATCTTGATTGTACTTTCTGTGCTTGATTTTTCTGCGAATGAAAGTGGGGCAATATTCACGTAACCAGGTATATATATATATATGCATATTTAAATTTTGGGAAGGGTATCCAAGATGGGCCATGTTGTGGCGCTTGAAAATAGTGGTTATCCCCTCCAAAACATGGCAAAATCTCAATTGCAGATGGGCTTTACAACAGGTGGCCGTAAAGACCTGGCCATTAGCTGCATCTGCAGCTCCAAAATATGGCCACTGCCAAGCATTTTTCAACTATTTGTTCCATGGAAGTGGTTCTTATCGGAATTTTCGACATGAAATTCGTGAAACATCGCCATGAATATTGCAGGCTTAAAAGTTGTAAGATTGCCCACGGCCAGTTCAGCTCTGGTCTTTTCATTCTGGGCAAACCACATGACCTGAAATGACGTCTTGTGAGAGGAATCGTCCCTTCCCAAAATGCCAAATTTTAATTCATCCAGTTTCCAGTTTTCAGTTCAAGTATTGTTTGAATTTGCCAAGCATCTGTGCCAGGCCCTTCTTTTTCCAGTGTCACATTGAGATCTCGGCAACTTAGCGCCGCGAAGCTTGGTGAAAGCTGTGCAGCCACCCCTTGTTTAATTCACCTGTCGGATAAGGATGATAGATGAATGATAGCAGATCCTCATGGTAAGCCTAGAACTCATTTGTGACATACCTAAAATATCATCAAATGAGTAGTCACTGAGTAGCCACAGAAGTCATTTCTCCGCAGTGGGGATTCTTTCAAGTAGTCACGATCCACAGTTTTTCTTGGGGCTACGGGCCTCTCAACATGTCTCGCAACTGAGCCCTGTGTAAACCACTCATTCACATGAGCAGTGTTAAAAGCCGGTGTTGGTTGATGAATATATGGGGTTATCATGGGTTATCCAACTTATTAGGCATTATCACAATGTATCACAAGCCACTACGGGAAACCCTATACCAGCATACAGGGGTGACAGAGGGTTTGAACACTGCTCACACTTGTTTAATGAATTCCCTTTTGAAGCATTTAAACTCCTGTTCTTTTTGCTTGAATACCATTTTCTTCGTGACACCCCTTGCCAAGCACCAGTAAGCAGTTCCACGACGATCATCCATTCTTGGTCTCCCCTCCGTTTTTAACCGCCAAATGCTCTTTACTGTATAGCTTTGCTCACCCCTAGCACCCTACTATTAGCACACTAACATTTCCAATGGTCATTACTCCCTTTCACACAATGGGCATGTCCCAGAAACCCTTGTATTTGGGAATTCGTTCATTTTGGGCTTTGTTTAGTGCATATTTATTGTGAAGGGGGCTAAGTTATGATTTAGTCCAAGCTTTCGATTGGGAACCAAATTCCAGTCCACATGTAGATGTAATCAAGCGTATGGATAAGAGATTACATAGAAAAGGACATAGCTAAATATAGATAATAAACTATGAATGGCTTATAACTTGTAAACATAGTGCATACATGGATCACCCACTATAAACTTCTATATTTACGGGGATCAAAAAAATCACACACACACACACACACGTGAAACAAAAGGATTATCGAATTTCCTCGAGATTTTCCATGACTTTCCGGTAATGTTCCCTCACCCTCTGTTAAACATGCAAAAAGCCATGGAAAATCACTATCTTTAATAGGTAAATCAACCATACACGGGCCATTTTCCACAGCTATGTTAGATCACCCACTATAAACTTCTATATTTAAGGGGTTAAAAAATGTTAGAAAAAAGAAACATGTGAAACAGAAGGGTTTCCTTGAGATTTTCGATGATTTTCCTGTCATGTTCCCTGAATGACTCCAAGATCTCAGGACTTCTCACCGATGGTCTTCAGCCCCGCACTTCGCCGTCGCCTGCTGCGCGGCATGAGCTGCGCGGCGGGCGGGACAGCGGTGCTGGGGCTGGGACAAGTGGCCAAACTGCGATGGCAATACGAATGCCCAGGCAGGGGAAAACTGTCGGGGTAGCTTTTCCTAAGGTGGAAATTACCAGGATATCTATGGAATTTGTCCCATGGAGATATATTCAGCAAATAGTTATACTATATATATATATATTATGATTATAGAGCTTAAATTGCCATGACACATAATGATATTTCTAAGTATGACCAACTGTATGTCCATTGCCATGCCAGGAAAGTTAGTGTGAACCATATTTATGGTTGCCATTTTATCTATAGTCAGGTAGGTGAGCAGTTTATAAGATCATTGGATTGGTTTAAGGGAAAATTAGCAGGACCCCCCCATATTTCCACCGGAAACCCATGGTTTCCAGTAATTTTTCCTGTAACCCATGGGTTTCCCGGTAGAAAACTTGACATTTCCATGGCCGTCTCCTGGGCAGCCAGGGGAGCCCGTGGGGCAACGGCACGGCAACGCAGGAGCAGCTTTTCAAGGACCCAAGATATGGCCTGTCAGGGTGCCGGAAAAACATCCAACAGGAATTTTATGGTGATTTTAGGTGATTTTAATGGGTTTTAATGGGATTTTAGGTGATTTTAATGGGTTTTAATGGGATTTTAGGTGATTTTAATGGGTTTTAATGGGATTTTAGGTGATTTTAATGAGTTTTAATGGGATTTTAATGGGATTTTATGGTGATTTTAATGGATCTTACCCTCCAGTAAACTAAGACAGCTATGGACAATGCCCATTTATAGACGGTTTACCGATGGTTATCTATTACAACTGTTAATTTACCAGAGGGTAACAACTCCATAGGAGTCCCAGCAAGAGCCAGGATATGCCTTGGCCACGCTTATAACGTTTCTACTTGGCAGGGACTGGACACTATCCTGTGCAGCTTGCACGCCTCGGGGATATTATCCAGTACGAAGGGTGGCTCTTTGCTGTTCATGGACACGTTGTGATGTGCCCAATGCAACACTTGGACCGGGCACATCCTGGTCACAGGTCAGGCCCATCACTTGCAACATGCAGAGGCCATACTGCTGCCACAGTGTTGGGCCGATGTTGCGGAGTTGAGGCAGTGGGAATTAGAGCTTCATGGCTATTTGAGGATTTGCATTCTCCTGTCTTTGCAGCGCGCAACAGTTCCCCGCTCGCACGGCGAGTCCTTCAGTTTTGTACCACCTGAACGACCTGAAGGAGGAGATTTGCCCGAACAATCCAAAGGGAGCATCGACATCACATTGCCGGCTGCCGAGCAGTATCTTATCCACTTTGGCGAGCTTTTCGCCAGTGGACAGAAGATGACCGGCATGCATTAACAAATTGGCATATCATAATTGGGAGAATGGGATATTCATAGGATGAGGTATCATGAGGTATCTGGGTAAGCCTTGGATGAGTATAGCTAATCTTTTGCAGGAGGCAGGTATGCTAAGCTGGGCATCGAAGAGTGGCCATGATTGGATCTTATCCGGGTCAACCACCATGATTTGTGGGTTTTGCTGGATTTTTGAAATGCCTTTTCCATCAATGCATATATAGACCAAACAATACTAGATCCAGATCAAACATAACTTTCTGTGCTGGGTGGCTATGATTAGCAACAACCATTTTTGTATAGCAAGATGATGCTCTCAATAATATATAATCCTTAATTTGCTGCCGTTGATGTTGATGCATTCTTATATTTTCCCCATTTCTTCTTTGGCCAAAGCCACATTCTTTGTCGTATGTGATTTACTAACTTTTCTTTTGTGCGCGCATTCGTTAGTCTCTCCACATTTTGCGTGGTTCCCGTTCTTTGTTGGCTCAACCATATGAATCACCAATAATTGCTCTGCTGGTTTCAAAGAAAACGTGTTTTCTACACACATACATACATACATACATGCATGCATCCATCCATCCATCCATCCATCCATCCATCCATGCATGCATGCATGCATGCATGCATGCATGCATGCATGCATGCCTATATATTGTATATATATATTATATATATATATATACATACACGTATTTAATTGTATTTGCATATAACATATTTTGTCATGTTTCCCCATATGTGAAATCATATGATGTTTCTTCCGTATTTTGCTTGGATTCTAGCCCCTTTGTTTTCTCAACGCTGGCTTCGCTTCAGCAGGAAAGCCTTTGAAGCTTCTCTTCGTTGGAGATTCCATCGCAGCCTCCCGGCGTTGTCGTTCAACGGAGGGGTAACGGACCAAATTGATGAGTCATTTGATGAGAATCTCATGGGAATTCAGCCATACTCTATACGGGAAATTCACTTGGATCTTAATGGGAATTTAACGTAATTTAGCCATCTATGGTAATTTCATTGGATTTGAATGGGAATTTAATGACTATAAATCTGAGATTATAGTCATTTAATTCGTAATTTACGCATCATCAAAACCACCAAACCTTGAGGGATATAATATAATTAATTGATATTAATTGATAAATGATGGACACCTCCTTTTTTTTTTGTTCATAATCCCATCCCCTCCAATATTTACCACCTCCTCAATGGTCCCCTATGGTTTCTGGGCGGTGGCTTTATATGGGGGATGGGAACATGCTAATCCATCATTGATGTTAAATGACCCTTCCCGAAATGTCAATGACCCGAATGATGGGGTCCAAATGGATCCAATTATTGGACCTGGGATGACCTAGGATGGTCTTGAACGTTCGTGAAGGGATTATTTGAATCATGAAAAAAACGCCGTTTTTTTAAACACGGAACTGCCAGAAAAGCAGAATATGTCACAAACATGTTGAGTGAATTCAACAGAAAATGGGGATGGACTGGTAAACTATAGGGATCAAACAAGGAGGGATAGGGATGTACACTCCGACACCGACGATGCAGTCTGGTGCGCCAAAATGGAGAATTGCTGAGAGAAAATTGGAACATACGTATAGAACTCAGTCATTTTAGAACCTCAAGACGTTTGTGTATAGTGAGTTCGTTGCATACCTACTCAGAATTTCGACTTTGGCCAGCGAGGTAACTGGTGCAAAGCAAACATGAAGCCTCATTTTTTTCTGAAGTCTACTTTGTGATCACACACACACACATATATATATATAAGAGCAAATTATTGCAATGACAAGATGGCCGGCCTTGCAAGGATGACTTATCGTTTGTGTATAGTAAGAGGAACACGTCGTTTCCATTTTTAGATTGGTCAAACATTGCCAGTTTTCTGTGGATTTTTGCTTTTTCAGGGGAAATCTCAACTGGAATGTTTCCATCATCCAATATCATCCAATGGTATTGTGGATTTATGATTTTGACCAGCAACTACCGTGGTTTTGCTTCACTTTTCCCATCATCCAATGCTGGGATGTGCCACCAGGTGGGTGTAGGCGCCAAAGTGGCTGCGCCTCTGCAGGCTTGTGCCTGGTTCATCTTAAAAAGTGGGGGGGGTTACCCTCTGCTAAACATACAAAAAGCTATTGAAAATGGCAATTTATAGTGAGTTTTCCCATGAAAAATGCTGATTTTCCATAGCTATGTTAGTTTACCAGAGGGTAAGTCAGCAAAAAACATGGAGATCTTTAACACGGAGAGTCTAAGTCTAAGTGTTTAACTTCAAAAGTCCGAAAGATGACGATTTAACACTAAAGCCACCAAATTACAAAGACATTATAGCTCTTACATTTGATTTTTTTTAGTGATTTGGCACATGGCGAAGTTGCTGGGTAAACCGGTCAATGTTTGATTTTCAAGGCTTATGCTGTAGCCGTAAAAGCGCTGAATCTTGGTGAGCCATCTCCAGACCAGTAAACATTACACAATATTCCCCCTTTTCTTTGATGGCTAAAAACCGCAATTTTTGTTGGCAAAACTCCGCAATTTTTGTGGTTCCATCATCCATTTTCCTTTACTTTGGAAATCCCTCCAAAACACATGAACCTCAGCTTAGTAGTTCACTTTTGTAGTTCAACACCTTTTTTTAGGATTCATTCATCTGTGTAAATTATGGGAATCATCCCCAAATGGCCTTGATTCAGGTTAGTGACATATTTACCCAGATTCATCAGATTCATCAGATTCATCATAAAAAACCACCACCTTCCCACATCTGGGTAAATTCTAACCGATGAATCTGGGTAAATTATCATATTATGATCATAACCTATTTTTTTTTAGCCTTCTATTTATAGGGGAAAGGTAAATCTAGCCCAGATATATTGGGATTAATGATCCCAATTGACTAATATTTTTCAGTGGGGTAGGTCAACTAAAAAACCATTCATCATTCAAAAACCACCATCTTCCCACCATCTCACCTTTTCCCCTACGGTATTTTTGGTGGATATCCCCGGCGCCAGGCCGCCTGCGCGTGTCGCTTGGCCTCGCTGCAGCGGCGGCCCGTGGAGTGGCGCACCATCGCGGCCAACGGCGCGGACGTGCGCGAGCTCAACGAGCTCCTGGAGCCAGGCGCGGTCACCGGTGGTTGACCCCCAAAAAAGGTCCCCAAGTAGGGGATATGATGGGTATGGGATGGGTATGGGTTTATTGAATTTTGATTTATCTGGGGTTGTCATGGTGATGATGTAAGAAACAAACATGGTTGAAAGCAGCAATGGGAACCGTATGGGGGCATATGGGGCTGTAGTTGGGGTTGGGATTTATGTATCCCATCAGATTGACACAATACCTACAATATGGGACTGAAAGAGTGCTATTAACCCTCACAAATTTGCATTATCATGGGATTATGAGACAACATGTTTTTTAGATGTAAAGGGGATGTAAAGGGGATTAATCTTCGTTAGTGAACATTTTTAGGCGGGGGAAGGCATTAAGAAGCGGGTTTGATAGGGTTTAATTAATTAAGTAACGCGAACTTGGGATTTAATTTTTCAAAGATATTTAATTACAGCGCATTTCACCAGGTTTTCTGTAGTTTTTGGAGGGGGAATCTGGGAAAACGTATTACTGTAATTAAGCAAGAAACACCGTTTGTGAGAATTTTGACGGATGGAAATTGAAGCGGCAACAAGAATAGCAGCAGCAGCAGCAGCAGCAACTGGTGGTGTTCACCAAGAAAATACGATTCACATCAAACATGGAGATTTCACCTACAAATCTGAGTCATGTCAGGAAGCAATGGCGACTCCCAGGCGAGTGTCCACGGGTTTGGGAGGACCAAGTTGGCGTAGAAATCGAACATGGCTAGAAAATGTGTGAACATCTCGAGATTTTTGAACTTCCCGAGGTTTTCGAATTCTCAGTTCTTCTTTTAACAAATAGATGCAGTAGGAACTTCAACTGATGGGGTCATTCTATGGTGAAACTTGAGGCTTTGCCGCGAAGTTGATCGGGTCGTCGAGACCAGTTTCCAAAAATGGGACGGATTGAAAAAGACGCGACATACTCAAAAGCAACATGAGCAACATTCGAAGAAAAAATGTCTAGACCTGCTGCCAAAAGGTATCTAAACTTGTTGCGTGATGGAACATTAACCTAAGGTATCTTTCACTCTTTTAGGGGAAATTCCGCCATTTTTCCAGAAATTTCCAGATATCGCACCCCCCAAAAGACCAGAACAGTCAATTTTCACTATGGTCTAGTGTGACGACTATCCGCCCAAGATGCAGACAAGTAGAATCCCTAAATTTATCGGCCATGTTTTATCCAGTCGGAAAGGAAAACCAAGCATATTACCCTCTGGTTATTTAACATAGCCATGGAAAATCACCATTTTTAATAGGTAAACCATCTATAAATGGGTCATTTTCCATGGCTATGTTAAATTACCAGAGGGTACCTGTTATATACCCCAATGTGTTCCAGGAAAAATACACATTCTACTTCCATCAGATCCCAACTTCATTGAATCACCATTTTCCTTGGTTCAATCTCGTTAATTACATCCCACAACAACAGTTTAAACTAGTTTAAATTCATGGGTGAAATCATGTTAAATCACCATTGAAAAAAACTGGTTATATCCTATATTGTCTCATGTTATCCCATATTCTTCTCATATTGAGACCTTCGTTTTGACATATTTTAACCATGGCACCGACATTAGGTGGTTGACTTGGGCTTTGACATTGCTGTGGTGCTCTGCGGTGTCAACGATGGTAAGAAGTTTTGGCAAGGCGGCCGCTGTCGCTGCAGCCCGCGGGGGTATTATATATACATTAATAGTACCCAAAAAGATGTGGAACTTATTGGAAAGTACGCTATCACTGTTCTAGTAGGATTTTCTATGTTTTTTGGAGCTATTCTAGGTGTGTTTGTTTGAACACGGTGGATTTATCCCCTCAATGTACAGCAATTTTGATGGGGGAAATCCAGGGAACTTGTGATTTACACCCTTGCCATGGGATTTATCCTCCTTGTTTAGATGAAAGGCAAGGACATCACTGGCTGACCTCAATTCAGACTCTAGACATGCTGGTTCATATGTTTACATATGGGTGTAGTATGGTAAGTATCCCAAACTCGCCGAACTTTTCTCTCGGTGGTGAATTAGCCATTATAGTCCAGCCAGATGACTGAGATTGCCCTTTAGCTCTGGCTCATCGCACTTGTCAAAGATGCACCCCGCAGTGGTAGACTGGGGGTCTCCTGAAGGGATGGGATATAGTCTTGAGCTCTAGTGGGTGCCACATTTGGGTGTCCCCAGAAATGATAGATGTATTTTGATGTGCACTCCTTGATGGCCATTATCCTTTTTGGTTTTGCAAATCACGTTTTCAGGCTTTATGGTGACTTTCTGGGTGTACGTCGCCAAAATTGATCCAAACGGATACACCATGATACACCCATTTCAACGGCCTCAAGCAGAGTTTGCGATGGGACCACCTCATGATGTTGATGGAACCTTTTTGTCAAAGACACATTTTTTGGCTAGCACCCCCTGGTGAAAAATTGCCATTTCCCTTAAGGAAAACTACCTTCCAGTGAAAGGTCGAGTATTCAATGTGCCTTTCCGCATGGGATGGCGGATGGGCAGCCCAATTCCATTTCAGAACTGACACGATAAGTCCTGGAGCTGGCGATTCCAGCACTTGATGACTTGCGGCAATCTAGAACCGCGAAATCGAACATTTGCCTGCAACGTTTGTTTGCAGCTTGCCACCATCTCGCTTTGTTCTCCAGCTTTTACCCCTTTTCAAACCTTAGTTGGGACTAAGCGTCCATTCTTCCCCCAACATAACCGGGATACCCTCTGATAAACTAAAGAACATTAAAGAACTATTGAAAGTCACCACTTTTAATAGGTAAATCAACTATAACTGGGCCATTTCCCATAGCTATGTTGAATTACCAGAGGGTAAGTTTCCCCCAAAAAAGCATCACTAAGATCAGCCCCGGACTGGACATCTTCTCCAGGCAGATGGCCTTCACACTTCAGGGAGGAGCCATGGAAGGGTAGAAGGGTGGCTGGAAATGGAGGCGAAATGGGCTGCCACATCGTGTCGTAAATCCATCCATGGAAAAATGTCCTCTATAAGTGGGTTATAGTGGATTACCCTCTGGTAATTTAACATAGCTATTGAAAATGGCCATTTATATTGGATTTTCCCATTAAAAATGGTGATTTTCCATAGCTATGTTAGTTTACCAGAGGGTATATAGTGGAGTATCTCACTTGTAACTGGGCTAGAACCCCACTTGGAGGATCATCTACGCCTACTTAGGAAGTCCCCACTGCAATTCATGTGGGTACAGCAATTTCATAAATCATCCCCCAGTCATCACCATTTTTATAGGGGGTATGGTTACCATTCCCAGTCATGGGTGGTTTATGGCATTGTTT
This sequence comes from Cladocopium goreaui, assembly GCA_947184155.2. NCBI lineage: Eukaryota > Dinophyceae > Suessiales > Symbiodiniaceae > Cladocopium > Cladocopium goreaui. The sequence goes on from CAMXCT020005279.1 coordinate 268,217, forward strand.
TACCCACAGCCAGGACCTGGCCGCCCTCTGCAACAAGCTGCGAAGGGCGGCGCCCGATGGTGTGATCACGGTGCCCAATCTTTTAGGTGCGACGCGTGGCGCGAAGATCGCGGGGCGGTTAGGGCGTCCGGCCATGAAAATTGGTGCTTTGTCCGTTTTGTTAGTGGGTTTCGAATGGGGAAACGAATGGCATCAGATGATATCAGATGTAGTTCATCGATATTTATCTGTAAATCCATCAAAATCAGTAAACTAATGAAAGCCACGGAACTAAATGGAGGTTTATAGCTGCGAAATCAACGAATTAAAGGGGGAATGGTCCATTGCCATGTTGTGCCGTGTTTGCCAGATAATTCTGATGAGTATCAACCCCCACAGTTTTTTTTTGCATAACACGAATTGCGCAAGCTCCAGATTGTCGCCTTGATGTTCGTTGGACATTCAAGTTCCATCCCTTGAACATGAGGGGTTTGAAAGCGATGGTGGGGTCGCAGTAGATGTTTTTTTTTTAAATATTGGTAATCACCTGAGCAAACTTGAACTCCATAAAATCACACCTTGAATAGACAATAGCTTGAAATTCATATTGCAATGTGGGAAGATGAAGCTTTCAACGGATGGACTGGGGTTGCCTCCTTTTCAGCCAAACCCACCTGATTGGCGTGAGACCCGTTCTTTCTGCTTACATTATCCTTCATTCCGCCTTTTTATTGGACATCATGTCTGAAATGTTCGCTTTCCACATCACTTTTTTGGTGCGTCTGAACATGGGGTATACATGGGTATACCGCTCAAATGGCCATTTCAAGAAGATGATGATTAATGATCATTAAATCTATTAGTGGTTAATGATGATTAATGATTAACCCATATTAAACCCAATCAATCTATTTTTGTGGTTTTCCGTGGTTTTCCCCTTGTAACTTCCCGGCGAAATGGGGCGCATGCCCCAGGGCCCTGACCCCTTGTAACTTCCCGGTGCAGGCCACGTTGAGGCGCCTCTATTCCAGCTATGGCCGATGTGTCATTTGGTCGACGTTCCTTGGCATCATTGGGCCTATTAACAGTCGGCATTATTCTGGGTAAATTCATAGTTAGTAAGGGGAATCATCCCAAAATGGCCTGGATTCAGGGTAGTGAATTATTATTATTATTTACCCAGATTATTTGGGTCTTCCCCCTTTTCACACCCAAATACCATCAAATACCCTGAGTCAGGCACCAAATATGCCAGAGTATACTAGAACAATTACTGTATATGGTTTCCAATGGTCTAGCTTTGGCCATGGCTGAGTCCAGTGTTTGGCCATTTTTCTGGTTGGGGCGGTCAGGAAACCGTAATTTTTTGGCCATGGTTTCCTCTGAACAAATCCAGCAGAAACTGTTGAAATAAAGGTCTCCGGATCTTCCCTCAATCTCTCTATACCATCTGACAGTTCAATATGGCTATGGATCAATACCTATACATACCATTTTTAGGGGGATGAACATCCATTTACCAGCTATTTTGAGGTTCACCAGGGGTACAAGGTTTTGACCCATCCCCATATAGCTATGCAAAATCACCACATTTGAATTCGGTATACCATGGTTCCCCATTTGGGGCTATGACCTGACTCCCCGCTTAAACTGTTTTTTTCACTTCCAAAAGATTCTGTAATCCTCCATCCTCCATTGATTTCAAGTGTGTTCCATAAAATGCTTGGTCACATTCCCATGGAAACTCTATATGATTCATATCTCATAAGAAGATATTTCAGAAGGTGCTAAATCTCATTGTTAATAGGTAAGACGTTCCCTAAATGGGCCGTTCAATGGATTTGTGTAAGGGAAAAAATGCAGCAAACTCACCCATATTTCATGGGAAAATCGAGGGTTTCCGGTTCAGATTTTCCCTTAAGCCAATCCATTGAGCCATTGCGCTGGGACGTCATGGGAAACTGAGGTCCTTTTTGACCAGTTTGAATCCCAAAAAATGGCACTCGCTGAGTTGGGCGCTGTCAGGCGCGCTGGGGAAGGCTGAGCTGCTTGGACCAAGGGGTCATGCAGGAGGTTGATCTCAAAGGGAGGTGTTTACAGCCTGGCCAATTGGGATTCAAGTATATGAATGTTTTCGAAGCAAAAACTGTGGCAAAAAAAGAGAAGATATGGAAAGTTCACCAAGAGAAAAGGGCAGCTACCATGGGCGCTCCCTGTCGGAAACTAACATAGTCACAGGAAAAGGATATGTTCAACACTGAAAAGCGAAATACCTTTAGATGCAAGTGACAAGACCAAAATAAATGTGAAGAGGTGTAAGACAACTTCATTGGGATGATGAAAATCCTCTGTGCGGGAAGGAAAAGATAATTCTCCAGGGGAAGAGGGTAGGACGCGTAGGATCACACCCTGGAGGCTTTCCGTTTGATTTCCCATTCTGGAGCTATATAGAGCTACGGTATGTGCTTTCAGATTTATAGTGCCCCAATACATCCCCATTGTATTCCCATACCAACATTGTTACACACACACACACATTCACACTACACACACATATATATATATATATAATATATATATATATAATATAATATAGTATATATATATATATGTGTGTGTGTAAAAGATATCCCTTTCATTTGCATCATTGAGGGGATATTCCCATGTTCTTCCATCGTCTTTTTCCAGTTCCAGCACCGTCAGGTGCTGGTTGCTGGAGCCGGGTGCTCGGAAGGTGCTGAGTACCGACCAGAAGCTCTGGTCCGTAGACGGCGCCTGGGGCAGCAAGCGGCTGGGGAATGGCAGCTTTCATATATATATATATTTGTGTGTTTGTTTTCTTATATATATATATTGTATATGTATGCATAGTTTAATAATGTCTAGTCCCCTATACTTCACGCATCTTAATGCACAAAAACATGTGGGAACATATGGTAAGACAATGGAATATCCTGCTTGTTAACTGCCTATCTTATGGTTGGCTAATGATGGTTGGTTGGCCAATGATGGTGGATGACTAGGGATTAAAACCCGGGAGAACTTGGGATTTAAGTGACAATTGTCGGCAAATTCCCACACAGTGTTTTAGAACAAGCCCAAGGATGATGGTCGGTTCATAGTGATTCCCAAATTCTGGGCAGGGATCCGAAATATATGATGTAATGCTGGGCCATCTGCTGCAACCATCGGGTTTTGAAACTCTTCAAGTCGGATAGGAACGTTGAAAGGGGTTGGAATGATTATGATGGCCTATGACAGGGTTGGAATGATCATTCTGATGGCCTACAGTTTTTGACTTCGAAATGTGGATGAAATGCAAAGCTCACTTAGGATTCGAGTTTTCAAGGGGTGATAGAACCCGCACGAGTTAGGAATTGGTTTAGTAAACTCATAGGAAACACCCCGTTCCTGGGCGTTCTCCATTGAGAGACGTACGGAAACCAAACCATGTCAAACTATATTTATTATATAAGCGCTATAATATGGGACGATCCTGATGATCTCTCAATGATTGGCGGTGAGATATCTGGAATGATGTCTGCAGTATTGCGATGGAAGAGTTTGACCATTTGCATCCAAAAGTTGCTCCGGACTGCATATGGATGCCGCGTTGGATGTTGTAACCAACAAGGCGCACCAAAAACATAGGGTGTGTTGTCAGTTTGTTTGATTCAATTGATAGCTTCTGTGACGTTCATCTGGATTCATTTGGACATTTTTGAGACCCGTTGGAAGTTTGGGTTTTCTGCGTGTGTTCGGAGCAACCACGCCCAGCAGATGGCCAGGCGGCCGAAATGGTGAAATGTTGACTGGTTAAAACGCCCTTATCAGCAGTTGCTTTGTTTTTAATAAGCCTTTAGTGAAACCCAAGAATTGTTGGGTCACTGGTGGGTTGACTGCCCATGAACCTGTGGAAGGGTACCCATAGATTGCTCAACTCGCCCTTGTCGGTGATGCTTGACAAGCCGCCCGTAAAGCCCTATTATACGATTGATCCAATGGCGAGAGGGAAAACAAAAGTCCAGTTAATGACTGTAGTAGCTGCATTTTAGTCAGCCATTCCTGTTTTCGTTGACTGGTGTCCATGGTTGATGACTCCCAATAACTGATCTTTTCAGTTGGGGGTTGTCTCCAAATTAGAAGCACCCCAAACCCAATGATTTATCATCGTTTGTTCCTCTAACATTGCCATATTTAAACCATTCCATCTTGGAATACAAACTCAAAAGTAGTTTACCTATGTTTACCTGATATATCCAACCATCTGGTCATCATATACCTGATATATCCTGATATATACCTGATATCAATGGCCATTTCAGGAACCTAAATTGGAGGTACCTACCATATATAAGGCCTATTTGTTAGGCCTATGTAATGGAATACCCCCACAAAATATGGTCTTATATGGTACAGTACCTCCATTTTAGGATCCTGAAATTCCCATTGATGATACCCTCTGGTGAACTAACATAGCAATGGAAAATCACAATTCTTAATGGGAAAATCCACTATAAATAGCCATTTTCCATTGCTATGTTAGTTCACCAGAGGGTATGGTTATCATTCTCCATCTGTTTTGTGTCCCAGTTTTTGGCTTCACGGCCGGCGACCGAAATCCGAGGTATTCATCCATCGACTGAGGGCTACCATCGGATCGGTGAATGGTTGCTGGGCCGATGGCAAAACACATGTCATGATACCATGTGATATAGAACTCTTGATCTATATTGATCTATATTCTTTATATACATAACTACATAACACACACACATACATATATATATATATATATATCTGGGTAAATTATAACGACCTCACTACGACCTCACTGGAAATCATGGTTAGTAAGGGGAATCATCCCCAAATGGCCTTAATTCAGATTAGTGAATTATTATAATTTGCCCAGATATATATATATATATGTGTGTGTGTACACATATATGTGTGTACATATGTGCATATAGATATACGTATGTTTATGCACCCATGTCGGCAAATACGTGCATACATAGTAATAGATAAATACATGCATAAATATATTTCGATGAATATCGGGCCGAGATGGGCCTGCTCAATGACTTGACCTGCCAGTGGCATCCGAGGCTGGCCACCCACCTGGCTCAAATGCGGCCGGTGCCAGCCATTGAGTGAAGGTGGGGGGTGGGTGATAAATTCCTGGACTTCTCGGAGTGAGTTCAGCGGGGTGGATGGATTGGGGCTTTGCAAAACAACTTGGGGGCTGAGGAAAGTAATACCCTCTGGTAAATTAACAGTTGGACCCTGAAAATCACCCATTTTTAGTGGAAACTAATCTTCCAACCCCGACAACTGCCAGGGTCGAACTGTTAATTTACTGGAGGGTAATACAAATCAAACATATGATATGGGATTGAAGCAACACGACTATACAAAAAATTGGTGTAACCATCGTAATTTGATGTAAGTTGTATAAATTATTGCGGCCTGAGACTGCCAATAATTGAAGTTGAGGAAGAATCCGAAAAAAACGGAAGGATGCCCGCAGTAGACAGCATGACCAGAGCACAATTTGTGGTAAGGATTCTGGTGAACATTAGCTTCCAACGGGTAATTTCGTGGCAAGTTGAATGAAGAAATGAAACTACATTTTCACCTTTGCAGCTTTGTCTGACGATTTGGCACCGCAGAATGCCATGGTAAAAATATGTAAAAAGCATCTCTCAGTGTCTCATTGTGTGGACTTGCAATTCTTGGGCATCCATTTTTGGATATTTTTGGACAAACTGCTCGACATGTTTCCATTTCTGAATCTTTCTGATATCCCCATGGGCTTTGTTTTAGTCCCACTGAAGACTACTGAAGGTTGTCCTGTTTCTTACAGACAGCAGGACACATCAACCCAATGCCTAACCATAGATTCAGCCGCTGTCAGGCCTGCAAGTTTTAAGAACTTGCACGGTTAGCGCTGGCGGCGCTGTCAAGTGTAAAGAGACGGGCGCAGAATGCTAAAAACAGCCAATCAGGGCAATGATATCCGCAGTGCCGGGACAACTGGCATTTCAAACAGTTTTTAATCACCAAAGTCAATACTTTCGGACTTTGGACTTTGTAGATGTAATTCTTTGAGGGCAAAGGTGCTTAGCTGCCCTGAATTCTGTCATGATCTGTGATGACAACTCCCAAAAAGGTCTTCTGGACAGGCCGATGCGGAGACCAAAAATCTTTGGTCTGAGAAGGATGCTTTTTGTGCCCAGAATCTTTTGGAAATCCCAAAGTCTTGAATCACTGCAAATGCTTGTGATACCTGGAGGGTTTGGGAAACAATGCCGAGATTGGCGCACAAGGTTGCGCCTGATATAGCGGCTTAGCGTGGGCGGGAAAGGTTAGACACGAACACCGTGGTTCTTGTCACTGCACACGGCGGAGTCCCAAGCTCTTCTACATCTTAACTGCAGAACTGGCGATTTCCGACCTGGTTTGGATATGTTTGGAACATATTTGGAACTCAAACTGAAACAGAACAAGTTGAATTACTCACTCCTGACTGAAGTAGATCTGCTTGGTTCTTCACCCCCACTTCGTAGCTAGAGTCTAGAGGTTATCTCAACCTCGGTTTGATAAGTTATCTAGCTACAGATATCTCAGAGTCTCAGGATATCTCAGGTACAACCCTGGATGAATGTAAACCTAACAGTTAAGGACTGGGGTTTCGCCCCAGTGATGATTTACTACCAAACTCAAATGGGACAGAGCCAGAGCTGCATCGGAATCCACCGTGCGGTGTGATAATGCCATGTTTTTCCATCGGCTGCACAGGGATGTGAGAAATTTATAGAAATTTTAGGTCACCCGATGTTTGCAACTTCCAAGAGATAAAGGCCGACTATTCCAGGACTGGATGCGTCGGCAAGGTTTTTGATGTGCAGAGCGCATAGCAACCCCAGGGTTTCAGGATGGTTACAGTATACATCCATGCGATATACACCAGCATATGTATGTATACATATATATATATAGTAATCAATCAATGCCAAGATTTGGTTTGTCCAAGTTTCCAACTATCACATCTTTTATTCCTGAAGCAATCACATATTTGAGTCCTCCATTGACATTGCTGTGCAGCGGCTTGTGTGCAGAGGTGGGCTTTGTGCGTGGGCAGGCCAGGTCGAAATAGGTCGAAAGGTCCGTGAATGCCAGGGTGTAAGCCACAGAAATAGCGATTCAACCTGCAAACGTCGTTTTTTCGGTGGTAAAACTACTTACTGGTGAGCGGTAGGGTTTTCATGGCTTATATGATATAGAGAATGGTTTTACTGCTAATATTTGCTAATGATTTACGTTGGCTGGGTAGTACCGTTTGCTATGAAAAGAGTTTAATCATCTTGATCCCATATATATATATAGTCGGAATACATCTCTTGGTACCTCCTTCAAATTGTCATATTCACAGCTGAATACCCCCCTACAGACACAAGCGCTTGCATACGGATCGTTTGGTATGACCTCTACAGATGAGGCAAAGCCAAAGCGAATAGGCCGCGTTTGGCCATTGATTTGCCATCAAGTGGAGCCCCTTGGTATGATCGTGGGGGATTGTACTGCAGCTTTCAGATGTTGTAAGGGGTTCCAATCCAACTACTCTGGTAATCAAACATGGCAATGGAACATCTCCCAGTCATAGATGATGTTCCCGTTTAAACCTCTACTAACAGGGGATTTTCCCATTGCCTCTACTAACCATGGGTCCACTCATTCCGTTGGATCTCTGCCATTTCGTGGCTGGCTGTTGGAAAAGTGCCCGGACAAAGCTCAAAGATTTGAAGCTGAGAATAGCGATGATCGTGTCGGATGGGAGTGCCCACAGCATCGTGCTGCCACAGAAAGCGCCTCAAGTTTTTTCATGGCCTTTCAGCCTCCAACTGAGCCTCAAACGCTTTGAGACCTTGATCAATGATCCCTGCAATGTGGTGCCCCGCAGGTAGAAGTTGGTTTACAACCTCAATTCACTATTTGTTTTTGGTATATATATATATATCCATTATATCCTATCTACTATATACCCTAGTTGGCCTAGTTGCAATCCACATTAGCGAACTATGGGGCACCACAGTGTAAGTTTTTTTTTTTTGGGGGGTTCCACTTCGAAGAAAGTTACTGCTTTGGCAGGGGTAAACCGGTTGAACATGATTCAGCCAAGCCCCGGAGGGGATCGTCATGCGGGCTGATTGGAAACGGGGCAAATTTCCATCCATTTAACCAGGCCATTTTTAATAGATGAAACCGTCTTCTAAGGCCTCATAAAACAGGTACATCACATCTGGGTAAATTATAACGACCTCACTGCGACCTCACTGGAATCATGGTTAATTATTAAGGGAAATCATCCCAAAATGGCCTTAATTCAGGTTAGTGAAATATTATAATTTACCCAGATCACATGGCCACCGAGTTTTTCAGCGGAATTCCCATCACGTCGACACGAAAAGCATTTGAATAACCCCATTGATTTTCCAGCTTCCGCGCAGGGGGCACAGCGGTTCCACCAAAAAGTGCCTCTCGCGTGTCGTCGGAACCCATTTTTGTGAAGTGAACCCAGGTGGCGCGGGCTGCGATGTTTCTTTTGCTGCCAGGGTCATCCAGGGTCCCAGTAGAAGTAATGATAGTAATGTGGTAAATCCATGTAAATCTAACAATCACCAATCATAGGTATACCGTATGCTAGATTGTTAGATTTACCACATATCATATGGTCATTCAACAATCCCCAATTTCGGTTTATTGGGTATACCGGTATGCTCCTGATTGAAAGTTTTTTCGGATGATGTAGAATGACCTAAAAAATATCCTACAGATTGGTTTCTTATGGATCTGGTTACTGTTACATTTTATTCTTGGTTTTGCCACATTACTTACCTTGATCATTTTTCAAATCAAGTTGAGAGATTATCCAGCAGATGTAGGAACTGATTGCTATCACAATGGCTATAAATTGCCCAACTAACTCAATTCTGAAGCTGTAGATATCTATAGATATCTTATGAACATCTAAATCCACATCTCGATTTTGCTGGATTTTGAAATTGCGTGGTTGCAAGGGAGTCACCACAGGTTCACGGATGGGTTCGTGGCTTAAATTTTCGACTGAAGAAAACACACATCGTCACCATGTACAGTGGCTGGGCCGGTTTTGACCGTGCGCCCTGCAGCATTCCTTGGAGCAAGGAGCAGAAGGGGCCGAGTGGAAATAGGGGGGACATTTCCTGGAATTCAATGGAGTAGTTTCAGGGAAAACCTACAGGAAACCAGATTTTTTTTCCCATTAGATATGGGTCTTTCCTGTAAATTTTGCCTTACACATCCTTAAACCAATCCATTGAGGAATTGCTTGGTGGGAAAAATATGGAAAAATCAATTGAACGCCAAGATTTGGAATCTACTTGTAGGTGGTGAAGTATGGCAAAGCACATCAAATTTTCTGCAAACTACGGTATCTCTTCAAACCGACACCATGAACAGAAACAAATCGGGCATGTTCCGCACCCACCATGATGTTGGATGTGTTCCAACCTCGAGGGATCTTCGATGCATCAGACACAGAGCTGTTTGATGCGTCGTCGCGGACGCCGGGTCGTTGGAGATCTTGGGAGCCCCACGAAGAGTTGGGGAAGGGGTCAATAGCAATAGCCCGTGACCACAGAATTCTTAGGGTAGCGATGGAATTTACATAAAGTAAAGCGATGTTTTCTTTGAACTCTTGGTGCTTCAACTGTTGGAGCTTCAACTTTCCGATTGAACAAAGCTTTCAGTATCCCCTAATAGGTTGTTCATCATTCTTTCCCAAAATTGATGAGTTACTTGAGTGGTCAGGTGCTCTTGATTGTGATTTCAATTTATGTATATACGAATCCGGCATCCCCTCCGGGTTTTAGACCCATGGTTCCAGATTCTTCAGTCATGAGCTGATCTTGGCCATCAATCTTGGAAAGATTTGACCCATCGAAGTGGGGATTTTTACCATGATTTAGCCATGAAACCGGGGAGTTGATGAATGAAGCATGGTGATTTTGGACCAGATCATGATGATTTCCATATCTTCACAGCTGTATATATAGATGCCATCTGCCCGGCCTTCGTTTTCAGATACGACCCGGAAAAAAAAAATTGCCGGCCCCGAAGGGGGACCAGTTTCGCGTCTGGCCAAAGGTTGCAGATGGGATATTTCACCAACTTCTGGAAAACTCACGGTGACTACCTGGGGAAATCTTGGATTTCATGGGATCCTTTTCTAGGATTTATTGGGATTCAAATCTGGATACCTTGGAGAAAAAAAAACGCACCAATTTTAGTTCCATGATTTTACCATTGAAACCTCCATGTATACCCTCTGGTAAACTAACATAGCTATGGAAAATCACCATTTTTAATGGGAAAATCCACTATTAATGGCCATTTTCAATAGCTACGTTAAATTACCAGAGGGTAGTGGATTTCGCAGCCAGCCATGTTTGATTGCCAGATTATGGACCAACAAAAGTGTGGGAGGAGATGTATCTAGGATTGGCCGTGGTAAGGGAACCATCGATGAAATGATTTCGCTTCAGGTTGTTAAAATTCTACAAGGAATCTAACCCAATCGTAGAGTGTAGACAAGTTATCCCAAGGAACGGGTCTTGTACATGTCCGGAGTAGGTGTACTTGAAGCTTCTTCTGGTGGGTCTTGATTGGTACTTCCCCCTCAAATAGCCCCAAGCAAACCCTAGTAATTATTGGTTCATATTGGATCTGTTAATGACTTGGCGTCCTTTGAAAAGGTGGTATTTCAGAAATGATTGGGGGATGGGATGGGATTAGTGTGCCAATTCTTGGACTGTCATGACCGAAAGAGAAAAAAGGGGGTAGATGTCAGCCACAAACTTGGCATGAAATATGTGTAATATGTGCGAATCATTGTGAATATATGCTCAAATTTTGCCACACGTAGGGACCTAGATGAATCAACCGAAGAATAACTTGCTGCTTTCAGATGTCTTCAGACGTTTTTATGCTTGGCATTTTCTCTCGCAGGAACGGGATGACGGCTGGTGACATATTAATGTTTTTCTGTAATGTTTTCTGAACATTTTCGGTTGCGGAGGTTGCTCAACCACCAAGCAGTTACCTTTGGCCAGATTTTTGAGGTACAGTCCAGTGTGATGAAACCCGCGGCATTCGCTGACTGTGGCAAATCGATTAGTGGAGCTTGGAGTGGAAACAAAAACACACGGCATCCTCCATTGTTTCAAGCACTTTGTATGGAAGTCACCAAATCCAATTCCCATGAAATACTACCAGAACCCCAGGTTAATTGGTGGTATTGGAATATATATAATTACACACACACACATATATATATATATATATGTGCGTGTACTGTATTGGATCACTTAGGGGCCCATATATGGATGAATCATGATGAATCTGATATCAACCAGCAGGTAGAAGACGGATAGGCTACCAACTAACTGTAGATGTATCCACTGATTCCTTGCCAGTTGTAATTGTTGTACAGTAGGTGAACTTTGCCAATATTTTATAGGTACGTTTAGGTTTTCTCTACCCACCCACAAGGGAGCACAGCCACTATTCAAGGCCGCCTCTACTCATGTGACGCGTGCACCTTAAGGGCTGTGCACATCTTTCCACAAAAGGAATTCTACTTTTCTACGTTCTTGAGGTTCGTATACACCAATTTTCCTGTGTAGAGCCTTCTTGTACCATCTAAGGTTCTTGTTTTTAATGAGCCCCTGCCTTTTTCGTCGTCTCGTTTCGTTGTTTCCAGTGAGTTGGTCTCCCCGAAAATTGGTGTGGAAAACTGCGGCCGCAAAACACGTCAGTTGATGCGGCCCCACAGGATCTATGTTTTTTGGATGGGCTGAAACAGCAAAATTTTGTGATTCCACCACTGCGGGTTGTGTCCTGAATCTGCTAGATCTGCTAGATCTGCTATTGGTTGAAATTTGAAATCCATTGAAATCGAAATTGCCCTTTTGGTTGGTGAATCCTTTCGAATTGGTTGCAACTTCGCATTCGAATTCAACCAACTCCGGATCTTTTCTCGGCATTCATTCATTTTGTCGGTGGTCGGGAAGCGCCAAAGGAACCGTTATTTTTGTTTGGGTGGGACCTTTTTGGGTGGGCTATGGCGGGCCCTTGGGTTCCCGTGATAACCAGTAGTGATATGTTGTAGTGAGAAACTTTCAGCACAGAAACTCCAGGATTTGCCAGCACCTGGGCATGTTTTGACTTGCCATCACGCCTAACATCGCACCGTGCAAATGTCGACAAAAGCGGCAACGCGGTCGACGTGGCAGCAGTTGATGCCTGTGATGTTGCCCGCATTTCCCCATTGTATTGAATGGTGGCTCAATGAATATCCCATTGGTCATCCAGATCTTAAGTTTCATTTATAGGCCAAGTTCATCCACTTTCATTGTTTTAGATTTTAGATGTTTCCCGGCATTGGCAACACATGGGGTGATGGACCAACTATGAAACAACATGTTTAGGTTTAACATCCACAACAACCAGCTGTTTCTGTGTGAGCAGCCGGGGCGCATAGTCACTTGATAGTTTAAAGTTTAGCCGACAATGTGGTGAGCTGAAAAACATGTTTTGCCTCGAAATAGGGTACCGCACTCTAAAATCCAGTGATTTATCACCATGTTCCATCTTAAACTGCACATTTGTGGTGTTAATTCCCTGTCTTCAGACACACCCAAATATGATATTGTTTGTAGTGGGATGTAGCGGGTTATACATAGACAGCATAAAGATATATATATATATATATACATAGATATATGATATATAGATAGATAGGTAGGCAGATAGATAGATAGATAGATAGACAGCTATATATATATATATCTCCCTATATCCCTATATATCCCTTTATATTGACGTATATTTCATGGAAATCTGCCCCTTCTATTCTTGGGTTTCACCCGGCCAGCGATCCGCCGGTTAGGCCAAGACGGAGCGCTTGCAGAAACGCATCAAGGCATGGTCCCCCAGCGGGGCTTCTTATGGAAGTTGTATGGGATGGGAAATGGGAGTCCCCCATCATATTTTATATAGGTAAATGATCGGTAAATGGGTAAGTATATAATAATAAATAATCATGTTTATGATGCTCATCATTTATTTAAAAAAATCATGATGTTGATGATGATCATCTAGAAATGTCCAGTTTTAAATAGCTTGTGTTAAACAAACAGAGGGATGCAGAGTGTAATTTGAGAGAATCAACTGTACAGTACAGATTCACCAGCTATAGAGTGATTGTGTTTGTTTCGTCGCAGTGTATCCAAAATTGGCCATGGCAGCACATGATTGTAAATACATCCGTTTCGCGGTTGATGCATCCATTTGGGAGCACTTTGGGGGCTATCTACCAACAAACAATTGGAATGACATATTTTCAATTAAGATGGAATAATTCTCTTAAATGCGGATTTGATTTCACCAGCAACACCAGTGGAACAATGGTAATCCAATGGTACCCTTTGGTGTCATCAAACATGGCTAGCTTGAAAATATAACATAAATGGATGTAAATGGGGTTTATGTCTGGGAAAATCATCCAAGCCACGTTTGATTTCTGGCGGGCAAGTGAGGAGAGTAATATGCCCAGATGAATACGGATTTACCAAGCGTAGATGAGGGATTCAGCAACCATTAGTAGAGTTGCCTTGTCGTGGGCAGTAATCGCCACGCGAAAAAAAACCGTGAAATTGGCTTTTAGCAGGACCCAGCTTTAGTTCCCACTAGTTGTGGGTGAATTATATAGTCAATTCTTAATGGGAGGGCCTTCGTTCGATTGATTTTAGTGGTAGATACTTTGGTTTGTGGGGCCTAAAAATGGGGACAAAATTCGGATTCCCACGACGCACGCCGCTCAAAGGAGGCGCAGCGTGGAGAGGTCCGCTCCTCGTTTTTGGGCAAAGCCGAAAGGTCTGTAGGTGAATGGTTCAGTCTTTGCCATAGACAGGCTAAAAATCGAGGGGTGTGCAGGGTATCCACAATTTTGTCATGTTGGGGAGTGGTGATTTTTCCGGAGCTGCCAGAGGTGAAGTTTGGTGTTTGGTGTTTGGTGACGGTGTGTGGCCCCCAGATCCAGGATGATCCAGGATCCCCGCGCTTCAGGTGGGTCACGTCAGTGGCATGAGAGAGCTCTTCGTGTGCAACTCCGTTCTGATTCAGGAGGTGCACGTTGCCATATCATAGCCCGGGTAGACCTGGACGAATTGCAGGAGCCTAAAATGGAGTTACTGCACACGATAGATAGCAAAATTTTGAAGGTATATCTCCTGAAATTTAGCTCTTACTTGGGCCTTATGTATGGTAGGCACCACCAATTTAGGTTCCTCAGATGGCCATTGATGAAATGGGTCAAGTAGATGATGAGAGCTGAACTAACTTATTCCTATGCAGGTATTTGAGATTAGCCATGGACCTCGCTGCTAGGTTGCATGGTAATCGGTCGGAAGAATGGGGAAAGTTCCAAGCACTTCTTGCTTAGTACCACCGATGGGGGTGTAATCAGTAGGCCATCAAACATGTCCTGACAGCTCACTTCCCAGCGAAACGCGGCTCTTGTAGCTTCATGTTGAGCAAAAGTTGAGCATTTTGCTACGATTCTACATCAAACTCGCTTGAATCTGACCGAAACTTCAGTTTTTGCAGCAGCCTACCTGGACTGGATGTTTCAATCTAGTGCTTGTGTCCATCTTCCTGTTCTCCTATTTCCTGAATTTATTAGTATTGGATATGCTTACTTAATTTTAATTTAATTATATCTAATTGCTCTTTATTATTCTATTCCTATGTGCTCTTGTTTTTTTTAAACAAATCTGTTCACCTCATTCTGTAGTATTGACATGTGTGGACCCCCTGTTGCTTCATAGATGACTAGGTTATATCTGGCTTAGCCTTTAAACATTTTAGCTTTATTCACTAGCTATAGCCAGCTCTAAATCCCGACTTTGCAGGCGCTCCTCCTAGAGGATGAAGTGAAGGTGCGGGGACCGCATAATTTCTGCGGAGAATCCTGGAAGATTCTGTGGATGGTTTTTTGAAATCCTGATCTGAGATGGTTGAAATCCGTTGAAACCCCAGCCTATGGGATGTTTACCACTGATCAACGGGTGATTGGGATTCCGCTGGCCCATCCACAGTATTAGGGAATCGATTTACCAAGATCCTAGGGTTTTGACAGCCATTGGGCCATTGGTCACCGACGTGAGGCCATGGCCCCATGGTTTATTTCACAGCTTTTTTTGGACGTCTGGGTCCATTTTTTTGGGGAAATCTATGGAAATCCGATTTGCATCTGAAAAAGGTTTGGTCTGTGCCAAGATTGGAAGGAACTCCGCTTTAAGCAACCATGAAATCATATGAAATCCAAGGGCATTGTCGTTTGTTTTTTACTTTTTACCCTGCGGAAATCAGACATGGCAATGGAAACTCCTGAATTTATAGATGACCTTCCCTTCTTTTAAACCTCCATGTAATTTCCCAGCCATGTTCTCCATGGGCCAGGCATCATTTTGGTTCAACGCCTCTGGCATTGCCACGGTCTTGTGGCTGGTTTTGTGGGGGCATCCCAGATTCATGTGATGGGTCACCTGATGTCTGAGGTTGGTGCCAATGGTGGATTAAACCCCAAGATATTTCGCGCTGTTAATGGGAAAACCCCATCAAAACATGAAGAATCCACCCATTAAACCGCAAGATGTCATTATCTCAATGTTATTGGAAAAACATGAACCATTCACCCATTAAAATTTGGTAACCTTGGCATTTGTTCGAACAAAGCCGGGCAGCATCGGCGATTGCAATTTGGAAAATTCTTCATGGATCATGGCGATTTAATTATAAGGTGATGGTATCCCAGATGTACACATACTTGTTGGCTTGCTGGGAATAGTGTAATTATTTGGGAGTTTTTAATTTGTGAAATCTGGGGAGTATCCTAAATTGCCAAATATCATTTCAATCTGGTGAACAACTTTGCTGGAAATATATTGTTTTGGTGAAAAATCACAATTTACCGGTGCAGTTTCATGATAATGCGAGACTGTGTGTTTGCAGTGGTTGGAGCTTGACCATAGTGAACCATTGTCCAGTTGTTGCGAAAAACATCTGCACTGTTGATGCTTCAAAACTTTTGCTGCTGATCCCCATGTATATCCATTTAATGTGGTAAGCCCAATGATAAACTGTCACCAAAACCACCATAGATGGCTTGTATACACCATACCCAGTCATGGTAAGTTTATTATTGGGCTTACCACATTATTATAATTTCCCATATTATATCCCATGAATGTAGTTTATTTCCCATATTATTTCCCATTTTATTTCCTATATTATTTCCCATTGTATCATTTCCAAATGTAGTTTTCATATATCCCATATTATGGGAACATGAATCTCCATGAATTTTTGTGTAGTTTTGCTGTTAAAAAATCACCAGACTGCTGCCGTTAGAAAACCCACATCTAAACACAGGAGGGTACCAGGTTGGGCTCCCACAACGCGACCTCGCTGGAATCACCTAGTTTTCCGAGAAAAACCATAGTTATAGCTACCATAAACAATCCATAAATGTGCCAGTATGCCATAAATGTGATGGCATGGTTTATGGATTGTTTATGGTAGGTATAACCATGTTAAACCATAGTCAAGCATTTCTCAGATGTGCCAGTTTGGTATACCATTTGGTCTCATTTACCTATTCATTGTTGAATGGGGGACTCGTCTATTAATCAACCAGCCAGCGGAAAAAGGACCTCCATGCCCATGGGGCCCATGATCAATGTCAACCCTGGATTGATAAAGGATTGATAAAACCCCGGTTGATCAATTCCTTCGCGGGTGACCCCCCATGCCCAGTGATGATTTGCTACTTCAATGGTCCACCTAAGGGGCTCAATATTTTTTACCCTGCAGTGATCAAACATGGCTAGCTGGAAAATCCCCTTACTAAATGGATCTAAAATGATCTAAATAGAGCTTTAGATCGCTGTTGCTGCACGTTTGAGGATACTGGAAGGCATAAATCCGGGCTTGACATAGAAACATAATACATTGGTTATATAATTCTATGTATATATATATATATATATGTGTGTGTGTGTGTAAAAATATGCATACATAGCCCATTCATATTCCCATTATATTCTATACCATAGTTATTCCCATTAATTATAACCCCCATCGAAAAATGCTTCATCGATCCAGGATGCTGTGGACCTTCGTCCTAGTCTTCGGTTGGACCTTCGTGCCTGGCATGACCGCCTTCGACCAAGCGGCCTCCAACCGCCCCTCGCTGGCAACGCCGTGTTCGGCGTGGCGAAAAAGGCGGTGTTGAGGCTGTTGAAAGAGCAAAACAATATATGAAGAAGATGTGAAAGACATGGATTTTACCTGGTGAAAACATAAGATGTCACAATTATTGGAACAATATGTGGATTTACAGTACCAGGAACAGATGTAAAAGAAAATGGGTTTGTGAATTCAATCATGAGAAAACATGATTTCCCTACTAAAGAATACGATTTCGATCAAGAACAAATTGAACTAATATGCCAAGCATGTTTTTCTTCTCTGCAAAAAACCGGGGTATACACATGGATATACTCAGTTAGTGGTTAATTCAAGTCAATTCACCACTGTATCACCCTGATGTGGGGGCAAACCGTTGGAAGCCCCGGCAAAACAATGACCCAGATAAGCAGTAGATAAACACCACTTCAATCTGAGCTACGCCACATATCCGCCCCGGAACTGAGGTGACCGTCCTGGAATTAGGCGATACTCTCAATAATTCACCCCCATAGCTAAGCCATACATAGACGATATGGGAACAGGCTATCACAAACAAAATTGGGAGATTGATTTCTAAAAGCGGGATGTCAACTTGATGTCAACCCTATTTGGGCAGCAGGAAATAGGCTTCCCCTCTGGAATCCAACTATGTAGGCAGTGGGGATTCTCCTTTTTGAATGGAAAACATCGATTGCACTTCGAGCATGGATTAGACCTGGCCAGGGAAAATCATCCATATTTACCCTCTGGTAAACTAACATAACTATGGAAAATCACTATTTTCAATGGGTAAATCCACTATTTCGACTGGGCCATTTTCAATAGCTATTTTGACATAATCAGAGGGTATGGATGATTTTCCCTAGATGTTCCCATGATTTTCCTATGATCTTCCGAGCTTCTAAGCCTCCATCCCATGGAGACGTCCCATGGATTTTCCCATCAGGTCCCAACTTTTGTGGAGCATGGGCCAGTGCGCGGACACTCAAAATATATGGATCTAACAATTAGTAATTGATCTGGGTAAATTATAACGACCTCACTGCGACCTCACTGGAAATCATAGCTAGTAAGGGGAATCATCCCCAAATGGCCTTAATTTCAGGGACCGCAAGAAGTTGGTGGCCTTAATTCAGGTTGGTGAATTATTATAATTTACCCAGATTGATGACTATCTATATTGGTAATAACTATGGTTAGTAACCATTAATGCTTAGTGATGGTTAATGATGGTTGCTGATGCTTAATGATAGCAATTAAGTAGTTGCTATATTAGCAATTACTATTATCTATAGGGGTAACTATATGACAGGGATTCAAGTATCATATAATTAATTATTGAAGATATACCAATCAGTAATATGACAATTTACCAATATTATAATATTGGTAATGTAAAATTACCATGAATTTACCAATTCGTAATTGGTTACTATAGCTCAAGCACGATAGGGTTGAATTACCCTTAATATTGAAGATTTACCAATTTGTTTAATATAGGGAGTTGCCACCAGAAATGATGGGCACCTTCTGGTTATTTATTACATAGCTATGGTAGTTCAATGGCCCATGAAAATAGGGGATTTATATGGATTTATGATGATTTTACTATTCAACACGGTAATCTTCCATAGCTATGTTAAACAACCATAGG
Source organism: Cladocopium goreaui (assembly GCA_947184155.2). NCBI lineage: Eukaryota > Dinophyceae > Suessiales > Symbiodiniaceae > Cladocopium > Cladocopium goreaui. Next base: position 287,205 of record CAMXCT020005279.1, read on the forward strand.
GCAGTACATCAAAATATAGGGATGATTGATAAGTAATAATTGGATATTTATTATTGGATAACTATTGGATATTACAGATATTAAGTACGGATTATTGGAGAATTCCCCTAGTAAATGAACAAAGATGTGGAACACCAATGGTTTCCATGTCGGAAAAGGATCTACATAAATGGTGGGACACGTCCACATCGAACTGAAAACGTTTGCAGGAGGTAATCATCAAAAAAATGCTGTTCTACGCCGGTGGGGTTGAAACCACCAACAGCCTCCAACCATATGTATATATATATATATGTATATAATTATATATATTAATACCCTCCGGTAAACTAACAGTTTGCTATGGAACATCACCATCTTTAGTTGGTAAATCAACCATAAATGGGACATTTGTAAAGCTATGTCAAATTACCAGAGGGTATAATATGATACCTACATATAACACACACACACACATATATATATATATATAACTACATTTTTTGTTGCATCTAGTAGGGCATTTCCCTCCAACATGGATGGTCCAAAAAAAACCCGCTTGAACTGTCCATGGGTCACCCAACAGCCCAACCGCAACCGTGGCCTCCGATCGAACATCATCGAGTTGACGCTGGGAGACTCAGAGTGTTCCTGGCAGAAGATATGCCCAAAATGGCCAATTTCATAGGGAAAATATGGGAAAATCATGGGACAATCTTGGGAAAAACATGAGGATACTGGTACAGTGGAAATGTTCGATTTTGTACTGCAGGTGAATTACCAAACATGGATGTCGGGTGATATTTTCTGCATAGTTTGTCAGCACTTTGAGTTTGCTGATCCACTTTGACAGAATTCGGTTGAAGATGTGTTACAAGATATTTGTAGATATTTGTGGCCGCTGGGCGTGTTTTGTTTAAGCTGATGACTGAATAAGTTGTGTGATTCTCTACGCTTCTGAAGTGTTTTTGGGACCCCAATGTGAGACAATAACCGTCCCCTTTTGGGGGGTTGACGATCTCCAGTCTTGGTGTTGAGGATTGATGGGCAAACATGTAACAACCATGGTGGAAGAAAACAGTCTCTCTGCAGTGTTGCATCTGTTTTCCTTAGACATTTTGTGCTAAAAAAAAGCTAGTTTCCACAGAACTGGTTGGGCTCAAGAAGGCATTTGACCGATTTGTTTTCATCATCCCTTGCTCCTTGCTCCCGAATGACCGAAACAGCCGCGCAGACGAACCTCGAGGGAAGAGATCTTACAAGTCTCGAGCGAACTTGTGCCATTCAGCAGTTGGCGCTTCATCATGGATGGCACTGTCCAAACGGAATCAACTGTCTTCTGGACCAGGCATTTTGTGAGTCGCTCTACTGCAAAGCACTCCCTTCCCCTCTTCGCTTCACCGATGAGGAATGGCGCAAAGTCTTGAAAGGTGGCATGTACAGGCAAGGGTTCAGGTGGGTTAAATCGTGTTAGTCATGTTTCATTCATTGTTTGAGATCAAGGCATATCGAGGCTAAATATTTGAACCCTTCTACTAGAATAGCATGATTTAATTTTTGGCCTTGCTTTTGAGCCCTGAAACCGTGACAGGGACTACAATGCCAGCGGAATCTTCGAACTTGAAAGCATGGTGAAGGATCGCCTGTGGTCGACACTGGGCTTTCCACTTCGCATTATTGATGGAGGAGACATAGTCATGGCTAACGTGGACAGCGGACTACCCTTTGGGATGGTTCATTGATGCCATTTCTTCAATGCAGATTATCACTATTTGAGGGTACAAACCCCTCTTCAACCAACCGGGGTTTGTTAATCCACGGTTCACTGGACCAACACCATTTCTTCGCACCAAAAAAAAATGGTACTGAATCTTCATCCGCACAAATGTGGTACCTTCCGGTAATCAAATGTGGCAATGGACAATCTCCCATCAACAGAGGAAGTTTTAAAATCCATTAAAACCACCATGAACAGGGTATGTTCCAGCCAGCCCCGTGAAAAATTCCAGAGGATATCACAGGTTTTGAATGGTTGTTGACATGTTTCTGGGGAAATTATAACGACCTCACTGCGACCTCACTGGGAATCATGGTTAATAAAGGAAATCATCCCCAAATGGCCTTAATTCAGGTTAGTGAAATATAAATTTACCCATCACAGGTTTTGAATGGTTGTTGACATGTTTTGACCCGTCCCCTTTGAAGGAGACTATGGAGGTCCCAATATCGACAGGACGACCACTCCGCACACCTTGCGGTACCGGTACCCTCGCAACTATGACCTTCGCATTCCGGTGAGTGCCCTAGGCGTGTTTAAGGTGATGGTTTATTTTCCCAATGGAAAAATCCAGTATTTAGGGTACCCTCTGGTAAACATATATACAAAAAACCATGGAAAATCACCATTTTAAATGGGTAAATCAACAAAAAAATCACAATTTTCAATAGCAAACTGTTAGTTTACCAGGGGGTATAGGATTCTATAGGGAATCTGTTTCTGATCTTTGGGCGGTTCCTTATTACGCAAATCCAAGGCGCGCAACAACCAGAGTTGAGCGAAGTCACCATTGGGGATGTCCTTGACCAACTGTGGCAGCAGCATTTTGCCGGGCTCATTCAACGCCATGAGTTGGTCTTGAAACCTTTGCGACCTCCAAGGTTTGGACGTAATCCGCTGGAGATCAGCTTTTTGAGATTCAGACACTTTCTGCAGTCCAATGAACGTGACAATACTGTTGAGGCTTGGCATGAAGATGAACCGCTGTCGACGCTTCTGGATGATGTAACAGGGCTGGGGCAAGTCCTGCAACTGTGCAAAGTTGCTTGAAGTTTCTGATGAGGTTCAAAACCATCATCAGAGAATTTTTGTTGGTTATGACTCCGTCCAACTTAATTCATTTGCAAGACGACTATGTCCGGACACCGGGGTGCCCCCCAAACGTGGCTCCTTTGACTGCAGAAACTAAGGGGTCCCAGGGGTCTCCCAACTTTCGGAGGTAGCAAGGATTGTGATAATCACAGTCCCAAATGCACCCTTTTAGCACTGAGCGGTTTGATTTGCACAGTTTCAGTGGCTAGTTGAGCTTGGCGATTCAGCACAGAAGAGTCGCCTTGCCAGCGAGTCAAACTGTCAAACTGTTCCAGCAGAATCAGCAGAGCTAGAAGTGATCTCATCGACATCCGTCGACTATGATTTCGTGCTGTCTCTGTGAAAAGGTTTTGTTGCTTTTGCATGCTTTTGCGTCCTTTTTGGTGGAAGGAAGAGCAAGGAGATGTAAGGCACGCAAGGAGCATGTAGGAAGACTGGATAGTGGTTGGAAATGCTGTGTGTTCGATGTCTATTTGCTTTGAATCCTACCCGGATCAGGATCACGTTTGACTCGTGTTTTTGCTGAAAAACCCTGCGTCAGAAGAAGACATATCTTTGCCTTGCCACTTTGCCCTTTCTGAGGTTAAGAAGTCATGGTGGGCTGCGACACCATGAAGGGCTGGAAGGGGAGAAGTTGCATGGAACAAGACTTGAGCATGACTTCATCTCTGACATTTGAAGGCTTAAGTGCAAGACTGCTTGGTGTGCTGGTGTCTTACTTCCATTTATTTCCCCTTTTCTTGGGGACCATCCACAATGACCAGCTTATCTTCAGTGAGGCAACCACTCACTGGGAAACTCTGTTTCTTAATGAAGCCAAGAGAGTTGGCCCCGGTTGGATCCGATGAGTTGTACAGCTGGTGATTGGCCCAGATTTTGCTAAGCTGGCTGTTGATCATGAGGGGGCTCCCATTTCAGTACCGTGGATTCATCCAGATTTTTCGCTGTCTTGGTGGTACCCCTAATCAACCAGCGTTTATATGCGTTTATTCATATTCATCCGGGAGTGGGCATTACATTGGCTCAATTCTAGTTCAATACTGTGTACCGACTTTATAATCGAAATTTTCATCATGTTGACTCTGACCCTCCTTTACGCATAGCACATCCTACCACCTTCGATTCTTTTGGAACTATAATCCCCCTCCCCCGACATTCAGACCTCGCTTGAACCCCAACTTTAGTATTTTATTTGTTTCTTTGGGTCCCACATGTGGGGTACTTAGTATCAGGGGATGGGCAATGATATCTTGATGGTTGATCTTGATTTCTAAGAAGGTTGATTTGCAGTACGTAGCCCATGATGGCCGCCATTAAAATATATTAAAATAAGTATGATATTTTTTGGGGATTAAGAGCTGTTCCCCCACCTCCCACCTTTCTATCCCCACGCATCGCCCCAAGATGGTTGTGACCGTCCAATAAATCCCCGAAGCAATAAATCATATCTCATTCCATCTTGGACTAAACCTCCTATACTCTAAACCTCCTATACTCTCCCAAGATGGTTCTTGGTATATCCCACTGTAGTTGGTGTGTCCCATACTAAACTCCCAAGGGCTTGCAGCGTTCCAATAAAACTGATATATACCTAAAATCTTTGTGACTAGCCCATTATTAATATCACCTCAAATCTCAGTAAATGATATCAACTTTATCAACAGTATCCCATTCCATGGGAAAAATCTCCATGTTTCTTGGACAGATCTGCACCTTTTTCCGAGCTGAAGTAAGTTAATTGAGATGATCGTCAAGGTATTATATACCCCATTACCCCACATATATTGACCTCATTAGCCCACAGTAACTTATATTAATTCATATTAACCCACATTACCCCACGTTGATTCATATCAAACCATATTATCAATGGATTGGTTTAAGGGAAAATCTGAACCGGAAACCATCGATTTTCCCATGAAATATGGGGCTTTCCGGTTAAATTTTTCCAACCAATCCATTGAAATATCTATAGAAAAATGGTCCGTTTATTAGTCATAACTGGTTATTTCTGTTGGATTATACATTCAAATCATGCTGGTTCATTCAAATCCATTGAAATATGAAACCCCCAGGTGCTCCCAAAGTCTCTCCCGTTACCCAGGTGTTGGTGGCGCGCGTGGCGGCCATTCTGGACATCTTCTTCCTGGTCATCAACCTTCTTACGGTCCGGGATAACTCAGATCTCTCAGATCTCAGGGATGGCCAGAATATCCCGGTTATATCATAGTTATATCATGGCTATATCATGGTTATATCATGGTTAATGAATGTTAATGATGTTTTATGATGGTTAATGATAGATATATCCCGGTTACCCTCTGATAAACCTACGAAAAACGATGGTTAAGATCCACCATTTTCAATGGATAAATCCACTATTTCTATGGCCATTTTCAATACGGCAACGACATTTAAATATGTGGAGGGCGGGCCAGACCGCGAGGCCACGGAGGTAGTATGAAATACCAGTTCGTATATTTAAATGTAGTCACGGTATGTTTAAATGACTTGGATTCCGTATGTTTAAATGGCCGGGCGGGCCAAGAAAAACTTTCCCAGAGGTAGTCTTAAATACCTGTTCGTATGTTTAAAAGTCCGTATATTTAACTGTAGTTACCGTAGCTATGTTAAATTACCAGAGGGTAATAGTGGTTATATCATGGTTAATGATGGTTAACATCCACCATTTTCAATGGATAATTCCACTATTTCGACTGGGACATTTTCAATAGCTATGTTAAATTACCAGAGGGTAATAATATATCATGGTTAATGATGGTTAACATCCACCATTTTCAATGGATAATTCCACCATTTCGACTGGGCCATTTTCAATAGCTATGTTAAATTACCAGAGGGTAATAATATATCATGGTTAATGATGGTTAACATCCACCATTTTCAATGGATAATTCCACTATTTCTATGGCCATTTTTAATAGCTATGTTAAATTACCAGAGGGTAATAATGGTTATATCATGGTTAATGATGGTTAACATTGACCAAAATGATGATTAATCACGGTTGATGAATGTTAATGATGTTTTATGATGGTTAATGATGGTTATATACCCTCTGGTTATTTAACAGTTCGCCATGGTATAGATGGCCCATAGAAATAGATTGTTTACCTATTAAAAATGGGTGGATTTTCCATGGCTATGTTAGTCATAGCCAGATGGTAATGGTTAATGATGGTTAACATTGACCATAATGATGGTTAATTAATAACCCTTAATAATGGTTAATGAATGTTAATGATGTTTTATGATGGTTAATGATAGATATATCCCGGTTACCCTCTGGTAAACCTACAAAAAACGATGGACAGATCCACCATTTTCAATGGATAAATCCACTATTTCTATGGCCATTTTCAATAGCTATGTTAAATTACCAGAGGGCAATAATGGTTATATAATGGTTAATAATGGTTAACATTGACCAAAATGATGGTTCATAATGGTTAATGAATGTTAATGATGTCTTATGATGGTTAATGATGGTTATATAATGGTCAATTTATGGTTAATAATGGTTAATATTGGTTATTAATTTGGTTAATTGTCAATTTATGGTCAAAATATGTGAAAGGAATGGTGATGAATGGAATATGCCCAGTAAACTAAGATAGCTATTGACAATGGGATGATTTACCTTTTAAGAGTGATGGTTTCCAGATCATAGCTATGTTAGTTTACCAGTAGGATATGTGTATAGGATATATGATATATGCATAACATATATGGTAAATAATTAACAAACTTCTGGCGTTTCGATATTCATTGAATGGGTTATAATGATAGGATAGTCATGGAATGAAAATCTTCAGGAAGCAAACATGGCGAGGAGATCCCCGCACTCAATGGAGCTTTTACCGGAAAATCATCTACATTTATTTTTCAGTGCCAGGTTTGACTAACGGAGGGTACTAGCAACAACATATGCGGACACACACACACACACATATAATCACATATATATATATACAGTATGTGTGTGTGTGGGAGAAGAACTAACCAAATATTGGAGTTTCTATTCTATTTCGTTTGCCTCTTTTATTTGCACCCTTTTTAATCATTTCCTATAGTAACTGTAAACAAGTGGGCACGTCCAATCTCACTAACAATTTTAAATTGTGTTTCTATCTTTTTGGTGTTTCCTGTGCTGTCATCCGTGAGCAGCGAATCCGCTCAATCAACCATAAAACTTGGGGAGTTTTCCTGTAGGTTTCCAAATTTTGGCTATTTACGATTATTTACGTATATATTTCATCATTTCCCCATTTGTTCCTATCCTGCATATTTTGGGAGATTTTTCCATTTCGTTTTCAGTCCCCCCTAATATTCAATGCCCCCTTTGAAACAGGTTAGGATTGGATCTGTTCATAAATATGGGGCTGCTTGTTTTTCCTATCGTAACTTACTGGTGCTTAGTAGGGAATGGATGGGAATGGGGGAATGGGGGAATGGGATGATTATTACTAGTGATTTTGGATCATTCCCTCATTCCCTGCTAAGCACCAGTAAGGTAAACATATTGATTTTACATTGTAAACTGTAAATGACTACCAGAGGGTAAATTACCATATGTCGCTGGCACTTGCTGCAACGCCGGCGATGTCTTTCGATTTTCAAGTCAGATATGATCGACCTCATTACCAAATCCTGACTTGGCTCATCGACGCTGTCCTTGTCCTGTTGATTTTTATGACATGTGATGACATGTCCATATATGATCATATATGTATATAGATATCCATCCATCCCCATTTCCACATGGTTACGGTATTTTGATATGTTCATGCGTTTAAGTTCACGATATATCTATATCTAATATCTAATATCTATATCTGTATCTAATTTCTATGTGTATATATATATATATGTGTGTGTGTGTTATGCCCACTCTATGATTCAAGTATCATGGCTTTAGATGGCGGACCTGCGCTCAGGTGGTGAATTGGTTGGCGACGAGCTTGGTGAAGTCCGACAGCTTCGTCCAGAGCGTCTTGGAGAAGGCGCGGAACGGTCGGATCGCTTGCGAAGGGGAAACAAAAAGACGTAACGGGAAATTGCCAATGGGATAACTAATAATAGTTATCATTATTAACTATAATAATTTTTTATTAACGTAATGGGATAAGGTTCTGGTTCAAGCCCCCCCTCGCTTCCGTTCGGTTTGAGGGTTTGGGCGAGCCATTACCTTAGCGGGTATTGCTCTTCACCCGCGGGCTCCTTTCGGCGTTTTCGGAGCCTAGGTTCAGGGATCCTGTGTAAAACCCTGCATTTTGAGCCTGTAGCTGCCTTTAACTGGGCCTACATCCTCTTATTGATATTTGGTGGGTATTTGTGCAATTTCAATTCACTTGCGCCTCTGTGTCACTGGACCTGTGGTGCAATTTTTGACCTTCACATTTCATTTTACATTGTGCCTTAGCTGTCTTTGACCTCTGGCACTTGGTCTTACTTACAATTTACATTTCGCAATTCTTTGGACTGACTTGGATTTTGCTGTATTGGCTTGCCCTGGTATTTTTCCTCTCAGTTCTCAGATTTGGTTATTCACTTCCCGCTTCTGCCGGTGAGCGTATCATCGGGACATTACCTTCAAGCTTGTCAAAGGCTCTTTTATGTGCAGCTTCCTCCACGTTTTTCTGGGATTTGTGATCCTTTTTACCCACATTAAGGATTTCGCCACTCAGAAGTACCTTACGCCGGAAGGCGCGCAGGAATCGAGCGAAGGCAAGGCGCAGTTGGTTTTTACACAAGAGTGGTTGGATCTCATTGAGCAGACCAGCCCTTTTGAGGATTCAGAAAGTTTTACGCTCACATCACAGCAGAGACAATTCTTTCATTTCCCGAATTACAAGAGCAATGAACATGGAAGAGCAGGACCCCAACGACACTTACTACCCATGGAGGTGCAAGTGTGGGCGGATCAACAAGAAGTATGCCCTAGAATGTGCAGTGTGTTGGGCATCTTGGACAGAAGGCTCCCGTCACCCAACGCGTCCCAAGATCAAGGAGACGCAAGAATGGGATGCATACAAATGGGAGGAATGGGACGAAGATGCAAGCTGGGCATCAAGTCGATCCTCGAGCAGATCTGCCACAAGACATCGTCAAGATGGATATCCGAATGCCCAATCCAGTCAGCAGAAGCCTATCAAGAAAGGAAAAGGAAAAGGCAAAGTGAAGGGGAAAAAGGGAAAGGCTCCAAATCAAGGTGGACAATCCGATCAAGTCTCGCCATTCCAGCAGGGAGATGGATTTGCACCTTGGACAACCATGGATACATCCCGGTTCACACCCTCCACAACCTTGCCAACCAGCCCATTTGCTACACAGATGCCGATGAGTACAGCCAGCGACAAGCAGGAATGGGTCGAACACCTCAAAAAGGCGTACCCGGATCCAACATCCATGCCCGAGGACACGAAGTTGTTCTTGGAGAAAGCGGAGCAAGAGTCGGGCCGCATGGGGATCAAAAACCTGCACCAGGCTACGAAGTACCTAGGCAAAGTGAAGAAACATTTGGGCGAGGTCACAGAGCAAAGGAGATCTCATCGTGCTCTCTGGATGGCACATCTCTCCAATGGCATCAAGCTCTGGGAGAAACAATTAGAGGAGTTTCGCCGACATCAGGCGATGTTGACAGAACAAGCAGGCAAAGCATCAGCAGAAATTTCTGCGACGAGCAGGATTATTCATCAGCTGAGCAGTACAGCTGCAGGAGAAGCTGCACCGCCTTTGCCACAGACGCACACCGAACCAGAGGATGCGACGGAGGATCAGGCAGATCGAGAAGAGGAAGTGCTACGCAAGCAGTTACAAGGAGTACTGCAGAGCTGCGCCAGTTCCCTCGGTCTGGACATGACCCCACAGAAACCTATCGAAATCAAGGAGGACGAAGAGGCAGAGGAGGGCGACAAGCGTTCCAAAAGGCCGCGATCATTGGAGCCCTTTCCCTCTTCAGCCAAGAAGTGAATGGAGGCCGTGCATTGGAAGTTCAGAAGAATTCTTTGCATGAGGCCTTAGCACAGTCCAGAGCCTCAATCGCTGATGCCTATCAGTTTGATTCTATGCTCACTGGTGCAGCATGCGATTGTTGGGACGAATTCTCAGTTCGAATTTTGCCACTCACGCACACAATTTTGAATGAGACTCGATATGTCAGCCCCTTCCAAGCCAGTTTGAATGCACTTGATTTGCAATGGGATGTTTGCCATGAATTTTGTCAATACCCATTGTGCCCTGAACGATTTGCATCTGTCTTGAGTTCAGTTTTTCGTCCATCTTTGTCATCTCAGAGACCCCTTACACGATGTGCAGTACAGAAGCATGTCAGGTTTGAGGATCATATTGATGTATATATTGGTGACGACGAAGTTCTTGAGATGAGCTGTCTTCATGTGCCACAAAGTGTTATCCGCAACTGGAATTTGAAACCTTGGAGTAGAAAACGAATCAGAACCAAGACAAATTCTTGTATCCGTACTGATCATCCCTTGCAAACTGCCACCCAGGAGCCATTGCATGACTTGACAGTGTTGAACCGGGTTGCACTTTGTGATGTCCAGTCGGAACATTTAAATTTTATGGAGGAGAAAGATTCAACCAGCTTTATGCAGTTGTGCCCGCCAGCACCTATGACTTGCAAGCAATCACCCTACAATGATGGTGAAGCCGGATTGATGAACGCTTTTCACCAAGGTCATACCCAACAAGTACCCGTCGATGACATGCCTACTGGGAATGCTGAAACACCAGACTCTGATAGTTCCTCCGCTGATGATCCAGTTGATGAGGTTACTGAGTCACAACAGGATATTCCCCCTTTTAGGCAGGAGGTTATCCTTTACCATCTGAGGGATCAACCAATACGTACTTTCCTTAATTGGGATGGGTATGAAGAAATGATGACGGAGATTGCCCATCATTATGCTGTGGAGCGAGACAGATTGATTGAAGCTTACGAGGTTGTTTCCCCATTGCCTGATGTGGATGCCAACATTGTTCCCATTGTGGTTCATTTGCTGGATGGTTTCCCTCCTTATCACATGTCGAAATTGGTATTGCTTGATTTGGAAATCCATGGAAACAGAGTGGAGGACCATTTTCAGGCTGGACCTGAAGTCACAAGAAGTGTCATTGTTGTTCCCACGCGAGTCAGTAGGCAAGGGTTGCTGAGAGCTGCCTATGTTGATCGTTACTGTTCCAGTGAGAACGGTCGCTGCCTTGCATTCATCAATACACGTAGATGGCCGGATTATGATCTAGCCACAAGAGTTATCTCTCATGCAGACCATGCACGAGTTGTGGTACCACCATCTGATGGGTTTGCCTGCCCAACTGCTGACCTGATCCAGTTGAGACAGGATGGTATGACAGATGATGAAATTGTCGATCTGATTCATAATGACGATGTTATCTCAGGGCATTCACCTAGCCTTTTGGGGGAGGATGAAATCCATGCACTTGCAACGCCGAATCTCATGGATGTGGACCACCTCTTTGCCATGCAAACATCGCACCAAATTCACTTTGACAAGCCATCGCGTCTGCCTAAACCACAGGATGCCATGCGTGTGAGTGAACAGGTCCCATTTGAGCTAACAGCACTCCCTGAACATGGAGAGCATGATGTGCTCCAACTCATGCAGCAACGATCAACAGCCCCTGAGCCGAATGATGTTCAAACAAGCTCTGATTCAAGTGACAGTCTGCCAGAAGATTGGTTCATGGATCTGCAAAGGCTAGTTGACAGACAACGAGTGCAGTGTCAAGCAGCTGCAGAGGCTGAATTCCTCTTCTCAGTCTACACGTGGTTCCTTGACCATGGTGGTCACACCCTGTGTCGTAACCCAAAGATCGCTGTTTTAGGAGGAGACCCAAGTGAATGGAAAGAGGACCTAATCTATCCATGGAAATCGTATGTGCGGCCTGATGATGCTGTCCTGATTGACCTTGTCACGCCATTTACACAACGATTAGGCATTGAGGAGCATATTGCCCACGTCATCCTTACGCAGAGACCCGATGCTAGTTCCTCAATCCTTTTGTCCATGGACTTCCCTGGTGTCAATGAGCCAAGCGTCATTTCAAGAGTAGCAGTTGTGGCACCGAAACTCTGCACTCCCACAGATTTGATGCGCGTTGTGCCACTTCTGGCCTCATTCTCCCTCAATGAAATAGTGTGGGATTATCCCGCGCTGACATCGGATTCTCAGATTTTTCGAACAAAACATGGGCTTGGCATTCAGGTGACCATCAAGCCAGAGGATGTGACAATATCAGAAGAGACTCAGGATCACCACAGTCTCCTGCAGAGCAAAGCTTGTCCTTTGGAAAGCAGTGCACCTCCGGCTCTGACTGATGATACACCTAGTTTGGCGAAGCCCTGTGCAAGTTTGACTGATGAATTTCTTCAAGCGGTTGCTGCGGCAAGTAATGCACAGGATGAACCTCCACCACCGCTGGACCCCCTGTCTATTGATGCTCAGCCACAAGCATTCCAACGTCTTTGGACGAGTTTCAATGAGCACTTAGAATCAGATATTGCGCAATTGCATGAGATGGTTCGAATTGAAAGCTGGTTTCTTAATCATGCGAATTTGCACAGGTGCCACTCCTCACGGATTACCTTGTTGAATTCTGACTTTATTCGATGGAGAGAACAGCTTGCTGCTACATGGAGTGACAAGGTTGGTAACATGAATGACCTGCAGTTTGCCGTTGTTGATCCCTTGCCGGAGGATTGTGCAACAGGTATTCTTGCACAGCTCATTATTACGGAAAATGAATCACCTGATCAGCGCTCCGCTGTGGTCTCGATTTATGATTCAGATGATGAAGCTGAACGAAATCCTTACACCCTTGCAATAGTGTTGAGGCAACGCATTAATCTCCTTAGAATGATTGAAACATTGCATTTGCAAACAGATTGCCCACCTGTGAACATCCGAAATCTTTGCAGCTTCTGGTTTGGTAGTATCCCAATTAGCACGCATGAGGTGAATGTTCAAGCAGGTAGTGCTTTTCGTTTGATTGTCAGCCGAGGGATCTTTCTGGACGTTCCGCAATTATTGGTCATGGAGAACCATGAGCTTCGCCAGGTGTTACAGCGGGCTATCCATAGTGAAATCTATGATCGTCCACCGGACCCAGCTTTTGTAGCACGTGGGGAGATCCCTGCACAGGCAAGTGGCAGTGTACCAGCACCTGAGTTTCCTATTGATGCCCGTCCACCATGGATCCCGATATTGGAAAGGCACTTTCAGACAGGCTCCTCTAGACAGTCATTTGATGAACCACCGACCATGGAGGTTATCACTTGGTATATCAATCATGAGACTGATTACCATTGTGGTCATCCCAGGACAGCGCGCATTACAAATGAGTCGTTTATGTGGAGAACTGACTGCATCTTTGTTTGGAGGGACAGGCTCATTAGAGGTTCACCTGCTGACTTGATTGCGCTCCCCCAGCTGATGCCTTCATCACGCTCTGACACACTTTCACCACATGTCATTGTGACTCAAGGGTTGCCAAGTGATTCATACGCAGTTTTGATTTCAGTGCAAGGAGTAGATGGTTTAAGACTGCCCAGACAGCAATTTGCTCACCTCTTCCCAGGTCGGGTTGCTGGACGTGACATTTTGAGATTGGCCGTACCTGAAGCTCATGCACATCGACCCACAGTCATACAGCTGAATGGACAGACTTATTTCCCTGATGACACTTTGATCATCCAAACTGGCACGTCGCTGCTCATTTTGATTTCGAGTTTGGACCTTGACATATATACAGATCAGATTGCTGATGGATTCAGCTTGATGCAAACTACTGTCAACCGGTCATCCAAGCCAATCGTTTGCAAGCCAGCCGAGTTTGCAATACCTGATGACAGGCCACTCGCTGTTATTAGTGACCGCGTACAGAGACCGGCAAGGCCTTACCATGATGGAGCGATTGAGTGGAGTTTGGATTTAGGGCACACTGCGCAAGTTGCTGGTGAACACAATGTGTGGGATGATGAGTATACCTTCTCTGTCGCAACATGGTTCGTTCATCATACCAGAAGACCTGTTTGCCATCAACCTAGAATTGTGCGGTTATCTGGTAATCCAATTACCTGGATTGATGATTTGCGGGCAATATGGCAGGATAGCATGGACCATCGCATCCCCTTTGCGATTTTTGTTGTCAAGCCACAACCACCCCAGTTTCGTGTGCACCGATTTGCTTGTCATATCATTCTCGAACAAGCTCCACAAGCCAACAAAGTGGCCGTCCTTCTGACTGCCCTGCTGGAGGGGCACACTGGTGACGGCATCATTCAAGGCGCTTACTCTTTTGACAGACGGTTTAATGCTGCTACACTGATTCGGACTATGGATCTCGTGCATTTTTGCACAGGGAGACAATGTACCTTATTCTTGAACAGGCAGCCTGTCGCAGCGGTTGATTGGAATGAAGCTTCCTCTGGCAATAGTATTTATATCCGAGTCACTCCGCCTGCTCGGGATGATGATGACCTGGCCATTGACCAAGAGGTACACCAACACTTTGAAGACCTGGCGCTCATGCAATCCTCTGTCCACAGTCTGAATCCTGATGCGCCAGTTTTTCAACCCAGTCGACCACATATTGCAACACAACCGGAGCATCTGCAGGATCTTTTTGCTTGTTGGGAAAATCATGCCTTTGCGTGGGAAGAGGAATCAAGAGCGCTTCATATTCTCACGTGGTTTGTTGCACCGGGTATTGGAGTGATGAGATGCCAATACAGCAAACGTGTTACACTGTTTGAGGATTTCCTCCAATGGGAACGAAAGATCAAAGAGAAATGGATTCCGATGTTGGATCCAACTCTACCCACTTCGTTCTTGGTTGTACAACCCACACCACCCCATTTGGAACCTTCCATCAGTGCCCATGTCATAATTGTTCAGCATGAAGTACCTACTTGGTCTTCGCCTCTGATTACCATCTATGATTCTGCGGTGAACTTTGGATTCCCTTTTCGAGTTGTTCAAACGGTTAGTGAGAGAGTCAATTTGAATGACCTTTTGAGCTCCATTGACTACACCAGAGACTGCCAAACGGTTGGTACCACCTGCAACCTTTGGATCGATCATGTTCACATTCCTGCTGGGACATATGTTCGACTCAATACAGCTCATTGCTTAGTGTTGCATGTTAACCGTATTGTCTTGCCTGCCAATTGGCGACCTCCCATTGAACCGGTACCCATTGGTGAGGAAGGACTAGGACTTCTACAAGTGAAGGCAAGAGTCCTGCGATCAGCAAGCCCTCCGACCGTTGATGGACACCAAGTGAACTCAGAGGCATCTGATTATGTTCAACTGAATCTTCACCCTGCTATTAGAGCTTTTGAGTGGATGGATTCACACTTATTTTTGCCTTCCTATATGGTACCCGATGGAGTGAACCTTTTGCCTGCAAGCCGGGAGTGGGTTGATCTACCCATCTGGAACATTGGCTGCCGTTGTGACTCCATGGTCATCTATTTCGACGGAGCATTTCTACCGCAAGACCAGAATGCGGGATTTGCAGTGGCTGCTTTCATTCAATCGGGATGTACATGGTATCAGGCGGGAATGATCTCTGGTCGTCTTGCAGCATCTGACTCCTATACGCCAGAGAGTTTCGCTGGATTGATTGCATCAAAATTTGCCCTTGACCTTTTGAAACAGGTGTTTTTGGGACAGGTTGAATTGTGCTCCCTTGTGTTTGGATACGACTCACTCACTGTGGGCCAGCAGATGACGGGAGCTTGGAACAGTTTCCGAACACCGTTGGTCACAAGTGTTATGCGTAGTCTCCATCGATTATTGCAAGGAAGATTTGGAGTCACCCCGTCACCATGGCACATCCACAGTCACCGAGGTGAACCAGGTAACGAACTGGTAGATGCACTGGCTTTTGCTGCTGCCAATGATGGGGGAACGCATGACATTACACCATTTGTTTGCACTGTTTTGGAGAGTTCCTTTGTGCATGCCATGGAATGGACCTGGATGCTTTTTGAACCCAGTTACCGGCATTTATGGGTCGATCATTGCATCCGCATCCCAAAGCATCCTGAGACAAAACCAGATTGTACAGTTTTCCCTGAAGAAGCACAGGCCCCTGTGGTCACTGACATAGGAACTGAACAGGCCTCCTACTGTCTTAAAATGAGCTCCTGTAATGTTTTAACATTGAAAGGAGCCGAAAGTAAGCAGTTGGGCCTTGATGGTGTTGCTAGACAAGATTCTGTGCTTGAGCAATTCCATGAACTTCAAGTCAATATTTTGGCACTGCAAGAGACGCGATTGCGGAAGTTGTACCGAGCCAATGATCCAAGATATGTTCTTGTGAAAAGCGCGGCTAGTAGTAGTGGTTGTTATGGAATTTTGATTGGGTTGAGTAAAAAGATTCCGCATGGCTGGCAATTTGACCCGCTCACCAATCAGCAACGTCCAGTCTTCTTCCAGGAGGCGCATGTAGCAATCATTGCAGCTGAGCCGCGGATTCTTATTGTCCGTTTGCGTACCCCAGTTTTGCGTTGTGTCCTTATTGCAGTTCATGCGCTGCATACCGGGCATGCAGAGGCTGATGTCCAGGATTGGTGGCGACATGTTGGGGTCCTTATTCCAGCCAAATATAATGATTGGCCAAGACTGCTACTGTGTGACGCCAATGCCCGAGTGGGGAGTGTTGTCACCAATCAAATTGGTGACCACCAGGCTGAAATTGAAACATCTAAGTCTGAATTCTTTCGCACCTTCCTGTGTGATCAGGGTCTCTGGTTGCCAAGTACCTTTGAGCAATTTCAGCAAGGGCCTGGCGGCACTTGGCTGCACCCGCATGGGCACTGGCTCCGGGGTGATTACATTGGTCTTCCAGTACATTGGACCTTCACCAACTGTAAGGCTTTTGTCAGTGAAGACATTGATGTCTCAACGATCAAGGAAGACCACAGGGCAGTGATTGTTCAAATTGAAGGCCAATGTTGCGAACATCAGTGCCCAAGTCGTCGTCGTGCCTCTCGTCTCACAGATGAGCATGTTCAATGTATCTCTCCTATGGCCTTTCACAATGTTCAGCGACCAGGTTTCACTGTGGATGTGCACACTCATTCCAAACTTTTGCAGGAGCAATTGCTGAGGCAATTTGGCAGTCGTCCGACTATTAGTCAACCAAAGCCGCGTAAAGAGGGTATGTCGAGTGCTACGTGGCAGCTGGTGAAGACAAAACGCATATGGAGGAATCATTTACGTGAAGCAAATATTCTGCAACACAAAACCATACTCCATTTGTGTTTCCAAAGCCTCAAAAATCATGACACAATTTACGACCATCAGGCTGTGCAGCATATTGTGTCACAACAGGATGTACTCATTGCCCAGGCACTGATGCAGTTCCGACAACTTGGTCGACAAGTCGTGAAAGCATTACGTTGTGATGATGTGGCATTTTTTCAGACGCTTGCTCGAGAAGCTGGTGCTTTTGTTCAACCAAGGCAGGCCAAAGACCTCTGGCGGACAATTCGCCGATCATTTCCGAAATTTCAACAGAGAAGGATGAATGCTCCTCCCGAGCAAATGGAAGCATTGGAAGATGAATGGCACCCCTACTTCCGACAGTTAGAAGCAGGCAGTCAAGTCGAGGTTGCAAGTCTGATTGATGCATGTCATGATTTCCAAATGGCTTCTGGCAGTCTGCAGGAGCTCTGCCACATTCATGAGATTCCGTCACTCCAATTGCTTGAGGATACCTTCCGAGGTACACAAGGAGGTAAGTCCACTGGCTTTGACCCTATTGCTTCTGGACTCTTTCATTCCTTCCCAGTTGAGACCGCGAGGTTGTTTTTCGACCTCATCCTCAAGATCTACATGTGGCAGGCGGAACCATTAGCATATAAGGGTGGTGTGATGGCTGTTATACCCAAGCGTCTTGGAGCGTCCCAAGTGCACCATTTCCGTGGTATCATGTTGCTTCCCTCGGTTGCTAAGCGTATCCATGCCTTGCTGCGTTCTTCCACAGTCCGACTTGTGGAGCGTATCAAACCTCAAGGACAGATTGGAGGATTTAAGAATCAGCAAGTTGGCTTTGCATCACAAGCTCTGCGAACTTTTTGCAGAGTGGCACACCACCATGGGCTCAGCACAGGTGTGTTATTTGTGGACCTGGCTAATGCCTTTCACAGACTTGTCCGAGAATTGGTCTGTGGTAGTGGATCAAACTGTGATGCCCAGGCGGTCCTCGATCTTATTGAAAAAGACCAAGGTACCAATGCTGGCCTGCGTGCTTGGCTGGCTGTCCCTGGCTTGCTTGAGCGATTGGGTGCCTCCCCTATCCTTGTCCAGCTCATGAGGGAGGTCCATACGAATACATGGCACACTTTGGCGGGGGTCCCTGGTATCACTCGAACCCGACGAGGCACACGTCCTGGCAGCCCATTAGCTGATGTAGTATTTCATGTTCTGATGATGGATATTGTCATTGAGATCAACACATGGATCGAAGCACAACAGCCATACCAGCACGTTTTGAACCAAATTGATGCCCGAATTGATTCCCTTGTGTGGAGCGATGATCTTGCTATCCCGTGGTGCACACAGCAGGCGACAGAGCTTGTGCCCGCAATGCAAGTCCTCATGTCCGTCGTTGATCGGACCTTCAAACGCAGAGGTTTTGATCTCAACATGGATCGAGGCAAAACTGGGGCAGTGCTTACGTTCCAAGGGGCAGGAGCCCCAGAGCTGCGTAAAGCGTATCTTTTGAGCGAACCAAGCGGCTTTTGGTGCACCCTTGACAAGGGCGAAACCAAGTGGTTGCATGTTTCGGCCACATACCGGCACCTGGGCACACAGTTTGCCAGCAAGCTGGACTTTACCGAGGAAGTGAAATTCAGAATTGGACAAGCTGCTTCTGCCTTTAGTGCTATGAGGCGTCAGGTGTTTTGCAATCGCCATTTGCCAGTCCATACACGTCTCCAATTATTCCAGGCGCTTGTGTGTACTCGGCTCTATTTTGGCCTTGGAGCTTGGATGACACCTACGATGTCCCAGTTGCATCAAATGCGCAAGGTTTTAGCACACTATTTGTATTGTATCCTGTGTGCGGGAAAGAAGCCTCCAGAGAAGCGACCCACGGATGGTCAGATCTTCACTGATGCAAAATTCCTTGAGCCACGCATTCGGCTGGCTCAGGATCGGCTCCTTTTTGCACACAAGATTTTCCAACATGGTCCTGCCTTTGCGCAGCATTTATTGCATATTGAGTTTCAAACCCTCCCGAGTTCATGGATCAGTGGGCTCTTTGCCGATTTGGCTTGGCTCAAGAGTACCCTGCCGGACTCGATCCCGGAGGAATGGACGACATCCCTCACCGATGCCATTGACTTCTGGCAAAAAGGTGCACCGGGTTGGCAAGCCACCATCCGGAGAGCTGGTCGTCAGCACCTGCTTCAAGAAAGTATGATGCAGGATGTCTTTTACTGGCATAGACGGTTTTTCAGAGAATTGGATAAGCATGAGGCTGCTTTTGAACCTCCCTACTTTGGACGTGTGCTAGGCGAGGGGTCCTTCCCTTGCCAGTGTGGGCGCCATTTCGACACAGCGCAGGGATTATCCACTCATCGGAGGAAGGTGCATGGTATCTTCTCTTATGAGCATGACCTTCTGGCTGGTGCCACATGCCCAGTATGCCTCGTCCATTTTTGGACAACCCAGCGATTGCAGCAGCATTTATCTTACATCTCACGAAAGACAGGACGTAACGCTTGTTACCAGGTTTTGCGTAAGAGTGGGTTTACAACTGTTTATGAAAATGTCTCGGTACCTCAGCGGCTTCGAGGAGCCAATCGTATTGAGGCCGTTCGCAGTGCTGGACCATTCACTTATTTTGTGCCTGCTTTAGAGACTCAGATGCATGCATGGAACCGTGAAATTGCCCACCTGGAAAAACAGCTGAGCGATATCCAAAAGCCCCCGAATGAACATGAGGCCGAGATTGCTCTCCGACAGGGATTGACCGCTGCCACGCAACAGTGGTTTCAACTCTTTTGTGAAGCATCTTTTGATTTGACAACTGTTGGACCATTACAAGATTTTTGGTTTGACTATCTTATCCAATGGCCAGTTGAATTTGATGATTGGTACTCCGATGGTCTGCTTACCTGGGGACAGCAAGACCTTCCAGATGTTGTGGCTGATTTTGTTGATGGTGAAGCAGAGAAGTTTGCAGATGAAGCTTTTTATGTGATTTCTCGAGATATGCCTAGAAGCCAGTGGCGGGATCGTATTGCTTTTCTTTCCAGATGTGTTAGTCAAGCGCAAGCCGACCTCACACAAGATGTTGCACATCGACCAGTCCGTAAGCCTGAACAGATGTGTAATAATAGGCATACCCGAGGGGACCCTGATGCAATTCACACCCATTACCAGTCACAGATGGAGTGGCATGATGAGGTACGTAAAATGAAATGGACTGGTGTACCCTCAGAGGTTGCCACACCTGCTATTCAGAACCTTTTCACTCGCCCTGTTTTCCTTATTGTCCATTTATTCAGTGGCCGCAGACGTGAGTCGGATGTTCATTGGTACCTGGCACAGATGGCGCAAGTTAGAGGCCTTGATGTAGCTGTTCTCTCGATGGACACAGCGGTTTCGGCACATTACGGTGATCTAACAGCCAACTCAGTCTCTTGGCAACGCCTTGAATACTTGTATGGGAATGGCCTTGTGGCTGCCACTATTTGTGGCAGCCCTTGTGAAACCTTTTCAGCTGCTCGCCATGTGCCGCCACCTGATGATCTTCCTGCTGAAGTTCGAAGCAAATGGCCTAGACCCCTTCGCTCTTTTGCTCAACTTTTTGGTTTGCCAGGGCTAAGGCCCAAGGAGCTCCGGCAGTGTAGACAAGGTACGGCCTTCATGTTGCAGGCTGTCATGGCATGCATTTGGCATTTGACACGTGGGGGATTGTTCCTTAGTGAACATCCGGCACCACCCAGTGATGTCAGCAAAGCGTCGATTTGGACCAGTGCCATTATACAACTCCTTCTTCAACACCCAGATATTCATCTTCGTGTATTCAATCAATGGCAGTGGGGTGCACCAGTCAAGAAACCCACCGGCCTTATGAGCCTGCGGTTACCAAGATTGGCGGCATCGATGTATGCTTGTGTGGACGCAGAGGCTCTTCTTCCCAAGGACGTGGCCATTGGGAAAGATAGAGATGGACATTTTAAAACTGCTGTCTGCAAGGAATACCCGAAGAGGTTCTCCCAAGGATTGGCCAAAGCTGTCATCGATCAGTTGTGTACAGAATGGCGACACGGCACAGGCCAGTTTAGTCTTTTGTCTATCCATGATCTTCCTACAACCACCTGGTTGCAAGATGCGCTGCTTGAATGTACAACTATCTTTTCCAACAGCACGCACTTGCCTGACTATCAGGGGCGTTGATCATGTGTTTTGATTTTGCTAATTCGAGAGCTTCTGCAAGAGGCAGCAAGAGCGTGACTCTTCACCGCCATGGAAATTGGAAATTGGAAATGGGATAACTAATTCTTAACTATTATAATTATTAATTGGCAATCATTACTAATGGGATAACTATATATAACTATTATATACTATTATATTATTAAGTAATTATTCTTAACTACAGTTAGTACAGTGTTAACTACAGTTTGTGATAAATACTTGTAATTAATGATAATTATTAACTACAGTTAGTACAGTGTTAACTATTCTAGTTAATTGCCAATGTTAGTAATAAAAAATGTTGATATACACTGGATAGCTAGATAATGGGATATCTATAGATGCCGATGGGGTATAATGGGATACTATGTTTTTTTGCAATCCCCCAAAAGATGGTAAGTGGGTAAAATCCGGACCTCAAATAGCGATGCTTCGCGTGTTAACCTATCTGTTTTGAGTGGGATCAATGGATAGTTTTTTCGGGGAAAAATGTCTTGGCCAGAAAGGCTGTTTTTTTACCATGAAAACAGGTGGTATCGGGTTTCGATCCATCCCATGATTGGAGGATCAAAACATGAAGGGTTTTTGGGCTGGTTTATGCTGGTTGTTGTGGGCTAGTGAACTGGGTACACGCTTGATAGACGGCCGTGGCACGAAATGGGATTTTCAGCAAAAAACTCAATGTTTTTTGACGTTCCTCATTTTGCATTGTTCCAAACTACTGCGAAGCAGCACTTCATAGCCTTTTTCCCCACATTGACGTGTGGGGTTTTTGTTTTTAGTTCTGTATCCGCCGCCTCCGTCCGCCCGCCGCCCGCCCGTCCTCCTCCTCACTCACACTCACACTCACACTCACACTCACACTCACACTCACACTCACACTCACTCACTCTCACTCACTCACACTCACTCACTCACACACACTCACTCACACACACTCACTCTCACTCACTCACTCACTCACTCACTCACTCACTCACTCACTCACTCACTCACTCACTCACTCACTCACTCACTCACTCACTCACTCACTCACTCACTCACTCACTCACTCACTCACTCACTCACTCACTCACTCACTTCACTCACTTCACTCACTCCACTCACTCCACTCACTCCACTCACTCCACTCACTCCACTCACTCCACTCACTCCACTCACTCCACTCACTCCACTCACTCACTCACTCACTCACTCACTCACTTCACTCACTCACTCACTCCACTCACTCCACTCACTCCACTCACTCCACTCACTCCACTCACTCCACTCACTCCACTCACTCCACTCACTCCACTCACTCCACTCACTCCACTCACTCCACTCACTCCACTCACTCCACTCACTCCACTCACTCACTCACTCACTCACCCACCCACCCACTCACTCACTCACTCACTGTCAACTCACTCACTCACTCTCAACTCACTCACTCACTCACTCACTCACTCCTCAACTCACACTCACTCACTTCCTCACCGTCACGTCACTCCACTCACGTCACTCACTTCACTCACTCACTTTCATCCCTCACTCACATCACATCCCTCACTCCTCCACTCACTCACTCACCTCACACTCACAACTCACTCAACTCACACCACATCACTCACCTCACTCACTCACCACACTCACTCACACTCACTCACACTCACGTCACACTCACTCACACTCACTCACTCCTCACTCACTCACTCACACTCACTCACTCACTCACTCACTCACCTCCTCCGACTCACTCACTCACTCACACTCACTCACTCACTCACTCACACTCACTCACTCACTCTCACTCACTCACTCACTCACTCACTCTCACTCACTCACTCTCACTCACTCACTCACTCTCACTCACTCACTCACTCACTCACTCACTCACTCACTCACTCACTCACTCACACACTCACTCACGCACTCACTCACTCACTCATGCGTCTTTTGCGTGGCAGGCATGGGACAATGTGCACTGCCAAGGGGTCTGATGTACGCCCTGGCGTCCCTTGGGGCTCCGCCTCTTTTGCGTGGCAGGCGTGGGACAAGGTGCACTGCCAAGGGGTCAGATGTACGCCCTGGCGTCCCTTGGGGCTCCGCCTCTTTTGCGTGGCAGGCGTGGGACAATGTGCAGTGCCAAGGGGTCAGATGTACGCCCTGGCGTCCCTTGGGGCTCCGCCTCTTTTGCGTGGCAGGCGTGGGACAATGTGCACTGCCAAGGGGTCGGATGTACGCCCTGGCGTCCCTTGGGGCTCCGCCGCTTTTGCGTGGCAGGCGTGGGACAATGTGCACTGCCAAGGGGTCGGATGTACGCCCTGGCGTCCCTTGGGCTCCGCCGCTTTTGCGTGGCAGGCGTGGGACAATGTGCATTGCCAAGGGGTCGGATGTACGCCCTGGCGTCCCTTGGGCTCCGCCTCTTTTGCGTGGCAGGCGTGGGACAATGTGCACTGCCAAGGGGTCGGATGTACGCCCTGGCGTCCCTTGGGGCTCCGCCTCTTTTGCGTGGCAGGCGTGGGACAATGTGCACTGCCAAGGGGTCAGATGTACGCCCTGGCGTCCCTTGGGGCTCCGCCGCTTTTGCGTGGCAGGCGTACATCAACGTGCACTGCCAAGGGGTTGGATGTACGCCCTGGCGTCCCTTGAGGCTCCGCCGCTTTTGCGTGGCAGGCGTGGGACAAGGTGCACTGCCAAGGGGTCTGATGTACGCCCTGGCGTCCCTTGGGGCTCCGCCTCTTTTGCGTGGCAGGCGTGGGACAATGTGCACTGCCAAGGGGTTGAATGTACGCCCTGGCGTCCCTTGGGGCTCCGCCTCTTTTGCGTGGCAGGTGTGGGACAATGTGATCTGCCAAGGGGTCTGATGTACGCCCTGGCGTCCCTTGGGGCTCCGCTTCTTTTGCGTGGCAGGCGTGGGACAATGTGCACTGCCAAGGGGTCGGATGTACGCCCTGGCGTCCCTTGGGGCTCCGCCTCTTTTGCGTGGCAGGCGTGGGACAATGTGCACTGCCAAGGGGTCTGATGTACGCCCTGGCGTCCCGTGGGGCTCCGCCTCTTTTGCGTGGCAGGCGTGGGACAATGTGCACTGCCAAGGGGTCAGATGTACGCCCTGGCGTCCCTTGGGGCTCCGCCGCTTTTGCGTGGCAGGCGTGGGACAAGGTGCACTGCCAAGGGGTCAGATGTACGCCCTGGCGTCCCTTGGGGCTCCGCCTCTTTTGCGTGGCAGGCGTGGGACAATGTGCACTGCCAAGGGGTCAGATGTACGCTCTGGCGTCCCTTGGGGCTCCACCGCTTTTGCGTGGCAGGCGTACATCAACGTGCACTGCCAAGGGGTCAGATGTACGCCCTGGCGTCCCTTGGGGCTCCGCCGCTTTTGCGTGGCAGGCGTGGGACAAGGTGCACTGCCAAGGGGGTCAGATGTACCTACTTCACCTACCTCACCTACCTCACCTACCTCACCTACCTCACCTACCTCACCTACCTCACCTACCTCACCTACCTCACCACCTACCTCACCCACCCCACCCACCGCACCACCCACTCACTCACTTCACTTCACTTCACTTCACTTCACTTCACTTCACTTCACTTCACTCACTTCACTCACTCTCACATCCCTCACTCACACACACCACACTCACATCACTCACTCACACTCTCACTCACTCACTGTACATGAACATACATACATACATACACACAAACTCACCCACCATCACCGCTCCATCACTCTTATACTTCCTCTTCCCTTCTTGCTCTTCTATGGTCAGTCTAAGTCTAAAGAAGTTGGTAACATGTGGGGTTATCCGGTCCTTTAATTTTCCTCATTGTTTCAAAAGTTGTTTCAGCTCTTCTAAGACGGCAATGGGGGTGATAGGCCCTAGACTTTGTCTAAAGACCCATTGGTTCACCATCGCTTTGACGTCTTCTGACATCAGGGTATGTCCAAGACGACATGAAGAAGCGTAGCATCATATATGCGAGGAAGTGCAAGACGACATACAGTAGCGTAGCATCATGTATGTGAGGAAATGCAAGACGACATACAGTAGCGTAGCATCATGTATGTGAGGAAGTGCAAGACGACATACAGTAGCGTAGCATCATGTATGTGAGGAAGTGCAAGACGACATACAGTAGCGTGGCATCATATATGTGAGGAGGTGCAAGACTACATACAGTACCGTAGCATCATATGTGTGAGGAAGTGCAAGACGACAAACAATAACGTAGCATCATATATGTGAGGAAGTGCAAGACGACATACAGTAGCGTAGCATGATGTATGTGAGGAAGTGCAAGACGACATACAGTAGCGTAGCATCATATATGTGAGGAAGTGCAAGACGACATACAGTAGCGTAGCATCATGTATGTGAGGAAGTGCAAGACGACATACAGTAGCGTGGCATCATATATGTGAGGAGGTGCAAGACTACATACAGTACCGTAGCATCATATGTGTGAGGAAGTGCAAGACGACAAACAGTAACGTAGCATCATATATGTGAGGAAGTGCAAGACGACATACAGTAGCGTAGCATCATATATGTGAGGAAGTGCAAGACGACATACAGTAGCGTAGCATCATATATGTGAGGAAGTGCAAGACGACATACAGTAGCGTAGCATCATATATGTGAGGAAGTGCAAGACGACATACAGTAGCGTAGCATCATGTATGTGAGGAAGTGCAAGACGACATACAGTAGCGTAGCATCATGTATGTGAGGAAATGCAAATGAATGTTATTACCCCACCCCACCCCACCCCACACAATAACGTAGCATCATATATGTGAGGAAGTGCAAGTGAACGTTATTACCTCACCCCACCCCACCCCACCCCACCCCAATGAGCAAAAAAGCAACAAAAGTACGCGGCCGTCTACCAAGCGTGTGCCAACTACTCAGTGAGGCGAGTTTTTGGACTGGTTGGATCTGGTTTGTGGGGTTACCCTGACTTAAAAGTAGATGGCTCAACTCCCTTTAAAACAGGGCAGTTGAGCCATCTATGTCCCTAAAAATGACATATTTCTTGCAATCTTCTGCGCTGGTTTCTCCCCAATTTTTTTCTCAACATCAAGCTGCTTTTTTGGGACATAGATGGCGCAACTCCCGGAGTTGCGCCATCTATGTGGGCATTCCCAGCCTGATTTTGGCGAAATGACGGAAGTTGTTTTGAGCCAGCAAAGGTCGAGACGCTTTAAAACCCAATTTTAACAAGTGACCTGAGGAACCGGTTTTGCCGTCAAGAAACGGTTCCTCAGGTCACTTGTTAAAATTTGGTTTTAAAGCGTCTCGACCTTTGCTGGCAAAATGACCATTGACGGAAGTTGCGCCATCTATGTCCCAAAAAGGACAACTCTGATGTCTTTCCTGGTGGTTTTGCCTCCTGTCCTGGGACAACTCTGATGTCTTTCCTGGTGGTTTTTGCCTTCTGTCTTGGGATAACTCTGATCGATGTGGCATATTTTGGTTAGGTTGGTTGATGGATGTCGGGAGATATGAGGGAGTTGCGCCATTTATGTGGGCATTCCCAGCCTGATTTTGGCGAATGAGTGGGAGTTGCGCCATCTATGTCCCAAAAAGGCAGCTTGATGTTGAGAAAAAAAATGGGGGGAAACCAGCGCAGTGCCAATTTTCCACTTGGGTTCGCCCCAGAAAACGGACCCCACCAAGTGTCAAGTTTCCTTTGGGAAACTCAGGAAAAAGCTCTTTTTCGGGGGACTTGGTGGGGACCGTTTTCCGGGGCCAAGCAAAGTGGCAAATTGCCAGAGCGTAGAAGATTGCAAAAAATAGGTCATTTTTAGGGACATAGATGGCGCAACTCCCACTCATTCGCCAAAATCAGGCTGCAAATGCACACATAGATGGCTCATATCTCCCGACATCCATCAACCAACCTACCCAAAATATGCCACATCGATCAGAGTTATCCCAAGACTGATGATACAAATTTTATACAATACAAATTTGTGCAATTTCACCGTATATACAAGCAAAAATGATAGGAAATGTAGTAAACTTAGTTAACAGTACCCTTATGTCCATCTACTGGAGTGGCAGTTGCGCCATCTATCTTTTCATTTTAAAGTAGGGCGATTTTTTCTTCAATTGGCGGACCTCGTTTTATGTTCCAGCTAAAATAGCGCCGTTTTCTTTCTCAGCGCGCGGTGCCATCTTATGGGTATTTTGGTTTTTGAGTTTAGCCATCTACTTTTAGGTTAGTGCAGTGACCTACCCACTATAACCATGAAAACCTACGAATCGGGTGACTTATGAAACAGGGTTGTGAAGCAGCTACGATTCTTGGGATGATTCTCCAAGTGCTCTTATTCGACTTGATGATTCCAGGAAGCGTGGAGCGCGGCCATAGAAATTGGGGGAGGAGTTTCCTTGAGGAGCCAAGTGCCCCCATTACCCCTCAAGATCAATGGTTGGGCTAACTTCTTGGTAAGCTGGTGTGCGCACGTGGAGTCTCATCATCACGACCATCACGACCATCATGATCACCACGATCATGGTAATCATCAGAATCATCAGAATCATGAGCATCAGCATGAGCATCAGCATGAGCATCAGCATGAGCAGCACCATCATCATCCTCATCATCATCATCCTGATTTTCAACTGGATTCAGGAAGGCATTTATTTAGTGAC
The DNA here is from genome assembly GCA_947184155.2 of Cladocopium goreaui. NCBI lineage: Eukaryota > Dinophyceae > Suessiales > Symbiodiniaceae > Cladocopium > Cladocopium goreaui. The sequence goes on from CAMXCT020005279.1 coordinate 315,206, forward strand.
CACGAGAAAGTAGTTTGAGGAACGATCTGGGGAGTGATTTGATTGGAAATCATTCGTGAGTCTGTCTCTGTGGGGACAGTGCTTACAAGATTTCAATGGAAGGGTATTTGCCTCTCATTGCTGGCGTGCTATCCAAAAGCCCCAGCTTGAATGATGGTGGTGGGGCTGCGGAACATCGAGAGAACACTTCTGGCATACGGACTTGTCAACAAGGAAAGCTACGCTTCCTAGTTGCAAACATCGCTTGGTGGCACAACAACCCGAGCCTGTTCCCTCCCTGGGCGGGTGAGCCACCTTTAAGTGGAGGCCTGTTCCCAAACCTCAAGAGACTCGTCATCTCAACCATATCCCATAAAGTTAATAGGCGCCCGCCTGAGATCCCCATGGCCGGTGCATTGATTTTGGTGTTCTATCCGTACAAGGTTTATCAAACCCATGTGGCCCATGAACTGTAATCATAGTCCCCATAAGTTTAGCTAATCAAGTTTTAATGATTATAAATTTTGTAAGATAGTTCTAAACCAACTTAGCCATCTAGGGGGTCCATCTTGTACCTAGAGAGCGACGACCGAAAACTTGGTTTTAAAAGCACGTCTTGACTTTTTCGAAATCCCAAGTTCCTGATGATTAAGCAGGAGTTTAGATCCTTAGTTCTTTTCTATCGTTACACACATATCTCAGATATCTAATCTCAATTCTCAATGTAGTCCCATCATATTTCCAGTCTTATCCCATTGTTAATGATTTGCAGTACATGTTTTGGTGACAATCCCTTTCCCCCTGATTTGCCATATAAATACCCAGAAACCATGGAGGATGTAGAGGATTTTCAGATACTGGGGACCACTTAGTTTTGGTGTTTCAATACATCCATCAGGGGGATGGGATTTTCCCATGAACCCATGGTAGCTCAAATTCCGAAAATCCCATGTCTTGTCCCTCCTTAACATTAATTCCTCAATTATTTATCGCCTGTTTTGTGGCAACCATGGGGTTTCAATAAACAGTTGGAAACCTGGGAATGTCTATACCATCCTGGCAAAGTGTTCGGCATCTTCCTTTTCGGGACCTCTACAGGCCCTGTTCTATTTTTCCTACGTAAACCCGTATGTTTTTTGGACATGGTCCATTTTTGCCAGTCAAATCTCCATGTCTCTTGGATTTATTGGTACGTTCGTGCCGTTCGTATCATCAAACATGGAATTCGTGGTTGCTTCAAATCTCCTTCCCCATGTCTGGATTTGCTGAAGATGACTTGGCTTATTTTCCCGCTGGTTAATCGACCATTTGGATCCATGAAGTGGGAATCTAAATGCAAACGGTTTATGTTGGATTTCTTTGGGGTTCTTCAAATCCAATGAAGTGGGACCGCCCGGTTATAAGTTTCTTATATATAACATTATAATTGTATACTTGTCTTAATCATCCCACTGAACTATGGCCATATCATGTTTTATATTGTTTTATCAACTCTCAAAATCGACAGGGAACCTCATTTTTTCCAAACCCCATCGTGGCGCCCCGTGTCCTCTGAACAAAGAAGCGGCGAGGCACGCGGCATTGATCGCAATGGGTGCGGAGACCGAGATTCGTCTTCGGGTACCGTTCATATAGAAAATGGGGGTATATCCCCCCAAATGTCCATTTCAATAGGGATGATGATGATGATGACGACGATGACGACGATGATGACGATGATGACGATGATGACGATGACGATGACGATGATGATGATGATGATGACGACGACGACGATGATGACGACGACGACGACGATGATGATGATGACGACGACGACGACGGTGGTGATGATGATGATAATGATGATGATGATGTTGATGGTGATGGTGATGGTGATCAATCAATGGACGGGGTATGTCCAAATGTCCATTTGAAGGTTTCCTGCAATGGGGGTACCCCAAAATGGATGGTTTATAATGGAAAATCCATCTATCAATGGTTTGGTTAAAGGGAAAATCTACAGGAAACCATTGATTTTTCCATGTAATATGCAGGTTTCCTGTAGAATTTCCCTTAATTAAACCAATCCATTGAGTATATCCCCCCAAATGTCCATTTCAATAGGTATGATGATGATCAATCAATGGATGGAATGGGGTACGATATTTTCAGACAAACCCGCGCAAGTATTGCTTGCATCGCACAAGCTGTCAACCTACACCGGTTTGAAATCATATATCCCATCAATCCTACATCTATCCCAAGAAAGAAGCCGCATATTACATCCCAATGAAATAAGCCATGATTTTCCCACTATCTTCCCATATGTTCCATGGTTTTACCATTTGTGCCATGCTAAAAAAATGTTTATATTCCCTTCAAAGGGGATAGCCGTCAATCCATTAATGATATTGTCGCTTAAACTTCCATGATATTACACACCTATTACATTCCCAGTATATATCTTATTATCGTTGGTGAAAAAAATGTTAATCCATGATTGTAAGCACCACACCATGCACTGCCATTAAATCCCATGATGTATCCCATTATATCAAATTATATCCCATATTTTTCCATGATTCTGGGTAAATTATAACAACCTCACTGTTCTCCATCAATGGAATGAGGGTGAACGTACAGGGAATCATGCCCAAAATCACCGAACTGTTCAGTTTCGTGAATGATTTTAAGTTTGCCAAGATGGTTCTCTGATTTTGGGATTGCATGGATTTTTCCCGTGATGAACCACCTGATGATCCATGGATTTTCTTGTTGGTGGTTTCAAACATGGCTTTTATATGCTTTTATTTTCCATAATATATGGGATGTCATCCTTCCCATTGACTAATATTTTGGAACCACCATTTGATAATCTGGTTGGTGGTTTCAAACATCTTTTATAATCTTTTATAATCCTTCCATATTATATGGAATAATCATATTTTTCAAGATGGTTGAAACCACCAACCCGATTTTTCATGATTTTTCCATATTTTCCATCGACTTTCCCCGCTAAGGCTGGGTTTCCCGGTGGCCGAGCTCCTGGTGAAGGCTCTACTGTTGCGTGGCCGTCGGGGGCCCCAAGGCACGTCCCTTGGACGGGGAAGATATGGAGTTTGACCAACAAACATAGGGTGGTTTCAGGGTTTAATGTGAGATTTAATGGACTTTAATGGAGTGTATATATTTATATAACTGATTTATGATAGCTAAGTTGGTGTACAGCCTTTTGTATTGTTTTTTGACTGCGTTTGTGGTGGATATGAGTCATTATTAATCTACAGTGGGTTAGATGAACATGAATAACATAAGATGAACATAAAACAATTTTCTTCATCTATCACCATTTGGGTTCATCTTGTTGGATTTGCTGAGCTGGAAGCGATGTATAACTTGGAAAAACGGGACAGTTCTGGATAAACTGACCTGTGCTGACCAGCTAAGTTGTAATTTTCTATTTTCTGCTGGGTGAGGTAATTACGTAGGATGCCTGGAATACGGAATGCACGCAAGTGTGATCTAGTACCGGTGAATGGTGGCAAATTTGCCTATGGCTGATTGTGAGCATAAACTGTAGGCAAACATGCCATGGATGGACGTCATTGGAATATGGTGCCGTTATGCCACTGGTGGGGATGCTGCCAACACAATGCCCAACCAAACATCTGCAAAGTGGTCATTCTTTCAATATCGCAAACCGACGAATTGGTTCCATTGATTTTGGATATTCTTGGTGTATGGTTTACAAATTTGTCTGCAATACCTCCAAAAGGGAAAATATGTATAACTTGGGGATGGTCATGCAATCAGGGCGTGTTTTTTTACCTCATTTTTTTTGCGTGGATAAAGTCAAAAGGGTCATGGGGAGCAATACGCCCATCTATGGGGGTGTGAGAACTGTGATCTATGGTAAAGATTGGTGGTATACTTGGGGTGCAGTTGGGGTTATTAGTAACGGGTTGACAAGTCCAAAAGTTGGGATACAACCCCTGTAAATCCCTGTAACTATACTTATATGTTATATCCACTTATAACAGCTTATTACTGGAACTGTAGCCCTACGTCGCCAACCAGCATGAGTTCAAGGCGTTTGCATGGGGATTTAGGGAAGTGCCAAGAATGGGTTTCCGTTGGCGTTTTGGAGCCCGGCTCTCCTTATGAAACAATCCATGATCATTGTCGGACACCCGTAGGATCAAAGCAAGCCATCGTTTTTTTTCTTTGTTTCTTTCCACTCATTACAGATACCTTTGGAATGTGATGAATAGGTAAGCGGGTTAGGTAAGCGGGTTCTGTTTCCTCAGGATTTTAGGGAATGTCGGAGAACATTTTTTTCAGTCCGGATTTACCCCGTCAGTGTTGAGCCCATGCTATCCAGATCAATCCAGCATTGTCTCAATAAAAAAATACCCTCTGGTAAACTAACATAGCTATGGAAAATCACCATTATTAATGGGTAAATCAACTATAAATCACCATTTTCAACAGCTATGTTAGTTTACCAGAGGGTACCCTGAAAAAAGATGAAAAAAGGTAATTATTGGGTTTCAACTTTGAGCTTTACCTGTGCACTCGCAAGTAACCACAACTGAGAACCCTGGGCGACTCCGCAAGATTTCTCAGCTTACCGCGCACCAGATTTTGGTGCATTGCCTTCTTGTTTTAAGCGCGCAGTGCTACCGTGATTTTGTCAGAACCAGCACCCTCAACAAAACTAGTCTATACAAGTGTCAGATCATGCCAGAGGAGCAGTTCCTTTTGCTTTCTCTTGACTCCTCTATATTGAAAGCTTTCCTCAAAAGCAAGGAGTTGCAACCACCCCAAACAGATTGACATATGACTTGGCAATTTATACAATCCCATGCCCCCCAAAAAATCTGGGATGCAACTAGGACTGGGAAGCTTTACCTTGAAACAGAGACAGCTTTTTCAGGGTGTTAAGCATGGTGTCATTGTCAGCAGCCATGATCCGCGCCCTCTGCCTTTGGGCTCTACTGCCTGTGACTGTGGCGAAAGTGAAGCTGGGGAAGCACATCGTGAAGTACACCGAAGCCGCTTGGGGCAGTGCTTAGTCGGTGGCTCATATATAACTTACTGCATATTATCATATATTATCCCATTGATATGTTGGATATATAGAAAATCCACATATTGGTTTGCCCTACAGCTAGAGGTGATCTTCAACAACTCCACCGAGCCATACATCTACTGGGCCTGGCCATGGGGCCCCTTCAGCTTCCTAAAAACGATGCAACATGAAATTAGCCGCCAAAGTTCAACTGCTGTGAATCCTTAGTTCTGAAGATGAACAACACCATGTTTGCCGGTAACCCCCATGAAATCCTAGTTCTGGTTAAACGATGTTAAACCCAATTTTTCTGCTTCAACCATCGGCCTGTTGTGTTGCAAAAGGTCCCACCATTGTCCCATGGCTCGCCATTGGCTCAGGAGAAGCTGAACTATGTCCTGAATCAGGCGGAACGACCTCCGATCTTCCTGGAAATCTTCTCGCCCACCTGTCCGGCCTGTCAATCCTTGGTGTCGTGGTTGGCGAAGGTTTTGGATGAAGGATGAACAACTGCATTTCAATATAAATAAATAATTATATATATATAACTATATATAGTCAATGGCAATCAGATAGAATTTGGTAATGGGGTCATCAACATAACTATTAATTGTATGATTATATGACCATATATATATATGGTATAGCACATGGATCATCATATATAATCATCCATTTTAATAGATAGGAATCATCATGGATTAATTATCGATTTTATCATCCAACTGTACTGTAGCCTTTCAATGGACAACTCCAACTGGTTCAACAAATATCACATCTATACTCTACATATGCGCTACCACTGAAAGTGACCTCACTACCACCCTAAGATCTTCTATCTACCTACCGATATATTGATATATATTGTACATGCAAATCTATGCGTGTGTATATATATATATAGCAACGGACAATCAGTTAGAACGTATTTTGGAAAAATCTGAATATTTCACGCTTTTTGGACGTTCTAAGTGATTATTCGTCTACGTTCTAAGCACCCCACTTAGAACGTTCAAACTACAAGATTCATCACTTAGAACGTACCGGGGAATTTAACACTTAGAACGTGTCTAGGTCAATGATGATAGTGGAAAGGCTTGTGAAATCTTTTATCTCTAAGTGTTGGATTCAGCAGCTAATTCCGTAGGAAGCATAGACATAATTTCGTACCATTTGGCTTTTCCCTCCCGTATGATTTGCCAATCTTGCCGATCTTTTATCTCTGGAACAGTATACCTTTTGGTGCTTTTTGGGGGTTCTGAGTTGTGATGTTCGAAGTGTTGGATTCAGCAGCTAATTCCGTAGGAAACATAGACATAATTTCGTACCATTTGGCTTTTCCCTCCTATATGATTTGCGAAAAAGTATGAGCTTCTTGTGCCCGCAGTGTAGAGTGGATTTTCTCAGCAGACTACGAGGACTCTGTCAAGAACGGCCTGAATGATCTCAAGCAGACCAGACAGGAAGAGCACTTGCTTTCACTGAGAAGCTCAAGCCAGTCAAGGCCTTCCAAAACCTTCCCCACAAGCTCAAAGAAACTTTGGTTGCTGCCGTCAAAGCCCATGAAGAAATCACAGCCGAAGTGGGGCAGATCTCCGTGCTTGCCACCGTGATGGGTTGCGGACTTGGTTGCAAACATTGGCGATCTTTTATCTCTGGAACACTATACCTTTTGGATCCTTTTGGTGCATTTTGGCGGTTCTGTCGTTCTAAGTGTTGGATTCAGCAGCTAATTCCGTAGGAAACATAGACATAATTTCGTACCATTTAGCTTTTCCCTCCTATATGATTTGCAAATATTGGCGATCTTTTAATAAGGGTTGAACTTTATTATTAGGGTCCGCTTCAAGGAAATTTAACTGATTTTGAAATCGAAAAAATAGTCTTTCTTATTAAGGGCCAATTAAGGGTTTAAATTTATTATTAGGGTCCGCTTCGAAATCCGATTTTTGGCAATATTTTTAATTGCGTTATATAAGGAAATTTAATTGAATTTTGAAATCGATAAAATAGTTTATATAGCGACGGGCAATCACTTAGCACGTTCTAAGTGTTGGTTTTACGTTCTAAGTGTTGAATTGGCCTCCCTGTGTTCTAAGTGATGGTTTTACGCTCCAAGTGATGAAATTTTGCCTACGTTCTAAGTGTTGATTTCGTGCCACGTTCTAAGTGCAAAAAAAAAATGGAAAAAATTACGTTCTAAGCGGGTGTCCGTCGCTATATATGTATATATATATATATTATAAGTGTCTGTGTGTGCATACATACAAAAATAAACCAAGTAATTCCCGGTATATGGCCACGTCGAAAACTCCATGAAATGGTCAAATCCCGTGGTGGGACCATTACAATCGGACACCTCTTGGCAGTAAAAACCATTAGTTTCTCGTTTCACGTTTTCCTCCTAACGATCAGAGCTAAGTGAACCGAGCTTCTTGGATCAAACCACTTATAGTTTAGACGTTTACAATCGTTTATCCCAAGTAACACACCTTTGTATCGTATGATATCCCTATGATCTCCCAATCTCCGTAAGCTGCGGCCCTGAGGCGCCACGCATGAGCCAAGCAGCCGCCATGTTGAAGGACCAAGCGCCAGAGATGAAGGCGAGCCTATGATGGGAAGTACAACAACTTCACTGCAATGACGCAGGCTAACTAGGCTTTAGGCTGGGTATGTATACTAGTATATGTGTGCAATTCTCTCTCTCTATATACATATATACATCAACAGTAGTATATGTGTACAATTCTCTCTCTCTCTCTATATACAAATATACATATATACATATTATATATATATACATGTATGCTATATGCCTATAGTGAGGGTAAAGCAACAAACACAACTGGTGTAATAAAGCCGTAGCTTCGCCAGGTCATCGCAGTGGATGGCACGCAGGCAGAGAACACCATGACGCCCGGACGAAAGCCCGGACGAAAACCCGGTGGTCATGGAGTCGTGGGATTATAATGGTTAGTGGTGAATGATGGTGATGAATGGCTAAACTCTATGGTGATTCATGGATTATACATGATTATACTTGGATTATACCCTCCTGTAATCAAACATGGCTGGAAAATCCTCTACAAAGGTTTACATTTTTGGGAAGATCAACAATGGTGGATGTTCCAGGAAGCCATGTTTGATTACGAAAGGGTATCCACAGTTATGATCCATGTACTAGCTGTGATTTATTTTTATTTTTTAACAGGTTGGTGATTTCAACATTTTTTGATTTAACCCTGCCGATTGATGATCCCGCTTGACGAACATGGTTATTGTAGATGGGTTGAAACCACCAACAGTATTGATGAACCATGGGAAAATAGGGGCACAGATGAAAATTTGGGGTATCTTTTTGTGTTTGAAAATGGGAGCTGCATCCCGAAAACGTGGTTTTGGTGTCGTTTCCATCAACCAAGGGGTTTGGCACCGAGCCCAGGAAAGACTTGGGTGCTGCGGAGTTCCCGGCGCTCTTTGTGCTGAGCCCAAACTACAAAACGGAACCTGGGCAGCCTGCGTTGGCGAAGACAGGGGAGTTGAAGCAGCAAAAATGGTGCAAAACCCTGGTTTTGACCAGCAAAGATGGTGGCCTAACCAGCAAAAAGGGAGGTTTTAAGGACAAGATTGGATTTAACGAAATACGAACAGACATGGAATGGGGGTTTAACCGGCAAACGTGGTGGTTTAAAACCATTTTGACCAACAGAATGATATTAATTACACTGTGGATTGGGATGTTTTTGAAACAATTTGGAGCCATCACTGGTTGAAGTATGAAGAGTTGGAGATTTAAAGTTGGGAAACATATGGCAAATATGGATGAACCTTAGTGAACCTTGGTGAATAGTAGGTCCAGTAGGTCTATACTTGGCAAATTGGCCTTTGACCCAACTAAGGATTTAAGCCAACTAGACTGGGGGTGCAAGAAATCTAGATAGTTGTGACCCAATTCTACAGCAAATACGGTTTAGGCTCGGTGAATTGTGGTTCAGCGGGTTTAAGGATTGATTTGCTACTGGATGCTTTTCCACATATTGTGTTCCTCTTTGAATATGGGCAGTGCTGCAGAGGTTTTGGTATAGTTTTTCACTGCTTGGGCAAGTGCTTGCTGCGCAGAAAAGGTATCCGACATTTGTTGATCTGTGCGCAGTGCGCGCCGTTTCCTAACTTTTTCAAAAGTCAAGAAATATCTCGTATCTTTATTTTGCTCGCAACAACTCCATTCCTGCTGGTTATCCATCCGTTTTAACCCATTCAAATCCATCATTCTTCTTTCACTATCGTTGGCACCACATTTTTGCTGCTTAACTCAAATAATACATCCTTCTTTTTGGGCATTTACCACCAATCTTTGCTGGTTAAAACGCAATATTGATTTATGATAGGTGGTTAGACGATCTTTGATGCATTTTTCCTATGTTTCAGAGATTTCCGCGTAGAATCACGCGCCAAGTTTCGTTAGTTAGTCATCATTTCTACTGGTTAAATCTGAAGTTTTTGTTGCTTAAACTTTCTGAAACCCCAGTTTTTGCCATATGTTTCCATATTTTTCCCATATTTTCCTTGTATTTTCCGATATTTTTTCCCATATGTTGCCTGTATTTTTCCCATATTTGTCCATATGTTCCCCATATTTCAAAATATGTTCCTTGTATTTTACCATATTTTTCAATATTTTCCACATATTTTCACCACATTTCCCAAGGTTTTTCCATAGTTTCCCCCATCTTTCTGCCGATGTTCCCGGGACGCCCAGTACCGTTTGCCGCTGTCCATGGCCGACAGCAGCGCTGCCATCGCCCGCTGGGCCTTGCGCGCCGCCGCGCCCGCGGTGCAACGCAAAGCGCCAGACACGGCGGTGGATGTGCCGCAGCTGCTGCTGAGGGCGAAGAAGCTCGGATGCATTCACTATGTTTTTCCATTGAATTTGGTATATTGGATATCGATGATTCCCATATATATTGGGAATCATAATTCCAACTGACGAACTCATATTTTTCAGAGGGGTAGGTATACCACCAACAAGTAATAGTGCGATGGATAGTATCAATTATATTCAATCTGGGTGAATTATAATGACCTCACTGCGACCTCACTGGAAATCATAGTTAGTAAGGGGAATCGTCCCCAAATGGCCTTAATTCAGGTTAGTGAATTATTATAATTTGCCCAGATTCAATTATGATTAATGGTAACCAGTGGTAATGTACCATTGATTAATGACTAAGAATGGAATCATGAATATAATGACCTACTATTGATTAATGGTTACCCACTATTTAATGGGATAATCTATATTTGATGGGGGTTTATAAACCAACTACCCTCATCCATGACCCTCTGGTAACCAATAGTGTATGTCATTAAGGATGAATGGCGACATGCTATGATACATTTTACTCATTACCCATGTTATGACATTATGATTAATGGTAACTCATAATCATAATATCATAATAAGTCCATAATATTCCATTACCCATTATATGTCCAAGATAATGTATTCTTATTATTGGACTATTATGAACATATTATGACATTACCTATTATTGGACCATTATTGACCCATTTGGATCCAGGACCCACTGTTTGATATTTGGATTAATGGATGTGAATGGGATTAGGAATGGTAATATGAATGGTAATATCAAGATGTGATATCCACTACATCAATGTGATATAATGTCAACCCCCGATGAACAAACTATGGTTTATTTATTATGGAGGTACCATCCAAATAGTGATAATGCGATACTCAATTGGTGACCCCACGAGTAAAGAGCCTGGGGGTTATTGTATAATTCGGGGTTGACATTGTTGTTGATGTGGCAAATGGATGCAAATGAATCATTCACGGTAATGGGATTCTTAACCATATTAACGAAAATACATATATTGATGATATGAATGGATGCTTAGATATATTCATGGATAGAATGGCATGGTTAAGTGACAATATGACAACTCAATCTAACCAATATTACATAATGTTAGTGATGGTTAATGGTCAACCCAATACAAGGTGGTGCCCTCTACTACTTGAAGGAGATATTGTGGACTTTAGAACCAATAAAAACTCCATTAGAGATTGTTTAGTATTGGGTTTAGCACATTCTGCCGTAGAATGCGTATTTCGAACTATGCTGGTGCCGCAGTCTTAGCACCTTGAAACAAATATACAATCTATCGGAATCGCAACTATCCCTGCAAATTTCCCCGGATAAAATACAATGTTTAATTGTTTCACAAACCTGATGATGGTGGTTGAAAAGTTCGGCCATTTGGGGATGATTCCCCTTACTTTGACCATCATTCCAATGATGTCATATTGAGGTCACTATAATCCATCCACATTTATAATTCATCCACATTATATCTTCATTGTAGTGATGGTTGTCCCCCATTGTCTCCCTATGACATCTTCCTCATATTCCTGTTTCAATTATACTAGTCCCTACTAGAATTTATCCTTAAGATATACCCTTCTTAATATAAATATAAATATAAATAAATATATATATATATAAATTGATAGCCCCCATGAACTAGTTCGATATGATCCGATGTCCAGATGAAGCATCTGACCTGGATGGATCTCGATTGGAGCCTCCCATGGCCATACTAGATATGGTAGATATACCTACCATATAATCTCAGATATCAGCTGAAAAACAATAGTATAAATATCCATACAGCTTGGCACCAACCTTGGTTAGATGATGAAAGGTTGGTGTATAAGCCCCATCAGCGACGGAATACTATAGATATCTATAGATATATCTACGCCGTCAAGTCAACAATTGACCGCACACTTAAAGACAGATCAAGTTCCATAATTAGTGAAGTGGGGATATGGTGCCAATGCAAAAACCTCAGTATACTTTGTGCCACCCATTCTTCCCAGAATTGGCCAAAACCCATCAAACATAGCAATGGGAAATCCCTTTCAAATGAAGGATTTAATGGGAAAATCTACAAGTGGATGATTTTCATTGCCATGTTTGACTAGCAGAGGGTAGCCTATTTCATGATACACAGCCTGGCTCTGCAACTTGTCGGGCTTGATCCGAGTGATGCGCAGGGACATGGTGCCAGCATTTGAGAGCCTGGCGGAGGAACGCAAGATGGACTTCGAGGACGGCTCTTCAGCCTGACCAAGCATACGTTGCTCAATGAGATTTTATACTCGCCATTTCTTGAGATACCTTCTGGTAACCATGGTTGCTGGACAATTCCACATTTTATAGATGATTCTCCCACTAACTTGCCAAAATTGAACGGATTTCCAGTTGTCATGTTTGACTAGCGGAGGGTATAATGGGGGTATAATGGGATACCCTCTGGTTATTTAACATAGCCATGGAAAATGGCCCATTCATAGATGATTTTCCCATTAAAACCTCCATTTATAAGGGATTTTCCATGGCTATGTTAAATAACCAGATGGTAAAACAAACCAATATGGAATTTGGGATTGCCGGATGCATTAGATAACGATCTCACCTTGCAACGTCACTGGATCGTTTATTGGATTGGGGTATCCCCACATGGCCAATTTGTTGACCTTTGTGAGATATTGGCCAATTTAAGAAATATGGTGCTTGACAGGGGGGAATCATCCCATCATTTTTTTTAATCCAGATTTGTGAAATTTGGGGCCTTTAGCCGTCTTGAAGCATCAAAAGATCCTAGCAGGAATTGGGGACTATTCGCTATCAACGATGTAAATTTGGAGCTATAAAGATTTCAAAACGAAGCTAGCCAAAATGGGGGTTTTCCAATCTGGTGGCACTTTCAAATCATTCATGTTCAACGGATTTTCCATGAAATGAACCATCCATTTTTGGGGCACCCCATGCCTATGGAAAGCTTCAGCTACCCCAAAAGGACCTAAGGACCAGCTGAATCAACTTCCATGGCCCATCAGAAATGTTGGGGTTTCACTACCATTCAAACACCAAACCACACTGGGATTATTGGAGGATTATTGAAGGAGTTAATGTTTCGAATTTGGGAAGAGCTCGGTTCGTTTGTTTGGCGCTTGCCCCTCACAAGTTAGTTCATAAACCAGTCTAGCTATAGAAATGTCCAAACCGCAGTAAGAAACCATAGGTAGTTATAAACCATATGCTAGTTATCAACCAAAGTCATACACCATCATTAGTTTATAAACCATACCTGGCTATTTATAGTTTATAAACTTATCAAAGGGGATCTAGTTGTGTGAAACAGACTAACACATGTGGGGGTTTCCATAAATGGGAGTACCTCCAAATAGATTGTTTACAAAGGAAAATTTCCCCTTAAGATGGATGATTTGGGGGTATTCCATGGTATTCCTATTTCAGGGTTTCCCCCCATGTCATGGGATGTTATGGGTAAGATAAACCACTTGTAAATCCTTGGAGAGATCCACATTTTCTCCCCGGCAGGCCTACTGGATTCCCGATGGAAGCGACCAAGCCGTGTCCTCCATCCGCCACCCTGGCCAGCCGGAGGTGAATTTCACGTGCCTTTGTCGTGGGAAATCCGAAAGGAGCCTAATAAGAGGCCGAAACATGTGAGCGGAATCGCGAAAGTTGGGTATTTCATGGTATTTCACCATGAGAAAAGGGTGATTTAACACGATTTAAAAAGAAGTATGGTCAGCATTTCATGCGATTCTTCATGGGAAGTAGTAAAATACCTCCAATAACTGGGATTGCCACCGGGTGAATGATCCCCGCTTGAATGCTCCGTATATTCCAGGTACGTCTTCTTTGTCTCACTGGAATTCAAGTTGGTAACATACGGTATAAACCAGGTTCGGGAGGTTTATATCTTCATTTTTACGTTGATGGGGGTATAATCTATCCAGCTAGGTTTTTATTTTAGAGCAAACTACTGCTGGTTACTTCGGGTTACAATATCCTTCATGTTTCTGAGTTTTAAACCCTACATATCAGAAAGATATTGGCGCTTAGATGTGCTTCACATGACCCAGATTCCCCATGGTGAGGGTTTTTGTTAATTTTTGGAAACCAGTATTTTCCAGGTGATTTTAAGGATTTACCTTCCAGCTACCCTCTGGTAATCAAACATGGCAATGGACAATTCTCTGCACATGCAGGTGAAAATGGGAAAATCAACTATAGGCTATAGGTGGGGGATTTCCAATTGCCATGTTTGACCACTTCCCAGCTAATTGACAAAGATATTGAACACTATTGAACATTTGCCATCTATAGAAAGTAGGGAAACCTATCGGGGCTTTCCACATCTATAGTTTGCTGAAGGCTTACTCAATCCCAGTCTGGTTGGTGATTCAAATTAAATCACATTACATCCACCTTTTTTGCATCTGAAATCCCAAGTGTGGTTTGTGAAACCCACATTTTTTGCTGGTGAAACATCACCTTTTCGTGGGCCAAGCATTGACCCTAGGTGGACTCACTTGACGGCTGATAGCTTGGATGAAGAGGGTGAAAGGTTTGAAGACTTCGTGAAGGAGAATTCCATGCCGGTACCTAGGTAGAAACTCATCCTGTAACTAATGTGAGTAAAACATAGTAAAACAATAATAAACCACTCATTTGGGAATGGTTTATACCACCTATTTATGGCAAAAAAGATGGTGATTGGTACAGGATGGTGCCCCCCAGTGATGTGAACGTTGGTTTATAAACCCCACGATATATCTATAGTTATATCTACATATATCTACCATAAACCATAGAATTCAGCCATTTATATCTCAACTGAACGCTATCGAACGGGGGCCCCACCCTTTAGAAACTCATCCTGACAATGACACACACTGACCAGAACCAGTAGAAGATGACACTTTTTTGGTGGACTACCAAAGATTCACCATGGAAACGGATGGATTTTCGCATGGATTGTCTCACTATTTTGCTTAAACACAAAACATCGAACTAAATGGGCCATGGTTTCCATGGATTTTCACATGGACTTTCGTGTGATGTATTCATCGATTTTGCTTGAAATGGACGTGATTTTCTTTTGGGTTGATTTTTCTTGACTATGTTCTTGCCTTTTTTTAATGGGATGTTAATTGATGCTCGTGTATGTTTTTTATCTGGGATCAGTGGGTGACTCTGGATGGCTTCTGTTTTTTTGGGGGAATTCATAATTTTCATTCAGGATAATTGAGCTGATTTTCAGGGGAGGTTTTGAAAGGAAGGAAACCATCGTTTTTCGGGCTCTAGAATGGACTATATAAGATTTTGATAGATTTTGGAGGACAAAGGCAGCAAGGGGCATCTTTGACTCTATTTCTCTCCATGTTTGGTCGTTGGGTCCCTGATTTTCCTTTTTTTATTGGTGACACGGGTACGGTGTGGCATGCGGTATGATGTGATTCCCTGTTGTGAGCCTGCAGGACCACATTTCGATCTGAACATATCTATTTCAGGGGATTGAGGTACCCTAAGAAATGACCCACACCGACCCAACTCTGAAAGGACACATATTGTGCAGTAATGTTTCTAATGGCGATCGAGAAAACGAGCACGTATGATCACACATGTTCTGAAAAAACACAAATACGCGCAGAGACAAGGGAAAAGCACGGCATTTGGAAAAGCACAAAACTCACACCCATATATATATATATATGTATATTATAGATGATGCATAGGCATATGTAGATGCAGTAGATATATAATATTGTAAGACATATTTTTTATGGACATACATTTTGTTATTATGATATACAACATGTTATATAGTACCGCATTAATTATATTCCACTTTTAGTTCTGCATGATTATTTGCATGATATATATATATATATATATGCTATGTCTAGTAAATAGACATGAAGATGTGCATTGGAACCCATTGCACTGCACGGGTTCTGCCAATGAGGCAGTGATGCTGGTGAAAGAACCGAAGAAGACCATGAAGATGCTGGAGGGTCACGTGGCAATGTGAAAACGATTTATATTTTGTCGACAGCTGTTTGGCAATGTGGATCAGAATTGTAGTAATATAATTACTATTTATTGTTTATATTACATGTTGTGTATTGTTTTTTATTACTTAGTTACTTGTTACTGGTTACTTTTTACTTCCTATTGTCACTTATTACTTATTACTTATTATTCCTTATTACTTAGTACTTATTTACGGCGATGGGGTAATCCCCAATGGATTGGATCAAGGAATCATCTTCACCGGAGGGACATGATGGTGAGATTAAGATTGGTTTAGCATAATACAAAACGTAATGATAGTTTAAACATTGTAATGATGGTTTAGCAATGTTTAAAGGAACATGGCAATAATTTTGTTGCGATTGATGGTGAGATTAAGGTCAACAACTGGGTTTAGCATAATACATAAGGGCAATCATCCTCATGGCCCAACTTCAATCTGGTGGGACGTCTGCATGTCTTACAAATTATCAGGAAACGGATTTGTAACCAATAAGAACCAACAAGAATCAAGAAAATACAAACATATGCTGGTTGGTGGTTTGGAACTAGAAAAATGTTCCTTGAAATATAGGAGCATGAAATCTTTGTATGGATTCACTCACATATCCGCACATGTGTGAGTATTTATATGATCCTTGATTGCAGCCTTGGTTCAAGATTTGGAACCTGTGTCTGTGATCATGGCGCCAAAACCGGTGATAAAGACTGCCTTCACCGCCAAAAAGGACAAGGAGGAGAAGAAGTCTACCGGAGATGGCACCACGCCACCGAAACCTGAAGATCAAGCGAAGGATGTACCTCCTGAGCCTGAGCAACAACAGGTTCCGAAGAGTGGCGGAAAGCAGGGGAAGGGAGCCCAAGACAAACCCAAGAAAACCCAGGGTGGGGCCAAACTGTTTCCCGAAGCGAAGGGATTCGAATTGAGCCTCAAAACAGACCCAGGGAAGAGGGTGATTTTCTGCTCTCAGGCAGGAAATGTCTTTCCCGTCTCCGAAAGGATCAGTGAACATTGCTGTCGTGTGAAAAGAGTTTGCAGATGCCAATCGTTCCATTCCTCTTGACCGTGAGCGACTTGACAGTCGACTTTGTGTTGGGAGCGATGGCGATGCAAAAACAAGATGTATCTCCCATCCTCGACCTGAACGTGCAATACCAGTTTGACAACTCTGTGCTGGCTGAGCTTTCTATGTTAGCCAACAATTTGGAGATGTCAAATTTGTCAGTGTTTCTGACGAAATTGCATGGAACAGTGAAGATGAGTGATGAGTCATCCATCTATGCAGCTCAAATTCCCTTCAGCCCATTTCCGAACGACCCCGATGCAGGGCAGCCTTTCACTCCTCAGCACTTTGTGGGACGCCTGAATTTGATGGCGATTTTCAATGCAGAGCAGTTGAGGTGGTGTATTCACCCAATCACCATGAGTGCGCTTACTTTTGCGTACGCAAGTGGTATGGATTGGGACACGGCAATGAACTTTGTCTTAGGCTGTACCTACGGGCTGGACGATCAAGCTCTTCGAATTATGCTGAGTGGTTTCAGGAAATCTTATGAGGCCCAGAGAACCCCGGCCCAAGATGAAGCCATGGCTCGGATCTTTCAAGGTTTGGACGCCCAAGGATGGTATGATGCCAGCAGAACTACCGTCGGATGGAATTTTGGAATGGAGGGCTAACTATTTTAGGATTTTTTTTTTTGATCAGGTTTAGGAATTATTTTTGGATTCTGCTTTTTTGCTTTTCTGTTCTTCCTGTTTCTTTGCTTCTCTGCTTTTCCTGCTTTTCCTGCTTCTCTGCTTTTCTGCTTTTCCTGCTTCTTTGCCTTTCTGCTGTTTTGCTTTTGCGCGTTTCCTGTTTCTTTGCTTCTCTGCTTTTTTGCTTCTCTGCTTTTTTTTTTGCTTTGCCTGCTTTAAATACTTGATTTTCATGTAAGATGCATTTTGCACAGTATTTACATCCCTGAGTATCACATGACCAACCTTCTCTTGAAAACTAGCAACGTAACATGTGAGAAGAGGTGCTTGCATTCTGCTTTGGGGGGAGGCGCTGCGCCCTCCCCAATCCCCCCCTCCCGCTTTTTTTTTAATTTAAACTTAAACCCAAGTTACATTAGTTGGTTTTTGCGAACTAACCTTCTCTGGAAAGCTGACAGGATTACATGTGATAGATAGATAGATAGATAGATAGATAGATACACAGATAGACAGATAGATAGATAGATAGATAGCTGATAGATAGCTTGGTAGATAGATAGCTAGATAGATAGATAGCCAGCTAGATAGATAGATAGGTAGAGAGATAGATAGCTAGATACCTCGATAGATAGATGGCTAGATAGATAGCTAGATAGATAGATGGCTAGATAGATAGCTAGATAGATAGATGGCTAGATAGATAGCTAGATAGATAGATAGCTAGCTAGATAGATAAAGAGGTAGCTAGATAGATAGCTAGATAGATAGATAGATAGCTAAATAGATAGGTAGATGGTTAGCTAGATAGATAGATAGCTAGATAGATAGCTCGATAGCTAGATAGCTGGATAGACAGCTGGATGGCTAGATAGATAGATAGCTAGATAGATAGAAAGCTAGATAGCTAGATAGATAGTTAGCTAGATAGCTCGATAGCTAGATAGCTGGATAGACAGCTGGATGGCTAGATAGATAGATAGCTAGATAGATAGAAAGCTAGATAGCTAGATAGCTAGATAGATAGTTAGCTAGATAGCTAGATAGGTAGATAGATAGCTAGCAAGATAGCTAGCTAGATAGGTAGATAGATAGCTAGCAAGATAGCTAGCTAGATAGGTAGATAGATAGCTAGATAGATAGATAGCTTGCTAGATAGATAGATAGCTTGCTAGATAGATAGCTAGCTTGCTAGATAGATAGCTAGCTACATAGCTAGATAGCTAGCTAGCTGGATAGATAGCTAGCGCCCTCCCTCAATCCCCCCCACCCGCATTTTATCTAATCCCAAGCTTCCGCATCTGTAAATATTTTGGTGAACATGCTCACATGTAGAACATCCCATGCAAAATGGAAGGTGAACATGCCAAAATGTGGCAAATACCATACAAAATGGAAGGTGAACATGCCCACATGTAGGAAATCCCATGCAAAATGGAAGGTGAACATGCCAAAATGTGGCAAATACCATACAAAATGGAAGGTGAACATGCCCACATGTAGTAAATCCCATGCAAAATGGAAGGTGAACATGCCCAAATGTGGCAAATACCATGCAAAATGACAAATTCAAGTTCCAAACCGTTGCAAACACTAGGCAAATGGTACCAGCCAAGAAATCCAAAAAAAAATCCCAAACCTGCTCAAAAAAAAAATCCTAAAACTATTTCACACCCATTTGGAATTCTTGGAATCCAATCTGTCAGAACGGAGATCGCCAATGTCTTCAAAGCTGAGTCATCTCGACATGGAGTCAGATTCCTCAAGTATGAAGGCCTGATGTTGTCAGCAGATCCTTCGGTCTTGTTGACCAAGGGGATGACAGCAGAAACAATTGGTGGTGAAAACAATCCAGGTGATAATCACATCCGCGCACTGGATGAACAGGCATCAGACATTAAGACCACAGCTTTGTTGGCTGGTACCAATTTGGTTATCGAAGACAATGCTGGAGCGTGGATTACGAACAATGATTTGTTCATGTCGAACTACCTGAGCAATCCGATGTTCCTGAGGTTTTCGGGTGTAGTGCCCGGATCCATGACTCACGATCGCAACAACTTTCTCAGGATCCAAGGCATTTCCATTGCAAAGAAGGCCAATCCAACAGCCTACGCGGCTGACAAGTGAGATTGACCTAGACGCATCGAGAGACCGCTTCCAAAGGCAAAATACAAGCTGCGGCCTACTCTTGTTGTGTTGACTTTCACTGCACATGATTTGCCAAGCCGTGACAGCCCAAGTCCCCTTCCCGTGGTACGGCCGTCCATTCCAAGCGAGGGCCGCAGTGTTTCATGGATGTTTGCTGGACCTTTGGTGCCTACTTTTGCTGATCGACTGCCTGGGGAAAGATTAAGCCTTGTTGGACAATTGAAGTGTTGGGACAGTGCCCATGATGCTCATCTGTTCAACTCCCTTAGCGATGGTATTTCCTTTCTGGCTGTTGGACTCATAGATGGTTCGAATGACTCCTATACCCTGATGAACGCTTTGATGAAATCCCAACATCCTAGACCTATTCTAGTGATTGATGAGGAAACGAGAGTTTTCAGACATGAACCTCCGTCCTGGGACTCGATCTGTGCAGTGATTGAGTTATGCTCGGGGTTTGGTGGCATGGCACAGGGTATCTCTGCATGTGGGTTTCACTCTGTCGTTGCCGTGGATTTCAATGAAAAAATGTGCCAACTGTACGAACGCCAAAGTGATATTCCTACCATTGCTGGTGATGTGAATGATTTGGAAACAGTGTGCAAAGTATGGCATGTTGCTAAGGGTGCGGGAACAATGGCCGCAGGTTTCGCCTGCCAGCCATTTTCAAGGCTGGGCGACCAGAAAGGGGGACTGGATGCCAGAGCTCAATCTCTCAGAGGTATCCTCCAGATGGCCTTTTTTGTCCAAGTGCAAGTTCTGGTGTTGGAATGTGTCACTCCAGCTGCTTCAAACCAGTACGTGAAAGGGGAGATCCAGAAGTTTTTGGATATCACGAAGTTTTCATGCAGCCAAGTGGAACTTCAACTCAGCGACATTTGGCCATCAAGACGTTCACGATCATGGTGGTTGATTACTGCTCCATTTATCGGAAAGATTCCTTTGGTCCCATGGCCGAAATCATGTGTTGTTGCCAAGGTGAACCAGGTCCTTCCAGGTATCTTGCCATGGGATGCTTCTGATGAAGAATGTCTCGCCTTGTGTCAAGAAGAACTGATTGCTTTTGGTGGTGAGTGTGAAGCGTATTTCAAATATCTTCTCAACTTTGAAGGGTGTGCTCCCTGTGCATTGCACATGTGGGGAAACCAACTTCTGGCTTGCCAGTGCGGGTGTCGGCCTTGTGGACTCTCGCAATTGCGGCTCCAGGAAAAAGGGTTGTTTGGATTGCTTGTTTTTTCCGCTGCATCACCTGAGCTTCGCAGACTTCGCCATGTTCACCCATGTGAATGCAATGCTCTGAATGGATTTGATCCTGTCATCGACTTCAAGGCAAACCCAAGATTGACTCTTTCGGCCTCCGGCCAAATGGCATCACCCTTGCAAGTGGCATGGATCTTTGCCACATTAGCTGAACGATTAGGTGAATTGAAGAACGCCCATTCGCAGTTTTCACCATGTGCAGTTTTGCAAGCACTGATGTCGTGGACTCTTGTTCGATGTCGACATGTCTGGCCGTGTGAGCAGGAGCCTGTTCATGACAACAACCTGGCATCATTGATGTCCTTTTGGAAGGGCTTTGAACACTTGTCCATCCATGAGCTTATGCATCCTCCCAATTGGCCGGCTCTTGCAGGTCAGAAGTTGTGTATTGCATCCGTTCTTGACCTGATCATCCGTGAGCAGCAGTGCAATCGTAGTGTCCCCCAGCAGATTGCCACCCAGATCGACATTGATGTCTCTATGCCTGATGCTGAAGACGCTGAACCAACCCCGTGGTTTGAAACACCCCCTATGGACAAGGTCTTGCAGCCCCCATCTCAAGATGAGTGTGTAGTGATTTTCATGCAGGAATGCTCCACTCCGATCAAATTTGCCCTGCACACGCCGTGTACAGTTCAGGACATCATTCATGCTCAATCCAAATTGGTTGGCTCATTCAAGGTTGATCAGGTCTGCAATTTTCATGGGGTCGAAGTCCCCTTGTCACATGTGGTCGAACTTGGCCAGCTCATTTGCATCCGTTGCCAAGGTTTCATTGATGAAATCAGTCCCATGTCTCAGCCTAGGTCCGTTACCGAAGTCGAAGCCCAGCCAGTCCCAGTCCATGACATGTCTGCCTGCCGTGTCGGTTTGTCTGTGTCCAAGCCTTTCGAAGTGTCTCCGACTGTCGAATGGTCCGAGCCTGTCCAAGAAGTCTTTCAGGTCCAGAGTGCAGTGCCGTGTGGTCCAGGGAGTGCAAGTGTGACTGGTCAGAGTGACAACTCCAGCATTTCATTGCTGGCAGCTGCCCCGCTGCTAGCGTTACATGCAGATCAGTTCTTGAAGCTTCAGACACCTGTCGTGAGGACCTTAGATCATTTGCAGGCGCTCCAGTTTCAATTGTTGGCGTCCACTGATCGACATGCAATCCTTTTGCATCAACAAGGGGTTTGGGCTGATGATGAACTGCGTTTCCATTTGGGGAATTTGCGAGTGTCGTACTTCAAGTATCAGCAAGGGTGTTCTGGGTCTTTCCCCAAACAGTGCTTTGTCATTGACCCCCTTCTTTTCACTGGATGGGTTCACCATGGGTTTGATGAGGATGCGGAATGGTATGGATCTTTTTTCGGAAGTGAAAAGCAAAGAATCACCTGTCATCACATGTTGTTCCATTGAAGGACACTGGATCCCGCTGATCATGACCCCTGTTGCTGGGAACTTGCATGTGACCACGTGGGATGACCCTTCCAGAAATCACTCCATGCTGCAGGCCCCCATTGAGGCCATTGGGAAAGCGTTGGGATTTTCACAGATTGCCTTCATCCGACATCACAGGTTGTTTTTCTCTTCTGATCGATGTGGCGCCATGGCTGTTGCCTTTTTGCACCATTCACTTTTGGACACGATGCTTCCAACCAATCATGATGAAGTTGTGATCATTCATGATAGACTTCGCAATGAATTTGCAGAAGCTGTCAAGATGAACCAATGTACCCATCGTCCTTGGGTTTGGGGAACTGGGGATGTCAATCCAACGACACCTGGGCTTGCTGGAAGTGCTCCAATCACCCAAGCTGCCACAACTGCCTCAAGTAGTACATCTGTTGATGCCATGTCAGGAAGTTTCTCCCACCAATGCATCTCCAAGGATGCTCGCCTCGATTTGATGCGTGAACATGAAAGGCAGTGGGGAGATGATGAAATCAGATTTCATTTGCTGAGGCTGTTGAGAGAGCATGAACGTTCGCCGTCCCCGAACGCCAACGAAAGAGGTTTTGTTATGATGGACCCCTTATTGCTCTCTACTTGGGACATGATTGGGAAAGGCATGTGTGAAACCTGGTGTCGTGCCAACAGAGGTGCCATTCAACAAGGCCTTCACATTGTTGCCATTTTCTTCCTCAACGATCATTGGTTTCCGGTTTGGTTCAACTATCATCGGGACACAATTGTCGCCCACCGAATTGCTGATGAAATTGTTTCTTCTGACACAATCATGCCTGTTTTGAACCTCCTGAAAGAAGAACTGGGTTTTCATGCTGCGGTTGAACACGTGATGCCGAATGCTTTGGAACCCCACCAACTGTGTGGAGCTGCTGCAATGGCATTCGTTAGCCATTTGGTAACAGGTACCCAGCTGCCTCGCACCTTCAGACAGCTTGAACACTTTCATGTGGCCAAGAAAGCTGAGTTTGTCGAGGCTTTGTATCAGGGAACGTGTTGCGTTTGTCCAGTTGCTTGGGGTTCAGGTCCGTTCAGTCTCCTGGTTCAAAGTTTGTCCGAGGAACTTGTCAAGCATGGTGTCCCGCTAGCTAAAGCCGAAACCCGTGCACAGCAAGCCATCAAAGCCATCGGCAGCGATAATGTTGCCAGTGCCCTGAAAGCCAAGAACCCATGGAGATCTTTGAAAGCTCAGGGGTCGAATGTACGATTCCAGTTCATCCTCCCTGAAGAACTTGAGGCAGTGATTCATACCAACAAGAGTCTGCCAGTAGGCAAAAAGCAGAAGAGTGTTCCACTCAAGCCCAAGCCAGCAGCACCAGACATGATTGACCCAGCCAAACTCGCACTGTTGGAAGGGACATTCCGATGCCAAGGTACTCCGGTTCCACAACTTGCTGTTCAGCAAATCGGTCCAGTCGCATGTGGTGTCGCACTGATCACTCTCGAAGAGGCTGCCCCATATCTGCGAGCTGGCAAGCGTGTCTCTACTGAACCCTTGGCCCTTGCGGTTTTTGGTCCTGTCAGTTCCGAACTTGTCACGCAACTGCCCCATGCCACAGTCATGATTCCATGCATGTGTGTCGCAAATCGCGAGCCTTTGCTTGTTGAAGCGACCTTGGTCCAATTGGGCCAAGGATTCATTGAAAAGCATGCTGCAAGTGCTGCAGTTGAACTTGACAATTTGGATGTGGTGTCGCTCAAAATGATGGTGTATCGTGACGAGTTCTCAGGTCAGTGGGAAGATTTTGTGTCAGCTCCCATCAAGCATTTGGTCCTTTTGCTGCCAATTTTACGGAAGTGCATGACTGAAAACTGCCAGTGTGACTCATGGCAGAACCATGAGAAACTTGCTGTTAAGGACCCCATCATGGACGTCTGGAGAAGACAGTTCCTATCAGGTGCTTTCAAACCCACGAAGTCTGAGAAGGCCGAGATTTTCTCGGTGTGCTTGCGAGTCCCTGCAGTTTTGCTTAAGTTGATTCTTCCTCTCAGTGGCCAATCCGGTGTTTACATCGAGCCAAGAACGCCAGACGGTAAGGAGATTCTCCCGGAGTATGCTGTCATCTGGACACCCCGCATGAATGCCAGTGAGATGGCGCATCTTCGCCAGACCAATCCTGCCATAATCGGGTTTGCGCGCATTGGTGAAAGAAAGGGTTTCAGAGTCCTTGCTGCACAAGCCAAGTCGATGCACGAATTGGTGAGACCTGAAACGGCCTTTTTGCCCAGCGGGCCCAAAAATCACCATGTTGCTGGGCCTTTTCCGTGGGGCTCGGATCGCCACGCGATCGCAAAGGCGATGAAGCAGGTGGGATGGCAGGTGAAGGCATTACAACCCATGCAACCAATTCCAGGACGTGGTAGTATGTGGCTGTTGCAGGCCGTGGATGATCCTCCAGAGGCGATCATTTTGACATCTCATGGCGAAGTGGTGATCACCAAACACAAGGAGCAGAATCCTCAGATCAAGCAACCTGCCCCGTCAACTGTTGGCTCAGTGAGTACCCTGTCATTGTGCGGCTCCAACAGTGGCCCACAGGCAGGTGATACAGATCCATGGCTGAGTTCTGACCCATGGGGGCCATACAACCGGCAGCAAGGATTCCAAGCTGGATCCACTGCATCAGATGGACTGCAGCAGCTCGAAGCCAGATTGCAAACCGCCATTTTGGCGAAGATTCCCACTGCTATGGAGCAAGACGATATCCCTGAGCGAATGTCCACTTTGGAAGGGCAGGTCCAATTGTTGATGTCCAAGAACCAGACCTTGGAGACACAGATGAATGAATTCTTTGCTAGCAGCAACAAACAGTTTGCGGTTGTCCAGCAGCAGATCCAACAGCAGAGCCAGTCCTTCCATGACCAGCTTGAGACTCATGCCCAGGGAATCCAGGCTATGTTCACACAGCAGATGGAGCAGATCAGAGGTCTACTTTCTAAAAGACCAAGAGACGATACGATGGAGTGACGGTGTGGGGAGGGATCGTTTTTCCTTTTGATCTTTTATCTTTGCTTGATGATCGCATGGTTCGTGATGCCAAAGGGAATTTTGGCGATCCTGTTCCCCATTTGCTGCTTGTTCAGTTTCACAGTTCCACGACGACAAGCTGTTGCTTGCAGGGCCAGTTGCCGACCGTGCCACCGCCCTGGCTTGCTGATGATGATTTTGACTGGGTTGTTACGTGTGGGGGAAGCTTCAAACCCTGGACCAGCAGTTCATTTTGAAGATTGCTTTTTCACCATTGGGGCATTCAATCCGTCAGGGTTGAGAAATAAAGCTCACTATTTTGGTTCTCATCTTGCTGCCGGCGACATTTGGGCCATTTCCGAGACTCATTTTTATGGTCAGGATGTTTCAAAATTTCGAGCAGGTTTGCGTGCAACCACTGCTGGCCATGACTATTTAGTCTCGGATCAGTCTTCATTGAAGCCATGTTTGACTTCCCAACCTTCTTGGAGGGGAGTTGCAATGCTTTCCAAGCACCCGACGCGGGGTTTGCCGTCGGGTATGCCGTCAAGTGTCACCAACTCCGGTAGAGCAGTTTTGTCCACCACGCTTTTGGCTGATGTTTGGATTTCCGGGGGTACCGTTTATGGGGAACCTGATGGCCACAGATATTTGCGCAACACGGAATTCTTGCTTCACCATGTAGCTTCACATGTTTGCCATCTTTGCACTGGACCGAGATTTGTAGCAGGCGATTGGAACGTTTGTCAGGACTCGATTCCAGCGTTTGGCATTCTCATGCAAGCAGGATTTCGTGATGTCCAAGATCTTGCCCTTGAGAAATGGGGCATACAGATCCAGAATACCTGTAAATCCAAGACACGCAAGGATTTTCTCTACCTGTCTCCTGAATTGCAAGAAATCTTTTGTGGCATAGAAGTGTTGCACGACGTTTGGCCTGATCATGCGGTTTTGATTGCAAAGTTCAAATCACCCCATGCGATGCCGAAGGTGTTCACGTGGCCTGCTCCAGCAGCATTCCCTTGGCCCCCTGATTTCGGGCGGAACATCAAGTGGAATCAGACTGATGATCCCACCCGTGCTTATCAGGAACTTTGGCTCCAAATTGAAACCAGCGCTGCTCAGCAATGCCCGTTCCCAGTGCCGGCCAAATCCTGTGGAAGAGCACAGCGGTTGCAAAGGAAAAAGACGCGATTGCCTCAGTTGACCCCACTCAAAACTGGAAGGATAGGTGATTTCCAACCTGAGTATTTCGGCTCCTCCAAAAGACACTCGCAATGGGTCCGACAGGCCCGACGTTTGCAAGCTTATGCTAGGCTGTGCCAAAGTAGCTCAGATCAAGTTGCAATCCAAAAAGCGGAGTCTTGGGGTGCCATTTTGAGAAGCTCTGGTTTTCAACCTAATTTTGCTTTGTGGTGGAGTGAAAGCCAATTTCGCGCAGATGGTGCTCCGGCCGTATGCCCTGTGTGCCCACCTGATGTACAGTGTGCGTGGGCAATGTTTGACTCAGTATCGATGGCAGTCCATGACTTGGAAAAGATGCTGGTTAAGCAATCACGCCAGTATGCCCGGTTTTGTAGATGCCAGAATCCGAACCTGGTTTTTGCTGATATCAAACCACCCTCTGTCCCAGGTGTTGACTTGCTGCTGCAGCCCATTCGTGCAACAGTCGAAGAAGTTTGTGTGGAAGAGCAAAAACTTGTCCTGCAGGAACCCTGTGACTTCAACCCTGATCGCCCTATCCACTTTGAGGGTACCCCGCTCCATGTTATTCATCGTGAAGATGATGCTATTTGGGTGGCGGATCTTTTGGATGCAGGGGGTGTTGTTTCCCAAACTAGGATGATTGGGTCCCATGAAGATTTGTCTCGTGAGTTTATCTCTGCATGGCGTGAACGTTGGATGAGGCATGCTGAGGTGCCTGCTGACAGGTGGAATGTCATCATCGATTTTGCCAAACAACATCTCCGACCTAACCGGTTTCAGTGGGAGTCGATGGGTTCAGATGACTTGCATACGGTGATTCACATGAAAAAGAAATCTTCTTCTCATGGCCTAGACGGGGTACGTTTGACTGATTTGCGCTGCATGCCCACTGAAGCACTCCAGGCCTTTTGTGACATGTTTTCCACTGCTGAAATGCAAGGCTGCTGGCCGGCCCAAGTGGTGAACGGCAAAGTGGTGAGTTTGGCCAAAGTCCCGACTCCTGGGAGCCCTTCGGACTTTAGGCCCATCACTGTGTTTGGCCTCTTATATAGGTGCTGGAGCTCATTTCATGCCAAGAAAGCCTTGTCAGTGTTGGAACCGCACCTCCCAGATACCCTTTATGGGAGCCGTCAGGGAAGACATGCAACTCAGCTTTGGTCAAAGTTGTTGTGGGCAATTGAATGGTCCTACCAGCAAAACATTGCCTTGTCTGGCTTGGTTTTGGATTTACAAAAAGCATTCAACATGTTGCCAAGGCTTGCAGTTTTTGAGATTGCCGCCCATGTCGGGTTGCCGCCTTTTGTCCTCGTTGCATGGGCAGGTGCACTGTCCCAGATGAAGAGGCATTTCCTGATTCGCAATTCACTGTCAGAAGGTGTTCCCAGTGTCACTGGATTCCCAGAAGGCTGTGGGCTTAGCTGTGTAGCGATGGTTTTGGTCGATGCGGCATTTCACCGATGGCAACAGGCTTTCTTTCCCATGTGTGAGGCTTTGTCGTATGTCGATGATTGGCAGCTCCTGTGCAGCCACCATAGTTTTGTCCAAGGAGCTCAACAATGCCTTGACAGGTTCATTCATGCCATGGATCTCGTAGTCGACAAGCGCAAATGCTATGCATGGTCCCTGACCTCTGAAGGGCGTCATCAGTTGAGAGCACAGGGTTCAAAGGTTCTCTTAGGGGGAAAGAATCTAGGTGCACATGTTCAAATGTCACGCAAACACACTAACTCCACCCTCATGGATAGAGTCAATTGTATGGGTTCTGTTTGGCCTACGCTTAAGGTGTCAGCCTGCAGATATGCCATCAAAGTGCGCGCCCTTCGTGTTGCTGCTTGGCCACGAGCTCTCCACGCAGTGGCTTCTACAGGGTTGAGTGATGCTGCATTCCATGGTTTGCGCTCTGGTGCGATGCGTGGCTTAGATGCTGAAGCTGCTGGTTGCAGTCCATGGATTCAACTAGGGCTGATTGAGACCCCTACTGCAGATCCTCAATTTTGGGCAATTGTTCAAACAATCCGTTGCATTCGAGAATGTGGAGAACCCTCTCAGGTCATGCCAAGGCTCATCCAACTTGTGCAAGGAGACACAACACTTCCTGCGAATGGCATCACCGCGACGTTGCTTAGTAGGATACAGATGTTGGGATGGCATGTCTCTTGTCATGGTCAAATTGTTGATGTCTTTGGCAGTTTTGGACTGTTTGAAGCGAGCTTGTCTGAGATTGTTCTCCGGGCATCCCGTGCCTGGCAACACGTGGTTGCGCAAAAGGTGTCCCACCGACCAGGGTTCAAAGACTTGCAGCATGCAGACGCTGAGAGTACTCGTAGGTGGGTGAATCAACTGGCCCCTGATGAGCAAATTCTGTTTCATAAGTGTTTGAACGGGTCTCACATTACTCAATTCCACCGTTTTTGGGAGTGTGAAAAGTTTGCTCATTTGCGTGCGGAAGTGTCGCCTGATGTTGTCAAATTGATTCCCACGTTGCCGGAGTTTCTCACTGGATATGGATGGAGTATCCGCCCACACACCATGACCACATGGCAGACGATGCTTGCGTCGATCCCTATGCCAACAGATGTGATTTTGCATGAAACGCCTGAATGCCTTCATTTGTTTACGGACGGCAGCTGCCTGAACCAAGCCAGCCCTCAGTGCAGGGTTGCTGCATGGGCAGTCGTTAATGCATGTATTCATGATAGTGCTGCTAGTCAGGTTGTTGCTTCAGGTCCGATGCCGGGACTGCTCCAGCCCTCATACCGTGCAGAAATCTTTGCCATTTGGAGAGCCCTAGTTGCTGCCAGAACGCACGATGGGCCCATTCATTTGTGGTCTGATTGTAATGCCGTTGTTGTCCGTCTTAGGAAATTACTCCAGGGTAAAGAGCTTCGCATTAACAGTGCTCACTCAGATCTCTGGCGACATATTTCTGTAGCCCTGGGCGATTTTGCACAGGATCAAATCCAGGTGTCCAAAGTTGCTGCTCACCAACAGGTTCACAGCGCGAGATCGCCGCTGGAAGAATGGTGCTTTTGGCATAATCATTTGGTCGACCAAGCCGCTAACAGCGCCCAGTGGAGTCGGCCGCAGAATTTTTGGGGTTTTTACTCTGCTCATGTTCATGCTGTTGATGCCAGTCTTCAAATATCTCGGCAGGTTCAACATGTTTTACTGAAGATCAGCCGTGCAGTGGTTCAAGAGGATCGTGATGCAGAAGATGGAGTTCGGGAGGAGTTGTGCTGCTCCCCTCCTGTGCCTTCTGGAGCATGGAGTGCGCTCCCAGAGCTCACTATTCCTGCTACTGCAGTGAGGTGGTACGGAGATCCCATGGTCCGCACAATTTTATCTTGGTTTTGGCAAGCAGTTTCTGAGCCTCTTCATCCGGTGGTGTGGGTATCTCAGTGGCAGCTGTACCTTGATTTTTCTTTGTGTGGTGAATTTGGGCCCTTGCATCTTAGTGGCTGGAAGCAAGGAAATGATCACCCTGAAGTCGACCTGCTGAAGATCTCCTTCCTGGTGCGTGCTCGATGGATGGCCAAGGTTCTGAAAGAATGTCTCAGGCATCTGCAGTTTCGGTGTGTGTACAAATTCTGCCGCCCGGAGTCTGAGGCTTTGTTGCTCCATACGGGCTGCCTGGCCCTTCCATGGAACCCCTCCAGACTGGGGATGATCGACCAATGGCTCTTCCAACACTGCCCAGAAGGTATAAGACGTACATCTAAAGCTATCCAGTCTCTCCCTTTGGCCAAGGAGGACCAGAGATTTCCCAAGGTTTACGTCTCATCTGTCTGATTGCCTGAAAGCGGGCCGTCAGCGCGTGACCCTGACGGTGCGTAAGACAAAGATGGGACAAAGATGGGTTTGGAACATTTTTTATTTTTGCATATACTGGGAATAATCATCCCAACTGACTAATATTTTTCAGAGGGGTTGAAACCACCAACCAGTATGCCATGGTACTTATCAACATAAATAGGTATCATCATAACGATTCCCATTATGTGATGGATGACCATATCCCATTTTCCCATCCCATGTAACTTGACCATGGTGCAATTTTGCGAACTGGTTTACCCAGTTCGATGCACCTACCACAAACCCAAGAATTTGCATAGTTTCAAAATCAACTTAGCTAACCACAGATATATCTACCATAAACCCGAGAATAATTTATTCATATTTATTCCTATTGCTGTTTAACAACTTAGCGATTCCAAACCGGGGCGCCACACAATTGTAACCATTATATGCCATTAATTTCCCACCGCATTCCACTACCCCTTCATTATTTTCATTCATATCCCACTATCATCCCAATTTATCCCACAAACTCTAAGTCTTACTTGCTATACTTATAGTCACTATAAACCGGTGTAAACATCAGTAGTTCCATAAATCATATCCTGGTTCAACTATAAGGGGCGGGCCCCCGCAGTTTTTGTTTCCTGGTTCATAAAACCATCTGCTAGTTCGGTTTGTCATTGCTATGCTCCCAACAGTCAAGTCTTTTGTTTCCCCATTAGATTAGACCACCAGTAAGTCACCATTAGACTAGACCACCAGTAAGTCACCATTTTTATCCCCATTAGATTAGACCACCATAGAATGTATCATTTTTATCCCCATTAGACCACCAGTAAGTCACCTTTTTTGCTGGTAAAATACCTAACCGAAACCGAGTCCCAGAGTTGGTGAACATAACTCCAATAACTGTCGAAGTTGTAGATATATCGAACTACTTTTCGGCGGTAGCAAAAACCAACAACCATCATTATTTCCCATCATTTTCCCATAGTTTCTACTATTCATCATCATTTTCCCCTATTTTTTCGTAGTAAAATTGCCATGCCAAAAAGGGGGGGTGGCTACTCACCGTCGCAAATAGCAACCTGAGGCCATCAGGATGCCTTGCTGCTGTGGCTGGTCCTGAACTCGGCCGAGGCCCAGGAGGCGGATGGGTTGGTTGGAAATTTGCTTCTGGTTGGTGGTGACTGGAACCATGGTTAATGATGGTTAATCTATGGTTAATATTCCTGGATAATGATGGTTAATAATGGTTAATCTTCCTGGATAATGATGGTTAACCTATGGTTAATATATGATAGTTATCAATGGTTAATGATGGTTAATATATGGTGATCTATGGTTAATATATGTTTTTGGTGACGGCGCCTCTCAGGCGACCGCACCGTTGTAAATTTTACCATGTGATGTTGAGTTGGTCTTAATGTTTTCATGTTGATTTGACGTGAATGTCTGGTTCTTGGGGATGTTCGTCCTGTTTCAATCGCTACGTCAGAGCATGGGGTGGGGTGGGGTGGGGGGGGGATGGGGTGGGCTAATAACGTTCATGTCGGCTCCCGGAAGGATGTGATGCTACGTCATGCTACGTCGTTCAGATGTTGAAGTAACTTCAGGGACGCTCTGGATGCTACGTTGTGAAGATGTTGAAGTAACTTCAGTGAGCAGACCGCAGATGTAAAAAAGCTTCGAATGTGTTTCGGGAATATGTTTTCGAAATCCATTTTTTCCAAAAATCGCGTTTTCGCTACAGCGAAAACGACACGAAGTTAATTTTGAGGCGCGCCTCCAATGTTTTTGAACCATTTTTTAACATCGATCGAGCAAGGTTCATGAATAAAATCCTGCGTTTTACAGGGAATTGTGCTTTGAACCTCTAAAACGACCTCTGAAAAACATGAAAGAGCGCGGTCGCTCCACAGGCGCCGCCACCATGTTTTTACTATCTGATTGGTTAGTGATGGGTGATGGTAAAGTAAGCTGATTAGGGCTAACTAAATCTGGTTGGTAGCTATATCAAACTAAATCTGGTTGGTGTTTGATGATTTTCCAGATATTGGGAATGTCATCATCCCAACTGACGAACTCATATTTTTAGGGCTTGAAACCACCAACCAGGGTTGGTTAGTGATGGGTGATGGTGAATGATAGTTATTAATGGCTAATGATGGATAATAATGGTCAATACATGACGGTTAATGATGGTTACTGATAGTTAAGTTTAGTTTAGTTTAATGTGGGTAATACAACCATAAACCACCCATGACTGGGAATGGTTTATACCATCTATTTATGGTGATGACTGGGGGATGGTTGAATGCCATAAACCACCCATGACTGGGAATGGTAAACATGCCAGCTATAAACATGGTGATGACTGGGGGATGATTTATTATTGCACACATTAGTTTAGTTTGAACTGGTGATCCTAAGCCTGTAGAACTGGCTGTATCATGGGTTGTAACATCTCTTCACCACCTACTAACCACCGGGCCATGGTTAGCTAACTGGTGACTGGGCAGGTGCTGCAACCCGGAAGGTTCACAGGGCCAGCGTGCCCCCTGAGCGATCAAATCAGGACTTCCACAGGGTTTAAGATTCACATTGTTTTTTAGCCACTAAACCCTGTAAATATGTGTTTTTCAATAGCTAAAATTCGCTGATCGTAAGTCTCTACAATTGGGTTTAGCTAACCCCAGTTATTATAAACCAGTTATCATAGTCTTGCCACAGTTTACTAAAGAGTTAGCTAATAAAATTAGCTCAAGACAAAAAAAACAGTTAAATAACCCCATGGCGTTCCGTGTCTCAGTGGCTCATGGTCACACACAATTGGGCGAGCCTTGGGTCTCCCCTTTTGATGTGCGAACGTCGTGAAATCTTGATGATTTGTAGTGACCTGGTGGCCAACCACATCTCATAAATGACATTAAATGACTATCTATAGAAATGATTAAATTTAATGAATACACATGCATATACCTTTTTGGTTAACATCAAGGCAACATTTTTGTGAGCCCAACTCATATCAGCAAATATGGTTTGATTTTCTTCTCTGACTTATCCGGATCTGGAGATATCAAGTTGGGATGACTCAGAGCCCCAGTTAGTGGGTTTTTAGCCGTCATTAAACACACACACATTGAAAATCCATCATAATGGACATCTTCAATAGGTAATCATCATTCATCACACACACACAGGGAGGGTTGGGCAAATTCCCATTGCCAGGTAAGATTACCAAAAAGTAGGTTTGAATCTTGAACATTGCGATATATGTTCATAGCCTTTGAGCTGGTGATCCACCATCATCCCCTGACCAAACAGCTTGCCCGTGACAACCTGTTGGTACCTGCGGTTCATCCCTTG
Source organism: Cladocopium goreaui (assembly GCA_947184155.2). Taxonomy (NCBI): domain Eukaryota; class Dinophyceae; order Suessiales; family Symbiodiniaceae; genus Cladocopium; species Cladocopium goreaui. The sequence continues at coordinate 349,069 of CAMXCT020005279.1, forward strand.
GACACCTGCGGTCCACCTGGTAGAGACCTCCCCACAACTTTCTGGCCCAAATTCAAATATGCCAGACATGAACATCATGAAGCAATTCCGATAGGTATACCTAGATTTCCTCCAAATTCATCATGTTTAATGTTGTTTAATCATGTTTCCAGAGTTTTCCCCCAAGATCACTGTTGGCTTTTCTAAGGTTTCAGGATGGCTTGGGTTCCGCATTTACAGCTGCCCCTAGCCAACCTGGCCAACCTGGCGAGCTGTGCAGGCGCCTTGCGAAGAGACCTGCAGCGCAAGCGGTGCAAGCGCACCGCAGCAAGCGCAGGTGCCGGAGTGCCATGGTCAAAGTCAAAGGTGGATGAACACAGAACTGTTCTGACTCAGGTCTGACTTTTCCAATAAAGCGCAATTTTGTGGCAAGATGTTTTCTAAAACCAGAAATGTGGTTGAACCTTGTTGGAAGCCCACTAATTTGGCTTGTTGAAATCAAATTTCTCAGAGAAGTACCTCATTTAATGGGGCTTTGACCTAGAAAAAGCGAGGTCTAACCAACGAAAAGTTGTGCCTTCTGTGGCCGATACTACCTGGGATAATGACTCACTTCCTGGATGGATAGTTTGATCCTTTAATCCTTTTAAATTGGACTAATGCCTACTAACCAGCTAAAAGGGAACCCATGAGATCTGAGACTCTTCCCATGAGCAGGTGGGACAGCAGTGGTGCTGAAGGGATGCCAAACTTTCGACTAGCCAAGGAGCAGCAGTGAAAGATCCCGAGTCATAAGGTTACAAAGGGAAAAGCGAAGGCTTCTCCTAAACCCGAGTCCTAAGGCTAAGGGAAGGCTTCTCTGAAAAAGCGAGCCAAGGGCAAAGAGTCCCTGAAGAAGAAACCGCCTTGCGCTCGCAAAGATTCTCAGAAGGAAGGAGAAGGAAAGCAACTCAAGAATGACGTCAACAATGTCTACAGCAGAGCATACCATGCAACCAAGCGCGCTGTGGTTGGAGGGAGGGTGGCCATGAATTCGGCGGCCGAAATCCCCATATATTGCGGGCAATTTCTGCAAGCTTGTTTCCTTCCTCGAAGTGAAGTTCCCCTTTGCACGGGCCCCAAAAATGAATAGATCCAATACCTAATTATGGTTTCCAGATTTTTTTGATCTTTTGAGCAGTTAGATGATCTCATCACACATGATCCTTCGTAACTGGGAGAAATCACTGAAAAAAAGGGATAATTCCCCAGGACTATCATTTGCCCAGCATTAAAGAAGCAGCACTAAAGAAACAGCTTAGTTTGTGCCCGGAATCGTTGGCGGCTCGCTTAGGCCATCCATGGCCAATTTTGCAACAGCCATGGCAGCCATGTACATTACCCACTGATCTCTTAGATGTTTAAGGTGGTAAATCCAACAGTAACCAATCTCCAATTCTTAAGCAATGTGGGGTCATTGACAACGTCATCCCCAAATTGGAGTTTAAAGTTGTAAAACAACATTGGGATGCTTTAGGGGTTGGCCTTATTAATGAGTATGAGTTATCGATTGTTATCCCCTTTTTAAATGTCTACATCCCATAAAATCCATCATTTCAACAGCATTAATCTTTAGATGAAAACGCCACATGAATATCATCAAATTATCATATCCGATGCATAGTGAAATCCAGCATATCTCTTAAAAGTTCTTCATATCCCTTCCGGTAACCAAACATGGCTGGAAAATCTCCCCATTTGGTCTTCCCAGCTAGAAACCTCCAAGGTTTCCCAGCTAGCCATGTTTGATGACACCAAAGGGTATGGCTTTGAAAGACATTCCCACCACTATTATCTCCATTGTACCTATCAGCAAGTCCATTGTTGCTGGTTAAATCACCATGTTTGCCGGTTAAATTATCATGTTTGCCGGTAAAATCATCATTTTTGTTGGTAAAATCATCATTTTTGTTGGTAAAATCATTCTTTTTGCTGGTTTTTGCTGGTAAAATCATCATTATCCCCCATTATTTTGTTGGTGAAATCACCCGCGGAGGCGTTGGAGGATGCCCTGAAGCCTTGGAGGCAGCTCCTGCAGGACTTCCATGGGGAATCTCTGCAGTTTTCCAGCTGGGAACATCATCTGTACGGGAGATCAATAAATGATAGTTATCAATGGTTAATGATGGTTGATATATGGTTAATATATGCTTTTACTATCTGGTTGGTGGTGACTGGAACCATGGAATTTTATGACTTTCCATTCAGTTGGGAATGTCATGATCCCAACTGACGAACTCATATTTTTCAGAAGGGTGGTATAACTACATGGTAAGCGGCGGATAGAACGCCGCCTGTTTTTCCAACCGTTGCAAGTTCACTTTCCCTGTGTTTTCTCAGGGATTTCTGCTTTCGTGCATTTTTTGGACCCTCTCAAATCCTGCGACAAACTACTTCGTTTTATCAATGTTGTATCTGTAAGTGTATTTCTTTCTATCACAAACTATGCAGGACGTGAGTTAAATTTTGATACACTCCAACTTCGCGAAGGGAAGCGTTCAAAAACTACCAGACCTTTAAAATCCTCATGAATCCCATCACTTTAACTCACAAACAATGGAATTGTGGTCAAAGCATTTAAAAACAACTTGGGACATAGTCAGGCAACAGCATCACATCCAGAGCGTGTTTCAAATTACTTAGTATCAGAACATAACATCATGAGCGTGTTTCAAGTTCCTTGAAGAAGTGCAGAGCGTAACATCAAGAGCGTGTTGGACGTTCCCTGAAGAAGTGCAGAGCGTAACATCAAGAGCGTGTTGGAAGTTGCTAGGAAAAAGTGCTGAGCGTAACATCAAGAGCGTGTCAGGCAAGAGCGTGTTCCACGCACTCTGCACATGACGTTAATACCCCACCCCACCCACCCCACCCCACCCCATCGACAGAGCAAGACCGCGTGAGAAAAAGTAGAGGAGAAACAGAAAAACGCACGAAAGCTGGCGGCGTTCTATCCGCCGCCAGCCAACTACATGGTATTAATTATTAAATAAATGGTTTAATACCATGAAACTCATCAATAATAAATGGTATGATAAGATGGTTGTAATGGTATAACTAGATAGGCAAACTGTGGGAAAAACATTTTAACAGGTAAATTATCGAAGTAAACGGGCAATTTGCGGAACTGTGTTATGCCACCAGAAAGTAAATATTTGCCTTTTCTTCCTAATGCAGCAAAATTAACATTACCAAAGATACCTCAAACCAGAATCATAGTCGGTTTCAGGGGAAAAGGTCCAATGTCTGTCAGTCAGGTGCGTTCTCGTGTTGATATGAATGGTTTTAACCATTCACCGGAAGAACGCATCAGAAAAGTCGCAGAATGTTGCACATATGGGAACAATGCAGGAAAACCTTGGAATGTACCCAACAGGTACTCTTTGGTGTGAGTCGAAACTATCAACCCCAAAACTTGTGGTTTGTAACAATCATAATTGTTATGTGGTATCATAGTATCAACATTATCGCCATACGAGCATCCGATTATTTTAGGTCAACCTTGGATGGGTAGTGTAATCCTTTCAGATTTTGCTATAAATATCGTTTGCAAATGGTTATATACTAAAATCAGAATTCTTAGTAACCAGCTAGCAATTTCATTTTTTGCAGGGTATCAAAGATTGACAATGAATATAAATGAATATCATCGTAGTATCATCCTATTATTCATTGCCAATGATGATGATAGGATGAATAAGATATGATACTGGTATATTATCATCATACTACCGTAGATCTACTGAGTATCCTACTATCACCATTCGATCATCCTATCATCCAAATAGAACCGTCCGCCCTGCTGTTCGCGCGCGTTTTCGAAGTCGTTTTCCCCAATGGAATAATTGTTTTTTTTTTTGGGTGTTCCATCCCATTAAACGCAGTGTTTCGTCAGGGTCGGCATGGGGTGGGGTGGGGCTGTTAACGTTCATGTTAACTTGCGGCACATGCACAACTGACATCACGTCACTGGGTTGGGGTGGGGTGGGTATGTTAACGTTCATGTTAACTTGCGGCACTGCGGCACATGCACAACTGACGTCACGTCACTGGGTTGGGGTAACTTGCGGCACATGCGCAACTTGCTGCGCTACCACCCCAGAGACTTTGCCGACATCACCAAAGACAAGGCGTGGCTGGAGGTATGAAAAGAAGTGTCCGATGGCACTGTGAGAGCGCCGCCCAAGATGGGCGCGCGCGGACACCAGGTCAGAACCAAATAGAATGACAACAGGCGCTTGAGAACTCCATCACTGGCTGCTGCTCATCGACTTCATGGACCTTTTCACCCGTGGTGCACGATGGAGGACTGCTGTGAACACCACATAGACTTCGGGCAGATCAAGAAGACTCCTGTGGTGACCTTGAAAACGGCCTTGCTGGCCACACAGGACGCCTCCTACTTATATCATCATTAGTATATCATTACGATCGTTAGATCCTATCATAATGATTAATACTGTATATTAATTGCAAGCCTATGATCATATCATCTCATGATAGTAGGATAGTAGAATTATGTTATCCTAACATTATCATCCTAGTATCATATTGTCCTATCCTAATCTTATCATCATTCAATGGATTGTTTGAAGGGAAAATCTATCGGAAAACATTGATGGCTTTCTGGTGCAAAATTTCCCTCAAACCAATCCATTGAATATCTATAGAAACATGCTCCGTTTATTAGTTATAACTGGATATATCTATTGGATTATACATTCAAACCATCTTATGATAATAGAATTATGTTATCCTGAGATGTCCTAGGGTTTTCATCTTAGTATCATGTAAAAATCCTATCGACATATGATCATCAAATCAAACATCACAGTATAATCCCTTAAAGAATCCCCATTCTTTATGGGCTACACATATTTTCCATGGCATGGCTCGGGCCACTTTTTCGTTGCGAATCCCCCACCGCTGTCGCCTCAGGAGACCCGACAGGTCTTTCAGGTACGGATTTTTTCGGCATCCAGCAGATGGTGAGCAAATCATCCAGGATGATAACTATGGTTAGCAACCATTAATAGTTAATGATGGGATATATCATGGATCAGTAACACATGGTTAGAAACCATTATTGGTCAATGATGGTTAATAATGGTTAATAAATGATGGTTACTGATAGTTATTGATGGCTAATGGTGGTAAAACGATGCAGATTATGTATGATAGATTTCTGATAGATTATTTATACTATAACAGCAAATTATGATCAAAATCATCCAATATAATCCAAAATCCGACTTGGGATTGGTACCTGAACATTATGCATGACCCTAATTTATGGCAAGTTGAATGTGTTTGAAGGAATGGGGGTATCTGCTTCTAGCTTTGGAACCATGTGAAGGACTCGGTGGTGCCCCATTTTTGGAGAACACTACTTGTATTCGGGCCAGTTTTGGACTTGCTCCTTTATTGAATGTGCAGGGACGGTAAGGGTAGTTGGGTCAGTGTTTAGGAGCCAGTGCCCAACTGGGTGAGCGTGTTAACAAGAAGTTCGGTAAATGTTTGCATTTGCCCTCTGGTAACTAACATAACTTTGGAAAATCACCATTGTTAATGGGTAAATCAACTATAAATGGCCATTTTCAATAGCAAACTGTTAGTTCACCAGAGGGTACTGTACTTGGCAGGTGTGTACACCTAGCCTAGTGAAGGTTCTCCAATGATAACCCACCGTGGAAGGCCAGTGTGGCGGCGGAAACGGAGTCCTCCGTGCGCAAACGGAAGAGCCTCGGCTTCGCAATGGCTGGTAGCCTCATGGCTGGCTGCTTGTGAGATTAATGGAATATCCCCACTGAAATATGGATTATAAGCAGCCATGAGGCTACCAGCCATTGCTAGTGGAATAACCGATATGGTTTATAACCCATATATAACCCACTGAAATATGGGTTATATATGGGTTATATATGGGTTATAAACCACTTCCATCCAGTGGGATGCACATCCAAGTAGGATCGATGGCAATAAAACCAACGAAATTCTGGGTAAACCTCGATATTTTGCTTGGTTCATGAGTCATTCTTCAGGCATTTTGATCAATGAATAGGTCGCAAACCTTCCATGTTTCGCAGGATATCGTTAACCATGGGTACTGGGCCAAGATTCAAGGCGAAACGGCGACATCGTTCAGCCCATTGTGGCTATAACTAGTCTCAAATTGGGTTGCAGATGCACTGATAGTGAGGTTGTAGAACCACTCAAATAGATATTCAAATAGGGCATGCCTCACCAAATGCCTACCATTGAAAGGAATAAAGGAAGTAAATCATGTGAGGTACGGTCAAAACTCTGGTACACTACTTTTGTAAGGAGTGTCCTCTTGTGTCTGGAAAGTGCTTCAAACACTCTGTAGCAATAGGCCACCCCGCAAAAGCGATACCTACAATTATGCATGTCCACATCTCAAGTTGTTTTGGTCAAAGTTGCGTACGTGCAAGAGGCGAAATTAGCGATGCCCCTAGCGATACCTTAGCGATACCCATTCGTTCAAAGATATTTTACTGTAATCTATCTTAACCTACTGAAATCATCTGAAATCACTATGCTCAAGGATGTGTTCATAGCATATTCATCCAGAATCCATTAGCAAAGTCTTCATGCAGCTGCTGGAAACTCTTCATTTTGACTACCATTCACTAGTTGTAGATGCCATATTCTGTTGATGCTCACCTATAGGATTTTTGTATAATATATTATATGTTGAGAATATCTCATTCTATCCCATTATATCCTCAAACAAAGTCGTCGCATGTTGCGTTCAACCAGATCTATGGCATCCACAGGGTGCTGCTCCCTAGTACTAAGTTGGGTTATGATCTCCATCAACTATAGATATGTCATGTCTACCATAAAGTTAATAAAGTTATTAGTTATGCTGGCCAACTTAACTACTTCCCCCCCCAAAAAAACCATCAAATGCTTCGTCCAATTCCCATGATATCCCCTGGCTAAAACTCCACAGCCGTGCGAACCAGGAAACTCCTCATTTTGGCCATCGACATCCATGAGTTTCCCAGCTTCGTGGAACACGAGCTCTACGCCTGGCACGCCCCGGCGCTGGTGGCGCAACGCTTTCGCCACGGACCCAGGCGCTCTGCGCGGCGGAGCGGCAGCGCGGAGATTGAAGCCATGGAACATGGAGACGTTACCAGATTTTGGATTTGAGACACCAGAAAAAAATGGTGGAAAAGTGGAATTAACCAGATGAATATTGTCAAATCCAAAAATGTTGTGATTAACCCATGAATATTGTCACTAGATTATGGAATCTTTGTCAAATTTTGGATTAACCCATGAATATTGTGATCAAGGACGATGATTTCTTCGGCACCACTTGGGGCCGACCATTCAGACCATCCATCAGACCAGTAGCATCTATCTCTAGTGACCAGTCTGACCCGTGTGTCCCATGTGACCCATATGAGCCATGTAATTGCACACACGCACACATAGATAGATAGATAGATAGATAGATAGATAGATAGATAGATAGATAGATAGATAGATAGATAGATAGATAGATAGATAGATAGATAGATAGGACAGGACAGGACAGGACAGGACAAGACGGGACAGGACAGGACAGGATAGGATAGGATAGGAACAGATTAGATTAGATTAGATCAGGTAGATAGATAGATAGATAGATAGATCGATAGACCGATAAATAGACAGACAGACAGACAGACAGATAGATAGATAGATAGATAGATAGATAGATAGATTGTAATAATGCGATGGTTGTAGTGATAGTGCGGAATATAAAATGTGATAACTTTTTATAAATCATTGTATGTTCGTATAGTTCCATCCAATCAGAACACGCCACGCTTGATACGCAATAATACATGCTTGGAATCTAGGTTCAAGACTTGTTGTTGTGGTTGAGGGATTCCTTATTTTATTAATCTCCTAGTTTGTTTGACGTATGTGAACGGTTTCCTAAAATAGGGGTACAGTACCCCATTGGACCATGTGAGTATTGAAACAACCATGGTGACTTGGAGATCCTCGATTTGAAGAAACCCCCAATCGTTGATATACCATCTGGTTATGACTAACATAGCCATGGAAAATCACATAAAATCACCATTTTTAATAGGTAAACCTCTATAAACAGGCCATTTTCCATGGCTATGTTAAATAACCAGAGGGTAACAGCCCCAGCTGGTCGATGAAATCGCGGACCGTCACCGGCTGGTCGTGGAAGGTATTTCTTTTCGGATGTCGCAACGATGCCGGTTTCTTGGATGTATCGAGAGCTGGGTCGCCGTGGCTGGTTGGCTGGTGGCTAAACAAACCCATTAATCTGGGTAAATTATAACGACCTCACTGCGACCTCACTATAATCATAGTTAGTAGGGGAAATGATCCCCAAATGGCCTTAATTCAGGTTAGTGAAATATTATAATTTACCCAGATTAATGATAGGCCCAGTTTCAAATGTATCTACATAACTTGGTCACTATCCAGTTTGGTTCCACTAAATTGAAGATTCACGTATATGATATATGGAAGAACCACCAGTTGTAGATCATTTTACTATGGAAACCAGGGAAGCCTCTTTACTATGGATGTCCATGGCTAAGTTATTTTATCAGGAACTATTTGCCTTAGAAAAAGGAAGTGGTTTTGGCCCAGTATCTGAGATTGGCCTAGTGTTCATCCTAATGCTCCCGCGGAAATGACACTGGTTGGGTTGGCCCCATTTCTGGTGATTCTCCTTGGATCTCCTTGGTGGGGTCGATCTCCTTTCCAATTCAAGATGGAGATGGATGACAAGTTGTATGACACATTGTGACACGTTGAATTTCGACCCCATCATGTTTGGAAACCCATTTGCACATAGTTGGGGGGGTCAATGATGCATCGGGTATGCTCTTCAGCACGGCATGGCAGATCCCAATTTTCCCAATGCCAAAGAAAACAGTCAACCAACCCTGACTCGTCAGCACAATGGGTTCAAGATGTTTCAAGTGTTTTTGACCTGTAATTACCAAGATATGGCCAAGATGTTTCAAGTGTTTTTGACAGTTTCAAGAGTTTCAAGATGTTTCAAATCTCCATAATCTCATCCTAGTTGATGTTTAGATTCTTCAGGGCCAAGATATGGCCTTCCATCCCGTCATCGAGGAAAGTCCTGAGAGCTTGGTGGACTTCATGAAGGGCTTATTGAATAGGACACGCTGAGTTACGCTTCCTCTGGGGCGTTTCCTACATGGCAGGGCCCAATTGTCAGCGCCAATGTTGACCACCGGTCCATGGTGGATGTCCTAAGTCATGGGAAGCTCCAATTGGCTCATCCAATTTATTGGTAACAATGAATTTGAGATTGTAAGAGGAAAGCCATGGTGAACAGGGGTGCTACCCTGTGGTAAACTAACATAACTATAGAAAATCACTATTTTTAATGGGAAAACTCACTGTAAATGGCAATTTTCAATAGTTATGTTAGTTTGTCAGAGGGCATTTTAGACAACATCTATTTTCCTATCAAACCTGTTTTTTTTCAGGCTGTCGTTGTCTGATGATCAGAGGGGACCCCGAAAGTCAGGGGTCTCCGACCAACCCCAAATCTGATACAAGTGGATGAGACGAACATATACACGAATATATATATATATATATATAATATATCTATATATAATATATACAAAGATTGGCATACACCAATAATTCTTCGCGGGCATATTCAGCTGCCGAAAATGGAGGTACTATACCAATCATTATCATATTATTCAAATCAACAACAAAAATAGTATGAATAAACCGCGGAACCAGTTTTTATCATTCTGAACACTAGGGTCTTCCTACAAGTAGCATGTTTTTGGAGAAGCCACAATGTATTTCCTCTCGCAGTTTAGGTTTCAGGTATGCAAGGTCCCTCATGAATTTACCAGCCCTCAGTTATGGTGTTTTCCCAGCTGCCATCTTGGTGGGAAAGTGCGCCCAATGGATGGTGCTATGGAGTTTTTGTGTTGCTTGAGTGACTTAAGATTGTAAAGACACAAGATGACGCAAGGCAAGCACATTCATGTAAAGACACCTAAAAAATAGTGTGTGGGCGTGTGTGCATGTCACAATGTAATCATTGCCCCCCAACATTGTCTATCCCCAAAAATTATATAAGGGTTTCAAAATGAATGGTTTCGTGGGGCGATGCGGGGCGTATCCAGTATTGGACGCACACACACACATATATATATATATATATCATCCCCCATGTATAGCTCACTATAAAGTGGACATCCTTTGCGCTTATAAAGTGGGTTTCCGGTCGCCACTTTATATACCAACAATGGGGGATAAAGCCGTGTTTTGCGCGAGAAACATGCCCTTGGACCTGGAAGATGACTTTATAGCAACGTTGGCTTTCCAGTTTATACCCGGCTGGTTCCCCACAAGGGAACGACTCAATATATGCGGCAATGCATTTTATAGACCGTTGGTTCCCTTCAAAGAATGGCCATAATATGTCACATCATCCACTTTATAGAAACATGTCTCCCCAATGATTTCGGGCCAATATCTTTCTGTTGGGGCTGTATACATGGCAAAGCACTTTATAGAGTGAAACTTGCCCTTTAAGAAGAAGAATTTGTGCTGCATCCAGGGCACTTTATAGAAAGAAAATTGCGGCAGAGCATTTTATAGAGTCATGAGATACATCACCCAAATCACTTTATAGAGCTGCCCAGGACCCCATTCACCCTGAGGACCCCTTTCAAGAGAAATCTTCTTCTCTATAAAGTGGCCAGTCCAGGTAAAACTCCTGAAAAAACATAATCTATGTTGGACTGGCCACTTTATACCCCCTCCCCCAACAGAGAATGCCTCTATAAAGTGGCCAGTCCAAGTAAAACCCTTGAAAAAACAGAATCTATGTTGGACTGGCCACTTTATACCCCCTCCCCCAACAGAGAATGCCTCTATAAAGTCGCCAGTCCAGGTAAAACCCATGAAAAAACAGAATCTATGTTGGACTGGCCACTTTATACCCCCTCCCCCAACAGAGAATGCCTCTATAAAGTGGCCAGTCCAGGTAAAACACCTGAAAAAACAGAATCTATGTTGGACTGGCCACTTTATACCCCCTCCCCCAACAGAGAATGCCTCTATAAAGTGGCCAGTCCAACACATTTTTACTTGGACTGGCCACTTTATACCCCCTCCCCCAACAGAGAATGCCTCTATAAAGTGGCCAGTCCAAAAACCCCTGTAAAACCCCTGAAAAAACAGAATCTATGTTGGACTCGCCACTTTATACCCCCTCCCCCAACAGAGAATGCCTCTATAAAGTGGCCAGTCCAAGTAAAACCCATGAAAAAACAGAATCTATGTTGGACTGGCCACTTTATACCCCCTCCCCCAACAGAGAATGCCTCTATAAAGTGGCCAGTCCAAGTAAAACCCCTGAAAAAACAGAATCTATGTTGGACTGGCCACTTTATACCCCCTCCCCAAACAGAAAAATGCCTCTATAAAGTGGCCAGTCCAGGTAAAACCCCTGAAAAAACAGAATCTATGTTGGACTGGCCACTTTATACCCCCTCCCGAAACAGAGAATGCCTCTATAAAGTGGCCAGTCCAGGTAAAACCCCTGAAAAAACAGAATCTATGTTGGACTGGCCACTTTATACCCCATCCCCCAACAGAGAATGCCTCTATAAAGTGGCCAGTCCAGGTAAAACCCCTGAAAAAACACATTTTTACTTGGAATGGCCACTTTATACCCCCTCCCCCAACAGAGAGTGCCTCTATAAAGTGGCCAGTCCAGGTAAAACCCCTGAAAAAACACATTTTTACCTGGAATGGCCACTGTACCCCCTCCCCCAACAGAGAATGCCTCTATAAAGTGGCCAGTCCAGGTAAAACCCCTGAAAAAACACATTTTTACCTGGAATGGCCACTTTATACCCCAGCCAGTGGGCTCCAGGACTTTGACCCGGAAACGGAAGGGCTGACAACAATATGACACATTGAAAACAATAAACGTATATAAACGTGACATGTCTCATTTTCTTGTGGTAGCCTTCCCGTTGTACCTCTCCGTTGTAGTTTTCCCCCTTTACCTTGTTGTCAGCCCTTCAGTTTCCGGGTCAAAGTCCTGGAGCCCACTGGCTGGGGTATAAAGTGGCCATTCCAAGTAAAAATGTGTTTTTTCAGGTGTTTTACCTGGACTGGCCACTTTATAGAGGCATTCTCTGTTGGGGGAGCGGGTATAAAGTGGCCATTCCAGGTAAAAATGTGTTTTTTCAAGGGTTTTACTTGGACTGGCATAAAGTGGCCAGTCCAACATAGATTATGTTTTTTCAGGGGTTTTACCTGGACTGGCCACTTTATAGAGGCATTCTCTGTTGGGGGAGGGGGTATAAAGTGGCCAGTCCAACATAGATTCTGTTTTTTCAGGGGTTTTACCTGGACTGGCCATTTTATAGAGGCATTCTCTGTTGGGGGAGGGGGTATAAAGTGGCCAGTCCAACATAGATTCTGTTTTTTCAGGGGTTTTCCCTGGACTGGCCACTTTATAGAGGCATTCTCTGTTGGGGGAGGGGGTATAAAGTGGCCAGTCCAACATAGATTCTGTTTTTTCAGGGTTTTTACCTGGACTGGCCACTTTATAGAGAAGAAGATTTCCCTTGAAAAATTCCTCAGGGTGAATGGGGTCCTGGGCGCGCCGCGCGCGCGCGCGCCAAAAAGGTCTCAAAATTGGAGCCATTTTGGTGCGCGCGCGCGCGGCGCGACCAGGACCCCTTCCACCCCAAGGACCCTTTCAAAGGAAAGTGTGTTAGAGGCATTCTCTGTTGGGGGAGGGGGTATAAAGTGGCCAGTCCAACATAGATTTTGTTTTACCATAGATTCTGTCAACGACTTCGATATAGATATTTGTCTGGCTGTCGGTTTCGTTCGGTTTCGAAGTCATTCGAAGTCTTTTGGGTTCCCCATCGATGAGATCGATGATATTCCCCCAAGGTTTGAACGTGGCCCCTCAACTTTATAGACAATCATGTCGATGCTGCCATCGTCGCGATTAAGAAAATCATCGCTACTACAACGATCGTTGTTTAGCCGGAAATCCACATTATAGTGCCACTGTTCTGCACAAGTATTACTATCTGGATGTTCGGCATCTCACTTTATAGTCATGTGACATGTTCACAAGTACCCTCAAAAACCTGCATCGAGTTTTATGTTTTTACGCGGCCAGGCGACTTTATACAAACGTTGGATTTTGACTTTATAGACAACATGTTGGCTTTCCACTTTATAGACTCCAGACATGTGGCCATTCCAGTTTATACCAGGCTATTCTCTATAAAGTCGGCCGCAAAGCATCTAGCGGGCTATACATGGGGGATTATATATCTATCTGTGTGTGTGTGTGTTTAGTTTGTCCGCAGGACACGCTTGTTGGTAACAACTTGTAAATGTCACTGTCTGGATCACTTATTCAGCACGAAATATTTGATAGTTGACATGATGGTCTCCATCCAAGCCGAGGAAAATTCGTAGAAGAACAGTGGCATGGAAAGGCTGGACATGATAGAATGTGGAGCTTTCCTAGAATAGGGGTACCCCCAAATCATCCATCTCAATAGGATTTTCCACTATAAACCATCCATTTTGGATATTTTGGGATACCTTTTTAGGAAACCCCCATGTGGTTATGGTTTTAGTACTTTCCATCCTGGTTGGCAGTTCTCGACCAGGAGTCCCCGGCAGATGTCGGAGCGGCCGCAGCTGGAAGATTCAAGCAAGTTCTGGCAGAAGTTGGTGAATGTTGGCTTGGAGGACGGTTTTTTTCCTATTGTGTCATCAGAACTGCCACAAAAACAAACTCTGGTGGATTTGTTTTTTTCCTGGATTTTGTTTATTTTTGGAGCCCATGTTTATTCAATAGTTGGAGAATCCACTTCTGGACTTCCATTTGTAGATAATTTTCCCGTTGACACTTCCATATAGGTCGGCAATTTCCAATTACCAGGCGGGTTGGGAAGATTGAACATCAACAGGGGAGGTTAAGCATTTGGTAATTTAACAATAAACATGGCTGGAAATTCACCATAGTTTTAAAGGGTAGATCTGGCACAATCATCGAACTCAATGGATGCAGGAGAGGCTCCGGCAAAATGGCGCTACCATTCTGTATGTCTACAAGTCGCCTGTGACGCGGCTGAACCCTTGTGAGATGATCCTCCCCAAGGTTGCCTGGAGAATCTCAATGTTTGGTGGAGAACAGTGCTACTTTAATCACTTTAATCCAACATGTTTATTTTTCTTTAGTGGTGCATTTCCATTGCCAACTTGATTACCCAGGGGGTGCGAGTCCCGTTTTGAGTGGGAAACATGCTTTTCATAGGTACCCTGAAAGATGATGAACCTTTCATGGGAAGTTGAATCTAGCCTTTTGCCGGGTTCAGTATTGTTCAATCCCCATCTAAAAATCGAACCTAACTTCAACCCCTGTCTCGGGTGGACCTTGGTTCAAAAAAAGTAGTCCGAAATTATGTTGCCAACGTTGATCGGAGAATATGGTGCAATATGTATATATATATACATATGTAATATATAATATATAATATAGTATGATATAATGTAGTATAGTAGAATATCTTTTAATACCATATAATTTTAATATCATATGATATAATATCAATAGAATAAAGAATATAATATAATGTAACCTGATATGATATAATAATATATAATAATATAATTTAATATAATACATATCAAATATAATATATATATACATTGCAATATCATGCATGTCAATAGCACCAACATCCAGCTGAACATAAAACTGGCACAACGGGATTGGTTTTTGTCGCCAGGACAGCATTTCCAATGACGAAGAGGCGACAAGCAGACGGCAACGAGTCGACATGTTGCAGCTGTTTCAAAGGGGTACCCTCTGGTAAACAAACATAGACCCTGAAAATGAACAATTTTTAGTGGAAACTAATCTTCCAACCCCCATCTGCCAGGGTCTATGTTAATTTACTGGAGGGTAGGGTCTAACGACAAACAAAAACCACCCGAAAATTATGGAGAAAATTGGATGGTGAGATATGAACTGTTGTACTTTTTATCCGATAGGCTATCAATGGTACTTGCATGTAATAACCAACTAACCAACGAAAAATGATAAATTTTGGGCAGGTATCTAAGATTCACCGTCGGGAAAAAAAGTTTAGCCACGCAATGCCACTGATTTAGGCATATATGGACAGAGGTTTAAGTATGGTTGATGTATTTTCCAAGGGTTCCTGGGATGATGGTCACTATGGGAATCAAACCTTGGTGAGCAAACGGGTTTGTCAACGATATTTTGGCCATGCTGCATTGGACAATTTGCTGGAGTACTTAAATCTATGTTTAACCTTGCTGACGGGTATTTACCTAGTGCTATCTCTTGAGGGGAAAAACCTGGTTAAATCTTGGATCCCATCAATCCTGGTAATCCTTACATCTATACCCCGACGTAGCGAAGATTGGCTCTGACAAGACGAAATGTGGTAAACCCTGGCTGCCATAAACCATCCCCAAGTTCTCACCATTTTGACGGACCCCCGGACCCCATGGGCGCTATAAACACGTATAAGCCATCGTCAACTGGGAATCTGTTTGTGGCAGGGTTTCCTACAGACCCGGCGGAAGCTTCATCTTTATCTGAGCTACCCTTTGGTTATTTAACATAGCCATGGAAAATGGCCCATTTATAGATGGTTTACCTGGGTTTACCTATTAAAAATAGTGATTTCCATGGCTATGTTAAATAACCAGATGGTAAATCTTTTCTTGTTTTTTTGAGTCTTGGGGGGTTGGAGCAATTCCAAGTAAGAGATGGAAATGTCATCAGGCGTTGCGCCTGACATTGGTCCACTGGGACCCAAAATGCCATAAATTGGGACCTTTCGCTGTTCATCATTGTTGTGTTGCGTGCAATTGCCAACAATAAACACCATGTACTATGCTCACAGTTTCTTCTAGATCTTCTAGTGATTACATGTGATGCCTTTTGTTGTTTGCAAACCGGTGCTACAAATGTGACTGGCTGGATCTGGCTGGTGGTTTCACATTTATTTCATGTTCAATGCTTCGTCAGGTGATCGATTTTGAAGATGAGATGGAAGCATTGGATGCCATGTCCGAAACTGGGACTTGGAAAGTTCGATCACCGTCCAATCCAATGTGGTTTTCAGGTGGCTAGCTGGGACACTGCCAGGCTTGATTCCGACTGGGAGATTTTGAAAAGCCCAGCTAGTAATGAGCATTTTGGCAGTGGATGATGAGCCATGACGCCAGCTTCAAGATGCTTTTTTATTTAGTATCAAAGAGAAACATGTTGTTTTATTCTAGCAGCATATTACGTCATTCTCCTTTATTTTCCTCGTGGATAGGCCATTGTCGATTCAGCTTGGCTGATTGGGAAAGTGATGGTAAGCCAGCCATCCTCTTTCCACGTTTGTCATCTTGTCCATCGAACTTGACACCAGACGAACTAAACGTGGCCAACTAAACAAACTAAACATTCCCCCGTTTTTTGAAAACAAACACATGGCCACAGTTGTTTTTTGACTAAACCTTGCTTCTCCGTGAGGAATGGCTCAACAAGAGTTGCAACAGGACTGAGCCACTGCTGTGTTTGGAGTTTGCCATGACTTGGACAGCGCCACTGTGATTTTTTGGTCCATGCAGAAAGATTTACCCACACAAATATTATTATATATAGAGGCAGATTTACGCACATTCTTATTATTATTTTAATTATTATTATTATTATTTAAATATATATGTGTGGATTTACACCATACATCACACACACACATATGTGTATCACATACAGTGTATCTGGAAATATTGAAATATTTGGATAAATTACCGTGACCCCATGTCGCGATGTCGCGGGAATGATGGTTAGTAGGGGAAGCATCCCAGAATAGCGTTGTTTCAGTTTAGTCAATTATGATCTGCCCGTGTATACATACGGACCTACATATGTTAGATACAGACACAAATGTGCTGCAGATAATCTGGGTATGACGACACCGACATTGAGCAAAAACACGCACAGAGCAGTACAATGGAACATCTTTTTTTGGGGGTATGGGTTTTAGCAGCCCCTAAATGGTACATTTATTCGTCAGTCTGGTTGATGGTTTATATTTTATATCCATTGGACTTGCACTTGGGATTAGACCCCAAAAGCCATGGTTTGCGGTACTGGTCCCCAAGTCATTTTTGGGACACTTGAAGGAGTATGGGTTATAGTAGGCGGATGGGATTGCTTGATGGATGATGATCAGTAGATTATCACATTAGAACTATAGTTAATTTATACTATATGACAATATGATATGTAATTAATCAAGTAGTTCATTTGAACATCTTCTACTTGGAGGCCCGAGGGTGCAGTTCCAGTCATGAGTGGATATACGACCATAGTTGTAGGATCTTGCAGGGATTATGATCAAACTTATGGTGGTTAGTGATCACCATGGTTATATTTATGGCTTTGAAATTGTATAGTCCCAACTCTACCGCAAAGCATGTGTTTTCTCAGAAACGGCTAGGTTTATTTGAATAATATAAGATGTTATAGCATATGTTATAACTAGTTGAGGATAACGAGTAGACAATCACATGAATTCTGTCCAGAATCCTTCATTGCTTGGATAAATAAAATCCCCAGCCACCGGCTCCATCTGCGAGGCCACCCATCATGGCAGCCTTGGACGTGAGGAAGAATGAAGTTCCTCTGAGTGGCGCGGACTGAAAAAATCACCCGTGGCCACCATGATAAGGATAGCATGATGCTGTAATTATGCATATGTAGGAATAAAAAACATCAGCAAGAATTGGGGATGATTATATATATATATATACATATATATATATTTGGGTAAATGGGTGGTTTTACGTTTGCCAAATGGTGAGGGTTCCTTTTCGTCAATTTCCTCCCTTGTTGGGCCAAAATAAAGAGATCCAATGAGTCAATGAGAGTTTTTTGCGTTATAAACACCATAAGAACTAGGACCTTCAATTGCCACATTTGATTACCAGAGGGTAAGGGGAACTACCACACAATTTTGTCAGTTTTCGGTTGGAATGAGCCCTCAGAAGTAAATGAAGGTTGATCATATTAATGTGGTTAAAACAACAATAGACCGCCCATTTGGGAATGGTAAACATACCAGACCTATTTATGGTGATGATTGGGGGCCTACTTGAAACAGAAGTGCTGGGATGATCCCTGCTTTACTCAGATCATGGGATGGATGATTCACCATAAATCTGGTGAAAACTTATGACGTCTGGGTAAAAACGACAGCGCGACTGGACCTCACTGAAATGATGGTGACGATTCGGGAAATTATCCCAAATATCGCCTAAACAAATCAGGTTAGGTCATTACTATAATTTACCCAGATCTATGTTTTTTTTTCAACCAACATTCTAGGAAGCCACACCCCTACAGCCGCCATGGCGATCTCACATGGCTTTGGTCATGCCACCTTCACCTCCGACGTCCGAATATCGAGGTCTTTATGCAGCAGCCAGCATCGGAGGATTGAACGCTCCTAGTCTTTACTTCATCGCCCCTGAGCTGCAGAAAGCTTTGGATTCTCGAAAGAAGTTCCCACTGGAAACGCGGTCACCACTAAACCAGGTATTTTTTCTGGTGCGTTTTTGGGACTTTTGAGTTTTATATTCCCATTGGTCATTTGACATAACTATGGAAATTATCCTTTTTGATAGGCAAATTATCGAACTAAATAGGCAATTTTCCTGCAAACCATGCTGCACCATGCTTGATTACCAGAAGGTAATTGCAGTAGATAGATAAATGTAAAAACAGATTAGTGGGGCCTGGGGTTATGATATTTTCATCGGACATGGCATGAACTAGCAATGTGGGGTATGGAGTTTCATCATGCATTTCAGGAGTGTAGCCGTTGGCACGCCAACCACTTTGGCGGCAAAAGTCTGTAGTGATTACCTTTCGTAATCAAAAACATGATTGTCTTGCTGGAATTTCCATCATTTACAGATGATTGTCCCATTTGAATACTCCTTGGTCATACTGACTACATGTTGTTTGAGGCAACCTAAGATGATCAATGCAGCATGTCTCATTATTTATATCACATCAACCACTGAGAAAAGTTTTCCCTTTATTGGGCACCGCACTACGGACATCACCACACCATCGTTTTCCACCAGATTCTAGATATGACATGATCTTACTTGTGTTCAGGTCAATCGTCTAAACTGGTGAAGCCTTGGATGGGTAGAAAAAGAACCTTAATCATTTCCTTTAAATGATGGTATAGACTAGCCAGCTCCGCTCCTTGGGCAATTGTGCCCAAGATTGGCCATGTAATGCCCACTGTGATCCCATAGAACTCCCACCGTATATAGTCCCATACAATCCTTGCCGATGAAAACACCTCTTGTGTTGGTAAAATCTGTCCTTTTGTTGGTTAAAGCGCCATCTATCTCACGCAAAAACAATTCAAATCAGTTTAACATAACACATCCAGTCTGGCAGAAAAACTGGGATTAAACATGATTATACCCGCCAAAATGGGGAACATAATCTGGGATTTCACTATATAAACATTTGACATCCCGGGTGGTTCATTCACCCCACATTTAGCTATAGCTGGTTAGTTGTCGTGGGGGCTAGTGAAAGCCCAGTTATACATATCGGATAACCCACGAACCGGGGACGAATCCCATCACCAGGGTCACTATCCAAGTAAGCAAACCAGCGGCTGACAAAGATGTGGTGCACTGCCGGCAATGCCACCTTCTTCCTGACAATCAGCCCATGCATTGCTTTCAAATGCTGGAAGATGGTGCGAACCTCCAGAGAGCTTCAAAGGACTATGGCGGAACGGATCTGGCTGTGAGGTTCCACAATGGAGAGGCGAAGCCTGAATAGACAATGCTGAACTTCAATGACGCCAGGTTCCAACGATGCCGGAAGGTTCCAACGCTGTCCCAAGTGCGAGGCCTTGAGGGTTTACTCTATGATCCAGAGCTTCCACTGACGGTCCATGTCGAAAAATGATGAGTTGCTTGTTCAGTAAGGAAAAGCCGCAGGGGTGCACCTGGTGGACCATAGTCAGAAAGCTGATTGGGAATTTGTGGATCCTCCACGTAAGCTATGCGGGCCCGAATATCTAGCCAATCTAGCCCTGCGAATCTAACAGTTGAAGTTGCGGAAACTGGCGATGTTAAACTACCAGAGGGTACCACCAAGAATGGGATGTCAAACCTACCATTCCGTACCAAACGCTAGCTAGCTTGGTGAACATAATATAACTAGTACAACTATGTACAACTAGGGTTTATGGTACTCTAACTAGTTCTCTGGGGTTTCGGTGGGTTTATTCACCAACAAACGCGTTTCTGGGGGCACCTTGTAGTTTTTCAGGCTAGCGAACTATTACTATTTTCCCATAGGTTCATTGTTAACATTTACCATTATTTAACATAGCCATGGAACATCCCTTATAAATGGAGGTTTTAATGGGAAAAATCATCTATAAATGGACCATTTTCCATGGCTATGTTGAATAACCAGGGGGTATTAACTATATGAACCCCAAAAGAATGCCGAAAACTGTGAAACCAGGATGTAAACGTTCGATTTTATGTACTTTATATGAAACCAGGTTTCTTTCTGTAAATATATGCCCTAAAATATTCCCATTAAACCCTACAATCTATACGTAGTTATATGAGGTATAAACTATGAATCACCATTATAAACTTCTAATCATCATTGTGAACCATCACTAACCAGAACTATTCCATCATGATCCCACTATGAAATATCATTTAAATATTATTTAAATTAAATACCAGATGGTATATCATCATTCAACATTACTAATTCAGCATAGTAGTACATAGTCCCATTTTATCCCATTGAATGATGATTTCACCATTACATCCCCATTAGTAATTCACCATTAAAATGGATATATCATGATATATCTAGATCTGGTTTTTGAAACCCAACATATACCCATATTCCCAGTTATGGTTCGTTATCCCATAACCATTCAAGGGTGAAATTTACCATCCCCTTCGAAATTTTCACCATTAATTTCCATTTTACATCATTTTAACTGAGAAATATGTGGCCCTATAGTTATATAAGCTATTAACCATCTTATATCCCTTATTAACCCTCATCATTATCCACCCACTATATCCCCATTAAGATTCACCATTTTAATTCCATTTTGATGGGAATATTCATGGGAATTTAATCCCATATGGGTGAAACCATAAAATGGGAATTACCATAAAATGGGAATTACTATATGGGAATTACTTATTCATGAGGATATATATATATGTATGGGAATTATTCATGGGTATATATATATATATACATTATTATATATACCCATCAATATTCACCCGTTAGTAATTCACCATTTCTTCGAGGAATCGGACGTGGGGAAGACTCCCGTGGGCATCCGCTGGGCCGGCGACGTGGCGGAGTTCCAGAAGTCCGCGAGGCGGGGGAAATTTCGAAAGACATTGGCACAGGGGATGGAATGGGATATCACTGATATCACTAGCAATGTGACCTATATATATATATATACATATATTTATATATATATATATGTATATATACACACACATATATATATACGCATATGTATATATATTATATATATAATTGGGTTTGTCCACAAATGGGTTAGAGCCGTAAAAGATGAACTTTCATGTGGGAACCTGATGACAGACACCATAGCATTTTGGGGTACCTTGACTGGTGAAGGGAAGTTTCACCTTTGACAATTTGTGGGAATTACAAGATGGCAAACCATTCTTCATCAAAATTCGCTTGTCGGGTTCCTTAGTTGGATGGTGCGGGTGACTAATGCATTGCAGTAAATCGCGGCTTGATAAGTTGCTGTTCGGCCACGGCATGGAGCGCAATGGAGTTGTTTAAGGTTTGCCATGGAATCCGAAAGCGGTGAAGAAATAGGGGGAGGGGCACACTGGGTGTGTAAGGCCATGCGACTGGGAAGAACCTCGTTGAAGTTTCGCCAGACAAAATCTACAAATATCTGAGAGATTTGGAGCCCTTCAGGCAAAGTATCACCTCAAACAGCTACCAGAAACAGTGGTTCCAAGAAGAACTCACACCCTATGTGTTGGTTTGTATCCCGCAACATTGCCAGTTTAATTGGAACAATGGTGATTAAGCATCAAGTTTTTGGGGTACCAAGGGGGAATCGATCAGGACAGACCCGACCTCTCTGATGGAAGCCAAACGCAACAGCTTTCTCCGCGGTGGCTCGGAGTTGTTTCGAGCGAATCCAATTTTTTTTTCGGTCAGATTCCGCGTCTCTAGACATAGATCTTTGCATCATCACAGACAATCTTATAATATCTTATATATATATATACACATATATATACATATTTTTGGTGGGAAAACAAATTAAAAATGGTTAGTTGATGTTTTGTGTTCGGAACTCCGTGTGTCACAAGCGAGTAAGCCCAGAGAGTCGTCCATCACCCTCCATCCAAAATTGAACTTAAATCTATATGTGGATTGAGCTGTTCGTGCATTTGACGAAGATGATTCCGAACCGTCCGAATTATGGAGAACATACCATTCTTGCACATGACCCCCACATTACAAAACGAGCGAAGTATCGTGCAGAGTTTTACCACGATCCACGATCGGTGGGCGTCTCGGATCATGTTGAGTCATATATTAAGGGCCAAAGTTGACGAATCCCATTAGTGTAAAGCAGCATCAAGTTCCAATAAATCATCATTAAATCCCATTAAATCCCATTAAATCCCATTAAATCATCATTAAATCATCATTAAATCCCATTAAATCATCATTAAATCATCATTAAATCATCATTAAATCATCATTAAATCCCATTAAATCCCATTAAATCATCATTAAATCATCATTAAATCATCATTAAATCCCATTAAATCCCATTAAATCATCATTAAATCATCATTAAATCATCATTAAATCATCATTAAATCATCATTAAATCATCATTAAATCCCATTAAATCCCATTAAATCATCATTAAATCATCATTAAATCATCATTAAATCATCATTAAATCATCATTAAATCCCATTAAATCCCATTAAATCATCATTAAATCATCATTAAATCATCATTAAATCATCATTAAATCCCATTAAATCCCATTAAATCATCATTAAATCATCATTAAATCATCATTAAATCATCATTAAATCATCATTAAATCCCATTAAATCCCATTAAATCATCATTAAATCATCATTAAATAATCATTAAATCATCATTAAATCCCATTAAATCCCATTAAATCATCATTAAATCATCATTAAATCATCATTAAATCATCATTAAATCCCATTAAATCCCATTAAATCATCATTAAATCATCATTAAATCATCATTAAATCATCATTAAATCATCATTAAATCATCATTAAATCCCATTAAATCCCATTAAATCATCATTAAATCATCATTCATCATATTAAATCATCATTAAATGCCCATTAAATCCCCATAAATATCATTAACTCATCATTAAATCAAATCATTAATCATCATTAAATCAAGCATTAAATCATCTATAATCCCATTAATCCCATTAAATCCATTAAATCATCATTAAATCATCATAAATCACATCATTAAATCATATTAAATCATCATTAAATCATCATTAAATCATCATTTTTAAATCATCATTAATCCATTAATCCCATTAAATCATCATTAAATCACATTAAATCATCATTAAAATCATCATTAAATCATCATTAAATCATCATTAAATCCCATTAAATCCCATTAAATCATCATTAAATCATCATTAAATCATCATTAAATCATCATTAAATCATCATTAAATCCCATTAAATCCCATTAAATCATCATTAAATCATCATTAAATCATCATTAAATCATCATTAAATCCCATTAAATCCCATTAAATCATCATTAAATCATCATTAAATCATCATTAAATCATCATTAAATCATCATTAAATCATCATTAAATCATCATTAAATCATCATTAAATCCCATTAAATCCCATTAAATCATCATTAAATCATCATTAAATCATCATTAAATCATCATTAAATCCCATTAAATCCCATTAAATCATCATTAAATCATCATTAAATCATCATTAAATCATCATTAAATCATCATTAAATCATCATTAAATCATCATTAAATCATCATTAAATCATCATTAAATCATCATTAAATCATCATTAAATCATCATTAAATCATCATGAAATTCCCATGAAATTCCCATTTGTTTGCACCAAAATCTTGATGCACCAGTGGGATGTAGCTGAGGCAGCCTCAATCAGATCATTCCCTGGGTCCTGGAACAGTCAAGGCGGAAGGCGCAGCCGCAGGGCCGATCGGCGGGGCCCTGGGGCGGGTGAAGATTCAGTGAAGATGGGGATAAAATGCAGGGGTTGGTAACTGTCCCATTTTGGGAATATTGGACATCACCTTATAGTAGCCATTATAGACCATATACCTAATGGTTGGGTGATGTTCAATGGGGACATTTAATGACCCATGAAATGGTGCATGGCATTTTGCTGAACTTCAACCAGATGGCGATGGAGAGAGAGAGAATAATGTCAACCCTGGATTAATAAACCCCTAGGCTTTAATTGGGAGGGTACCATTTAAGTATCAGATAATGACTATTGGAGGAGTACCCCCCTAATTAATAAACCATGGTTTATTAATCCGGGGTTGACATGAAATGATTCTGCCGTTGGAATACATATTTTGAATATGATATCCCATTGGAATATATTAAATCACCATCGGATATTCATAGAATTACCCGAAAGAGAAATCAACCATGGCAATTGAACATCCAAACATGTTCTGAATTAGAGGGATTTTCCATTGCCATGTTTAAACAAAATGTGATATTAGTGGGCATCATATGGGATATTGATGGGATATTGATGGGATATGGATGGGCATATATGGTCAATGATGGCGATTAATGATTAAGGGATATTAAGGGTTGGTAACGGTCATGAATGGAATGACTCTTCAGTAATCAAACCATGATAATTGAACATCCTCTATA
The DNA here is from genome assembly GCA_947184155.2 of Cladocopium goreaui. Classification (NCBI taxonomy): domain Eukaryota; class Dinophyceae; order Suessiales; family Symbiodiniaceae; genus Cladocopium; species Cladocopium goreaui. Next base: position 374,252 of record CAMXCT020005279.1, read on the forward strand.
CAAATGGAGGCTTCAAGTGGAAATTCATTTATATAATATTATATAATGATAAGGGATTTTCCATTGCCATGTATGATGAAATGGGGATGGAATATAAAGGTGTATATATGCCCTGTTCTTCTTCGATTGTCGAATTTACGTCCCTCCAGGTAAGGAATACGTGGCGACTCTGACTTTTTTTGATCAGGGGTTGGAAGTGGTCGGAAAAAATCGTAGACACACCGTAATTAGAACACACATTTATTTCCGTAGAAGGGACATTTCAAAGCGTAGAACGACTATTGATTTCCATAGAACCCAGGTAGCCCAAAACGCTTGAAAATGGCTTGACAAGCTGCAGACTAGGTATTAATCATTATAGCTTTCAATCGCACCATATACTTTAATTTGACTTGCTTTGGAAGATTAGGGTATGGAGGAACGGGCACCATATATGGGAAGTTATTTTCATATTGCTGTCATGTAATCCAGGAGGTCCCTTCACATGGGGATCTGTTCACCCATATATCAATGGCCATTTCAGGAACCTAAATTGGAGGTACCTACCATATATAAGGCCTATATAAGGCCTATGTAAGGGAATATCCCCACAAAATATGGCCTTATATGGTACAGTACCTCCATTTTAGGATCCTGAAATTCCATTGAATATAGTGGGAATGAATGGGAATACCATCCGTCAGTCAAACATAGTTTTCTGGAACTTGCCCATTGAGTTCGATTTTCGCAGCAATAAACCTTCATTTAGTTCGAACATTTCCCGGCCATGTTTGATGACACGGGAGGGTGGAAGCGCCAATGTCCGTTGGATTTGGGTTTGTGGTAGATATGTCGAAGTACATCATCATCGGGGTGATGTAAACCAACAGGATGGGTCGTTTTTGAAAACATCGACTACGCAGCAAGGGAATGGCCAAGTGACGTGGAAAAAACAACATGTCAGAACCCCATTCATAGTAGTGGCTACTATATGAGGGCTATGGTTATGTCCCATACATCCAGCTGGCTTACTTCAGATTAGTTGGAGATGTTCTGTTCACCGGAGCTGGGAGCTAACCAGTCGTCACGTTCCTCATGCCATAGGGACTATCTTCCAAGATCTGGGGACCTCCTATTTAGGGCCATGGAATGAGCGGCGATCAGTGACCCCCAAAAAATATAACTGGAGAAATAGAACATTCCAAGATCAGATCACTGGTTGGTGGTTTCAAACATTTTTTTTCCATTTCATATATGGGATGTCATCCTTCCCATTGACGAACTCATATTTTTCAGAGGGGTAGGTCAACCACCAACCAGATCAGATATATAGTAATGGTTGATATAATATGATATAATAGTGGTTAACCATATATTAACCATATATTAACCATATATTAACATATATTAACCACAGTTTTAACCACATAATAAATGGTTTATGCCCCATTAAATCCCATTGAATCACCATTGAATCACCATTGATAACATACTAAAACCATCACCATTGATCAGATATAATAGTGGTTAACCATATATTAATCATATATCAACCATCATTAATCTATGGCAAATCCAGAAGCCTGACGCAGCAAGCGAGGCCTTCGATGTGCCGGCGGAGTATCTGCCGGGTGAGGGCCTGGCGTTTCGACAGAAGACCTCCGCAGTGCCTGGGAAAAATCTGGGCGGCCCCAACGGGGCACGTGGAGATGCGGCCCTTGGAAAACGGTGAAGAACGGTGTTACCCTCTGGTAAACATACAAAAAACTATTGAAAATCACAATTTTTAATGGGGAAATCAACTTATAAATGGCTATTTTCAATAGCTATGTAACAAATTACCAGAGGGTAACATGCTTGAAAGCCCATGGAACATGGAGATGGAACATGGAGATTTCACCTTTTTTTTTTGCCCATGGATGATTTCGAGTATCTAGAGGTACCCATCCCCGGTTGACAGAAACGTCCGATGATATGATCTGGGATGGCAGTCTCTTCCAGTCATGGGGCCGGCCTAAGATCCAGGATTTCCATGAAAATTTCCATGGGAATCAATGGCTTTCTCCGGACATGAGCTAGATTTAATTCTGGATTATTCTTATCTATTTTGGGGTGACTGGAGGGTAATTCCCAGAACAGTTTCCCTTGATATCACCATCATACTGACGATTTTCCCATGATTTGCAAATATTTGCAATATTTATGAATGATTTACCACTATATATTCCATATTACCCCCGAAAAGAAGCACCCGGTGTTCGATTTTTGTCAGTGCTAAACCATTCTCAAACTTCAGAGCCTCAACCCGGTTATCCTCAGCTGAGAGGTGCTTGACCTGTTCAATGAGAAGGATCTACAGACGCCTGGTCGCAGGGTATAAGATTACATAAGGTTGGGAGATTCATAGGGGCTTAATGTTGGTCAAGAATGATCTTATCATTATTAATGAACTAACCATGTTGGTTGTTGGTTACTAATGGCTTAATATTGGTCAATCATTTGGGATCTATTTCATGGCATACTTAAAAGATGAAGCAAAATTGTGATGGAAATCACCAGTAAGTAGTGAGATGTTCAGGTGATCGCTGAAGAACTGGGCCGTGCAGCAAAACTGGGGGGGGAAGCAGCTTGGGATCAATCACTAAAGTATACCAAAGTACTAAATGGCGAATATGAAACATCCCCAGCTGTGATTCTTCTCCAGTTCCTATCTGATCTATCTGGGGTCTTATTAGCTGGTTGCCAAGATTCATAGATTCGTTCCATTTGATGAAGCCAAGTTTGGCAGATGTTCTTTTCAGCTGAATTTCTCGTAAAACGGCCAGATCCCAGAAAAAGCACGTTTAGTTTTGCAGTAAGAATGATAATTAACAACAATAATAACAATGTTTATTGCTAGTACTACTTATCATGATCGTTATATATATCATTATTAAGACATATTAAGACATATTAAGACCATCATTATTGCCAAATACCGTGAAATATGCAGGAGGTTTGGGTGACACACGAAAGGATAGGCAACCTCATGAGTTCTGGACGTCCAGGATGATCCTGACGTGGGTCTTCATTCCAGTCAGTAGCTGGTTTATGATGAAGAATCTCCTAGCTTAATTACTGATCCCCATATCATGGGTCACCGTTTATTTTCATCCATACGATTGTATACGCACATATTACACACATCTGCTAATATGATCCAATATATATATATATAGATAGATAGATAGATAAATAGATAGATAGATAGATGTATCTGCATATGCATGAAAATCTCATTGTCCAAATGTCAAGACGAGTTTTGTTGCGGCTACACCTCACCATGCCGATGAAGAAACCAATCCCTCTGAGGAAGCTCTTGGAGCGGAAGGTCACGGGTTTCATGGAGCTTCTTGGTGCGACCATGCCCTGGTAATGGGAAGATGGAGGAAATCCATGGGATTTTACAGGATTTTATATGTTGATGGATGTTGCATATCTGATTTTATAGGATTTCATTAGCATAGTGCAGGAAGTTCGTGGGATTTACGACTCATATAAGCGAGATTGGTTATAGTAAAGCAATCCCTTCAACTGTTCGTATGAAACACCCCGCAGAAACCCTGGTGGAAGGAGGGAATGAAACCACATATTTGGGAAATATGGAATGGGTGTAGCTAATCTTAAGAGGATGGGATTCTTCACAGATGGTTTGTGGCTTATACCATGATACAACCATTATCTCATAGAATCAAACAATTGCCGATTAAAACCACATTGTTGTTCTTGATTAAATGTTTTTTTGTTGTTGGTTAAATTCGTATCCGGTAACATCAGAACAAACCATATATGAATTAATCATGATTATACAAGCCACAACAACGGGGACCAGAATCTAGGAATAACCCATTCAATATTTTTGGTAGCAACTTGGCTAGACAAGTGGGGCACGACATTGTTGTATGTACTGTATATCTCCCCCAGGGTCATATACGCATATACCACTATTGTGGGATAATATCCCCATAAATCCTCATTACATAGTCATACAATATGTGTTGGGAGCCATAAATTTGTGAAATCCAGCGCTTGATTCCCATCTTATGCCCCCGTTATATGGGTAGATAAATCAAGCCACTCTTGGGGGAATGTTTTTGGTGGCCATGACGAAGGCTTAACACCACAAGCTAGCAGGGTTATAACATGGTGTAACCTAGTTCTAGGTCAGAGAAACCACTTAGACCTAGAGATCACATGGGTTCCTAAGCAGATACAAAATGGTGCCCCAAGAATTGTAGGTTGGATTATACACCCCGCAAACATCTGCTATCTATAGAATTATATTTGCCATAAACCATAGAGTCCTCCAAGTGAAACGTGTTATTCTATCCCCATTCTATCTTTAGTTTTCATTCCACTCAATGGTTCCAAGTGAATTCCAAATATAGACATATTATTATTAGCGATTCTTAAAGGTGAAAGGTAAAACCGAAGCCTAATCCAATGAACTGTGGTCATAGTTTTCCTAGACCCTACCCTCTGGTAATTTAACATAGCTATGGAAAATCACTATTTTAATGGGAAAATCCACTATAAATGGCCATTTTCAATAGCTATGTTAGTTTACCAGAGGGTATAGCCTATAGGTTCTTATTTCAGATATAATATTCCAATTTCGCTATCCGTTGAAAGAGCTTGGAGTAGCTTGATTTCCCTGCGAAACCCTGACATGGAGGTACTGTACCATATAAAATCATATATATCTTTGGGGCATATTTCCTTAACCTAGCCCTAAAAAAGGGCCGTTAACAAAATGGTAGGTACCTAAATGGTAGGTACCTCCAATTTAGAAATGATCAATGGATTGGCTTAATGGAAAATCTACCGCTTAAACCATAGATTTTCCCATGAAATATGGGGGGTTCCGAGGGTTTCCTGTAATTTTTCCAACCAATCCATGTGGCCCCATTGACCTCGTCGTTTGTTGCCGAGGTTCTACAGTCCCAGCTGTGGCGCCTGCAAGAAGTTCGCCCCCAGCTACGAAAGCGCGGCCCGCAAGGCTGAGACCTTCACGCTGGCGCGTATGGCGCCTGGGCGGATGACCTGGCGGTTGTGCAGATGGGGGAAGGTTGTTTATTGCAAAATGGGATGTGAAGTGGCAGAACTGAAGTAGAAACTTCTGCTGCATTTATGTATATATATATAATTATATATATAATTTATTATATATAATTATATATATATATATAATTATATATATAATTTATTTACATATATATGATTATATGTATGTATTTATGCATCATGCGCGTGATTCACCTACAATCTAAAAACTATGGAGATATAGCTAACATAAGCCCTAGAATTTGCCCAATCATGCTAATCAACTAAGCCAACAAACAGGGGCACCAGATATCTCTCATTATATCCTGCTTAAGTTTAGTATCCCATTAGATCCACTCCTATCCCATCATTCCCATCAATGAAAATAACCCAAATCTGATCTTTTGATTTGGTGAAATCCCTGGGTACAACCTGATAGCCTCTGGTTATGTCAAAATAGCTATTGAAAATGACCCAGTCGAAATAGTGGATTTTCCCATGAAAAATGGTGGATCTTTCCATAGTTATGTAAACGTTTACCAGAGGGTAACCACCAATCTTACAAGCAGATGGGGATTCCATTCTCATCCTCTCCGATCCATTGGGGGCTGAGGATTGCTCCACGGCAGAAGGCGAGAGGTCCTGCAACAAACATGGCGTTGCCACTTGGGACGAAGGGCCTGGGCAAACGACTGGTAAAAGTTGAAAAAACAAAAGATGGGTTGTAGTACCCCCCCACATGATAAGGTGATTTATAAGGCAAATATATTGTAAATATATCATCATTGGCCACTCTTGTTTGATGCCTTTTCTTTTTGTTTACTTTTCGACATCTTTCTAGAAGCTGCTTGAACTAGGGTGCCATTGGATGGAGGAACATAGTGCCATGCAAAAGAAAACCAACTCTTGGCTGAGTATTTTCAAGACTGGTCACTACCCTCTGGTAAACTAACGTAGCTGTAGAAAATCACCATTCTGAATAGGCTAATCAACTATAAATGTGGTATTTTCAATAGCTATGTCAAATTACCAGAGGGTAGCCATGATAACCCCAAGATGATTGGGACCTCTGATTTTTACGTCTTGAGACCCTCATGAAAGTGCAACTGTGGAAGATCCTGAATGGTCAGCCAGGCTGGTGATTTAGATGAAAAACTCAAACCTTCCAGCTATCCCATGTTCGATGACCGGACTTTAATATGGGAATGGGCCAAAATTGTCATCTCGTACTATATAAAATAACTATCATTGATCCATATTTTGTCGGTCCATTGAATAACTTCATCCATAGCCATACGGGGTTGTCTCCAAAATTGGAACGCTAAAAAACGACATGGTGTATCATCATGTTCTCTAAACAGTTTCATTTTTGTGCTACTTTGTTGTCAGTTGTTCTTCTGACATCTTCGGAGAAGCCCATTCAGTCATATTCAGTCATATTCAGTCTACTTTTAGTTTTTGGGCCCATTTGACTGGGAATTTCTTCTCTTACACGCTAAATTGTTCCAGCCAAGGACAAATATCCCACAGTGCTCTACATGGCCAATGGTCGTTTGGAGAAGAGCCTCGGAGACGGGGTGGTGGAAAATGGTGGGGATGCCATTACATCTAAATGGGAACAGATTTGATGCCAAAAAGTCGGGATGAATCACTGGTGAATTGAATCATTTGGGGATTGTAAGCCACAACATTGCTTCATTCATCCGGTCATCCGCATATATCCACATCATTCCCACAAATCAGCATTGGTCATATCCTTGAACATGATTTCCACCTTGATCACCTATCTTGTAAGTAGCAAACATCCGAAGAAGTCAAGTCTGGAAACGCCTTGGACTTGGCCCGCTTGGCCATGTCGAAGAGATCCTAATTCGGTGAACTATGGTGAACGCGGTGAGATGTCCAGACTGGCCTAACTTTCAATAGATCCATGTTAGCAGTTGAACAACCCCTGCAAAACGAACATCAAATCACCAGCTTTCAGGATTTTTTGGGACCCCGAATCTCAATGAATCGCAATGACTCTGGGGTATCTCTGGGTAAATTATAACGACCTCACTGTTCTCCCTCACTGGAATCATGGTTAATAAGGGAAATCATCCCCAAATGTCCCAACAATTCAGGTTGGTGAAATATTATAATTTACCCAGATGAATCTCAGGTATCCGGGAGGCCCCGGCAGGGACCAACTGCTGGAATTCTTGGAGGCGCAGAGCTCTCCGCTGGTGGAGGAAGTGCAAACTCTTGAGGCGCTGGAGATGGGTTGAGGGATTCGCTCGGATATTGATCTTTTTTGTAATGGTTACCCTCTGGTAAACTAACATAACTATGGAAAATCACAATTTTTGATGGGAAAACTCACTATAAATTGTGATTTTCAATAGCTATGTTAGTTTACCAGAGGGTAATTGTTATAACACCAAACAATCATGGAACAATCAGGGGATTATGATGGTTTAATGATTGTTGATGATGATTATTGGTTAATTGTTTTTGATTCATGGAATACACCTTCCAGTAATCAAACATGGCTTGCTGGAAAATAAGCCATTTAGTTCGATGATCTTCCCAGCTATAAACCTCAATTTTTCCGCCGGGGTTTTACGGTTTCCCACTGCCAGGCCAGCTTTGATTACTGGAGGGTAGCCCGTTTTTTTTTTTTTAATATCGATTGAACAATTGATTATTAATGATTCTTACTAGTCATTGTCAATAAAACATGCCTCAATGATCCTCAATGTTTAGGGAAAATGGATGTTTTATTGGTATTTCATCGACTGGTTGTTGAGCAGTAAAGTCCAGCTATGCGGTTTGTCCTCTGGCCCATCTAAGTAGACCTGGAAGATGCACTTTCAAACGGCGGCCTGGGCGAAGAACTGATACTTTGTTGTGGATTCCGAGAAATAACTTGGGTTATACCGTACATCGTCATATACCCTTCAACTATGGACTATGAACAAGTAGGTTTGTAATATAAATAATCTTGGTATAATTTGATTGGCTACTTTTTTCGCACTCGTTCTTCATCATTTTTCAACATCATCCCATCAAATACCCCTCAGATGCTTCTTTTTATCCCCACCAAGTGGGGTGCAGTTACAGTCATAAGTGGGAAAAAACATTGGTATATATAGAGAAGGCGATGGAGAGATATATATTAATATATAGGGCTTATGTCATGTTATATCAAAACTGATGCGGGTTAAAATCCCATGGTTATACCTGTTATAACAGCCACAACTGCACCCCCTGTTATAACCACATATGACAAACAACCCAACTGCACCCCCAAGTTGTTGAAAAAAATAATAATAATATATATATATATAGGTAAAAGTATAATTGCCTTACAACCATGAACACATCCCCTTTTGGGTGCTTGTTACTTTATCCCCATGCTATTCCAGAAGTGGATGAACTTGAGGTAGCCCAAGCCCTTGCCGTCACGAAGCCGGTGCTGCTGTGGTCCGGGGCAGAGACCTTCAGCGAAGTTCTGGAGGCGTCGGCGCTACCTCTGCGATATGCCACAGCCACACCGGAAAAATCATGACTTAATGGACTTTGATGGGATTTCACGAGGGCTTGTGATGATCATAACATATCATAACTATTAGCTATAGTTTTTCCTATATCCAAATGGCATCCCCCAGAGGTTCCCACATGGCAAGAATTCGGCCACCAATTGGAAGCTTAACTTGGGATGCATTCCACTGTGCACAAGAACATGTGGCTGGAAATAGCTGGAAAACTCTGCAGTTTCACTGCTTTAGCCTGAAGCAAAGGCCGCCAGGAACACAGCTGTGAAACGATCGACCCTCCAAAGGATGGCTGATGGTTTCAAATCAATTTGGATAACCAGAGTTGATTGGGAGATCCAAAAATTGATCGACACTCTAAAATGATCGATACTCCAATAATGGATGACAGTATGTGCAACTCTTGGGATAACCAGAGCTGCTTGGTAGAGTACACATCACACGCCCAGCCTGGGATGTCTCCGGCATACTCGGCCATGGCCACAACCCCAGGCTACAAACGTCTTTGAGACGGAAGTGGGATGCTCTCCCAAACCAAAAGAACATAGTGTCCATGATATCCTTATATCCCAGTATATCCCATGATATCATAGATATGGGTATGGATCAATACCTATTAATATCATTTTTAGGGGGATGAACATCCATTTACCAGCTATTTTGATGTTCACCAGGGGTACAAGGTTTTGACACACTGCCATATCCCATATTCTCCATTATTTTCATTGGTTTATACTTCATCCTTCATCCCAGTGCCCAACTGTGTCCAGGTGGCGGAGTCCTTTAGACAACAGGTCGCCCAGCTGGAAGCGGGAGGGATGTTCTTGATCAAGACGTGTACATAGCTATTGAAAATGGTCATTTATAGAATTTGTAGTTGATTTACCCATGAAAAATTCTGATTTTCCATAGTTATGTAAACGTTTACCAGTGGGTAATGTGGTAAATTCAATTTCATAAATCATCCCAAAAATCATCATCAATGAGTTTTATAAACCATCCACAAAGGGTAGGTTGTGGCATTGGGTTTCCCACATGAAAATCAACATGATGTACTGGATGTAGATCTCAAAGCTCCATTAGATCATTGGAACGGTGTTCTTTCCCAGCCATAAATTGGGATTACCATGGGATATTAATGGAATGTAATGGCCGTAGTGGAATATACTTATAATGGACAATTTGTGGTGCCCATTGGTGCCCGAAAAAAGTGTTTGCCGAGTTGCTGGGCACATACCTGGGCAAATTTTTGTTGGGGTTTATGGTGGATGTGTCAAAACTAGTGGGGCTAACATAAACCAAGAATCATTTCACTGAGGGCTATCACGGCACCGCATTGTAGGGTGGCTGAGCTCAGATCGGAAGCTGCGCTGAGGGGTCCCAGATGGTCCCAGATGGTCCCAGTCTCCCAAGGGACTGCAGGTTGCCATCCCTGTTGCCACCCCTAGAAATCCTGGTTTGGGATTGACATGTATTAGATCTACCGTACCCTTTGATCATCTAACAAAAAACTCTGGAACACCATTTCTTAAATGTAAATCAGATAAACCCAGTGATACCATCTGGTTATTTAACAGTTCGCCGTGGACAATCACCACCCATTTTTAAGAACCGTAAGCCATCTATTTCGGTTAGGGCCATCTATACCATGGCGAACTGTTAGTCATAACCAGAGGGTAAATGAAGTGATTTCCATGCACCATCTATAGCCATAGCGGTGACGATTCGGGCTCCAGGTGAAGGTCGCCAAGGTCGCCAAAGCGTTGGAGGCCGGCTGCCACTTCTGCGTGAAAGCAGAAAGGCAGATTACCCGATTAGGTAAAGTAACATATTAATATCATATAGCCATAGAAAATGGTCAGTTTTTTACAGTACATATACAACATTGACGGCTTATGTGAGCAAAATTTATCAAAATTTGCCATTTACAGTTGATTCACCTATTTTCCATAGCAACCTCGTAGTTTACCAGAGAATCTTGCAGTCAGCCATGTGAGTCTTCGTGAACTATGGGTGTTTCCTGTAGGATTTTCCATATTATAGCTCTTAATATTTAATGACATTTTCGAACGAAGAGGATAAAGAGGCACGACATAATGTTACACCCAGGATACAGGAAGGCATGACATAGCCCCCGAGAAGCACTATCTCCTCTTTAGAGGAATGTAGGCGTTCAACCCACTATTTCGCTGGGTCTGTGTTATTTTGGGGAACGGCAGTTTGAATGTAGTTTGTCCATCTACTGCATTTGTTTGTTTAAACATGTTTAAACTATTGAATGCCATTGATATATCTATGCTACATAATCTGGCTGCATGTAGATATGCTGTAGATATTGTATACTTATCCTGAAATATATAAATTAATAGGGAGATGGACTGCCCATGGATCTCTCCAAATGATGAATCTAAATCTAATTTAACCAATAGCAAAAACGAAACGAATGTGCTGGGCTCCCTCAAAAAAGATGCAGTCTTGTGGCTGTGGCATTTTACTCTCCGTAATTGAACGTAGCTGACATAGCCATGGAAAACAGTCATGTTTTATCTCTGCGTTAAAGTGCCAGGTGGTATGGTTTGTTGCTGTTGCCTGAGATGATCCATCCGGTCACAATCAGATCCAAGTATATAGAGTCGAATATAGAGGTCACCAATCTTCGGAAATCAAGGTCGAGATTCCAGGGAGTCATGTATGTTCTTCTGCTGGTGTTAGTGCTTGGAACTTGAGTATATCATGATGCATCCCAGAAATTGGCAACTACTTCAAATTTCAATACATTTCAATAGAGCTTATAGCAAGCCCAAAGCGGTGCGGAAAAGTGTGCAAAAATGACCACGATTTTTTAGTTCACTGGATGAACTCAAGCCACTTTCAAAGCCAGGAAATCGAAAAGGAAAAGTATTGCACTTTGACCCCCTAGCTTTGTTGGGGGCGTTGTTTGACAATACCACCGTCATCGGCGAATCATGGGATATCCCATCCATTCAGAGAAAAACCATCTGCAGCCATGCCTTCCCCAACGCCATGGATTGGTTAGCCAAAAGAGTTCAGGGGACTGGTGATGAACCAGCTATTCACAGCAGTGCATGTCCTTTCTTGGATGGATTAAACATTGCCTGGCGAAACGGTCATGCTTATATACCATCTGGTTATTTAACATAGCCATGGACAATCCCTTATAAATGGAGGTTTTAATGGGAAAATCATCTATAAATGGGCCATTTTCAATAGCTATGTTAAATAAACAAAGGGTAAGTTATTCTGTTCAGCATTTGTTCTTGTTCCTGTGGGTAAATGGCGGAATCTGTGAATGTTTACAATGTTTTACGTCCTGCCATATCCTGCCAAAGTAAGTCATGGCAGGTGGTTTCAACCCACATAGACATATGATTTTCATTGATTTTCCCACTATCCAACATTAAACATATGAAAACCATACATAATCATTATATTATCTTGGCTAACTCCCTTGCAATTCTCAGAATTGGTTTCTAGGAAAAGGTGCAGGACACCCCCAGATTTCATGCAATGAGATGCCAGGAACCCGAAAACCTGCGGCTGATCTGGCCACGCTCTAGCGGCAAGAGTGACGTTTTGCCACTGGGCCGACGATCACTGGAGTTTCAGGTTGCCGGGTTTACACCATGGTCATCCTTGAGATGCGAAATTGTGTAGTGCATCCATTTATGTTCTGTGTAGGAGTATGTGCATTAATATATATATATATAATTATATATATATAGGCACGGGTACATCTAAAAGAAACTCTCCCTTTCTCTCTCTCTCTCTATATAGTATATATCATTATATATCTATGCAAATGTGTGCGTGTGTGTTGGTGTGCTCATGTGAATACATAGACTGATTATATGCTGAGCATCTCAGATTGGGGACGATGATCCAGATGGATCCAGGTTCAGCATCTTATTTGGATCCTATCTTTGCGATCATGGACTCGTCGAACTGCGAGAAAAATCATGGCAAATTGGGATGGGTCATGATGGGATCGTCTTATACTTTAGCATACTTTAGCATGCTTTGTCCAGATCATGACAGTAAGTAGCTCCTTACGGTGTAATTTTACAGTGCGGGGCAAATAAACTTCACGTTCTTGTGGTTGACCATTGATTGATCCACACAGTAAGTGATGTCTACTACGTACTGCTTTGTGTAGGCTTCTGTTTTGCAATTTTAATGTTGTTTACAACCACTTGCAATGCTTCTAAACCCCAGTAGCACTATGATTTTAGAGGTGGTTTTGCAAGGTAAACCTTGCCGGAATGAGGTACGATCAGACTGGCAAGTTTTCCAAAGCCTCTCCACAGCATTGGCTGCCGGTTGAAATACATGCTGCACGAAGGATTCCACAGGTAACCTCCCAACCTAGCTATGGACAATGGCTGATAAAATGGATGATTCAGCCACTAAAAATGTTGATTTTCCATGGCTATGTTCGTTTACTGGAGGGTACTTACTACTTACTGGGATGAAGATTCAAGTATGGATCTGGGGCATTCTTCCCACAAGCACATGAACAATAATGAACACAGGGAAGACCCACCAGTTGTAATTTGTACATCAGTATTTTGTTTTCCGGGAAACGGGTTTTCTACAATGTCAACCCCCGGATTTTTATTCAACCCCAGGCAGTCGGCATTGGGGGATATCGTTTTAGTAGCAAATGGCATAAGTTTTCGAGGGGCTGGCGCCTAGATTGTTGTAATTAATCAATAAGGGTCAACATCAAAATTCACGTGAGGTTGGCGTTATAGATAAATGAATATAAATGACGCATGTATAGACGTATATAGACAAATTTATTGATGGTTTACCAAGATTCTTTTAGGCTGTATAGCCGTCAGCAGAGCGAAAGGATTATAGACTGCTTAATATTTGATTATATAGTCATTCCATCCCATTGAATTTTGGAGGGTGAGTTCCCACTTTTGCATTTTCGGTTGGAAAAAAATCCCCGTTTCCAGATGGTTGGATCATGATTCTCGCTGAAAAATCATCACTTTCGCTGGTGAATTCCAAGTTTTTGTTGGGCGGGCACCGCACCAGGATGGTATGATTGAAGGAACGTTTAATTTAAGGTGCACTTTATAATCGTCACCTCAGAACCTATGGTTAGATCATTACCACGAGGGGCCAACGCATTGCTGTTTTTTGTTTTTTACCGATCTAGCCAATTTGACTCTTAAAAAAAGGTACCTTTTTGGCGTTTTTGGGGCTTTTTGGCTTTTTCGTTGCAGCAATTGGTCCACACAAGGATGAACTTTCGCTTTGGCTCGCAGAGCAATTGGTGCGCTCTGCACCAATTCCAGCAGCATCTTGGAGATGAGTTCAGGATCGTGGTGCGTCGTCGCAGGGAGTTGATGAATGCTTCGCAAGGCCATTTTGTAGATGGAAAAAGTTGGGAAATGTGTGGGAAATGTATGAAGATGATGGACATGAGCATGATTATTAGCCGCAGAATTGCATTTTTTGGGGAACAATAAGGTTTCAAAACATTGGATAACATATGGTACAGTATCATTTTTTTGGCCAAACAAACCCATACAATCAAACAATATATTATGTTCCAACTGTTTTTGCTTTTTTTCAGGCATACTTGGGATGATTGGCTGAGATGACCAGGATTTTGTTGTGATGGGTGAAAGCCACCAAGCAGATAGAAGCACCATTTTTTTTTGGATAGGAAATGTGGATAATGTGGAATTTTTAAAACATAATTGAATTAAGATCCTGGAGAAACGTCTTCAACATGTTTCTGTTTGTTGATTTTGTTGAGGATCCATTGCGAAGCAACATGGGTAACGTATCAAACGAAATGGGATTTGATCAACAAACTTGCGGTTTTACTGAATGTTTAAGGCATTCATGGAGTAATAACTTGTTTGCAGGGTACTTTTATTGCTAGGGTGCGTTCTCCACTCAATACTGAGGATACACGTGAAAATTGGCTTTGAGACACACAGCGATACAAACAACACACATGATTTTGAATGTGGTGCGTTTGGAGAGCGCGGTGGAGTTTTTCAACAGTTCAGGCGATCCTGTTTGATATGGCGCCCGGGTGATAGGACTGATAGAATCACGGAATTCTTGGCGTTGGGCTACCATCCCTTACCGATCCCGGCCTGTCTAGACCATCCTACAGCCACATCTACCCACTGTGTTCCAACATGGCATTCTGGTGAATCCGTCTACCAGGTATACCAGCGAATCATATCAGATTCCTGCAGGGGTAACCACTAATTTTCTGGGTATTTCAGATGAACAATGTTCATCACAAGTAGGAATATCGGCATCACAGAAGGGCTATTGTACTAAGAGTTATGCTGGTCTAGGTTGACCTGGCCGGTTCTAAGACATGTTTTTGGGTGCTTAACCCATGTCATTTTTCACAAATCAGACTGGACTTGACATGGTTCCAGCCCTCCATAAGTTCAGATGATATACTGTAACCCCTATAAAGTGGCCATACACCCACCCAAGGAAGTGGAACGTCACCCCCAAAGCACGGCCCACAACAGCTCCGTCCCAGGAACAGACCAGTCCGGTGCTCACTGTTGTTGGCGCCAACTTTAGGCAGGTGCTCTATGCACCCCTGGCCCGAGGAGCTTATAGAACCGGTCCCTGGATGGTTGATTTGGCTGGATAGCCTCGCTTTCGGCATATTGGATCATTTTGAGGGGAGAACCAGGAGGATTTTACAATTGCTCGAGCAGTGTGTGTTTGGAAATGTAAACCGGGTCCGGAAGACGATCTTGCCACTGAAGTGGCCATTCTTGCTTGTTAGCTTCCAGTTTGGTCAACACAGCCTTGAAATTCCAGGTGCTCGTACTTGAATTTCGTCAGCCAGGGCATTCAAAGTAATCTTAATGCCCTGAATGCCGCTTAGCCGCTCAGCCATGCTGAACCCCTGAACTTTGCCACTTCAAAACCCCTAAATGGTGACAACATAACTTACTAGGTCCAGCTGCATCAGTTTAAGTGGTGTCATCACCTGATAGCAACCTCCAAACCTATCGAAACGTAAAATATATATCCCAAATGACCTTGGAAAAACACGTGCCAGGACAACACGTCATGCTGAAGGTGCGGAAAAAAAGGTCGAAATAGGGATTCAAGCATGAACAATGGGGGAAGTTAACCATGGTTTAACATGCTTTAACTCAATACGTGTAAGCAATCTATATTGGATGATATCTGATCTGATGACATGGGATGTGATGGGATGGGATTGCTTTGAACCAGTGGATGGGCTGGGATGGAAAGGGCTACCCTATGTTCAGATGCCATGATGGTCCAGTTCAGTTGGGGTCCATGCATTGTACATCTTTGTTTCTGAACGGCCGATGGGGACATTGTCAACACAAGCTAGAAATACACAGAAATAATAAGATGAAATAAATAACTAGAACGTGAGCAACATGTAGAGGTAGTAATTTTTTCAGGGTACACACCCCAAAGACTACTCGGCTACGGGGATGCCTTCAACAGGGTATCAGTTGGACAGTTCCCAGTTACCAGTTGCTTTTGTTGGATCGTGCCAGCAATATGAGCCGAGTTGGCCAGATGTACAAGAAGTGTTTCCTGTTTGGAGGGCTGAAGCGGATTATGGCCATATATTACAGATCTTTTTTTTGGCGCTTTTGGGGGTGGGTTGATCTACCACTTTTGAGTGACAGAACCAAGCACGACCTGACAGGTCTATGCTCCCTGGTGTGGACACTGCAAGAAGCTGCTTGGCGGCAGCGCCTACGCAGTTGCATCCTCATATCCCAACCTACCCCAGTGGCGATTGGGTTTGCGGTTTTCCATTCGCAAATCTTGAAATCTGAATTTCATAATTACATAATTTATGTACATGTAATTACACATACCATTGCACAGTCTCATTACACACTCTGACTCATGTGTCCATACACACGTCACATGGATGCGGCTCTACCACAAAGCGCTATGCATCATGGATAGCATCCCTTGATCCAATCGATAAACCACCGCTATCCCAACAGATATCTTCGCGACACCGTGGTTGGCCACGTTGGCCGGCCACGTTGAATTCCACGTAAAAAAGGCTCGCTCCCATCTACGAAGACTTCGCCCAGAAGATCCTTGGATTCGCAGCGAGCCACGCTTCGTTGATCCATGATTTTTTGGTCGCCACTGATCCATGTTCCATGAAAGTTACATGGGGAATCTACTGAGATGTTGACCTTTGTTGATAATTTTGCAGATTTGGAACATGTTCATTTTCCCTATGAGTGGATCCACGTTTTTAAGACATAGACTTTTATGACGAGGAAGCGACTGTTTGGTGACTTTTTTGGACCATCTTGAGCTCCAAGGATGCAAGATGAAGGGAGAGACTCTTGGCAACTGTGGGTCAAGATGCCCCATACGTCATGCGTTTGTTTTGCCCCAACAAACATAGACCCTTTTTGAATCACTATGCTTTTTGGGAGGGATCTAGTCTTCTAAGCCTCTCTTTGGCAGTGAGTTTTTGGGTGACGCTTGAGATTTGGGAAGAAAAAAGCCGTAGCGTTGGACCCTTCAACAATGAGGTTCCACAATGCCTTGACCAGTCACCATTCTCACCGGCAACTTACTGGATGGATTGGGTTCGTATCAGAAAAACAAGCACTTGACATTTACCAGATATGAAATGTTGTTGGTAGCAAAAGCCCTTAAACCAACCCATTGCTGTTGCTTAAATCAACCCAATGATAATGCTGATTATCCCATGATTATCCACATGAACATCCCATCAGTACTGGTTTAATCTTGTTCCGTAAGGTGGCACCTCCCATTAAAATCATTAAAGAATTCGATAGATCTACCACAAACCCAATCCTGATGTATCCTTCTGTTAGTTATGTCTAGCAACTTCGCCGCCTAGATTGTCCCAGGATTCTCCTTGTGATTATATATACATATAATAATATATACTGGTTGGTGGTTTGGAACATTTTTTTTTATTTTTCCATAATATATTGGGAATAATCATCCCAACTGACTTTCATATTTTTCAAGATGGTTAAAACCACCAACCAGATAATATATATATATATATATCAATGATCAGATTATATCAATGATGACTGGTGAAATCCACGTATGTTTGCTTAGTTCCGTGGTGTTCGTGTACCAACTCAACTAAATCCCATGGAAGCACCCCAAAGAATCACCATGAGATCCCCATGGGAACACCATGAAATCAGATGCCGTTGCCGAAAGCGTTGCAGCCAGGACTTGGTGCTGGCGGAGTTGGACGGCGAAGCCAATGGCATTCCGCCCTTTGGCGTGATAATAATCATTAGTAGTTAATGATGGTTAATGGTTAATAGTGGTTAATAGTGGTTAATAGGTTAATGATAAGAAATGTGGTGTTTTGTAATCCTTAATATTGGTTAATGATGGTTATTAATGGTTAATGATCGTTAATGATTGTTAATAATTGTTGGTAATGACCATTAAGATGCTTAATAACCAAGGGAAGGATCATTATCAACCATTATGAACTAATTCTAATAATCCTTGACAGTCGTTAATAATTGTCAATAATAGTTGACAATGGTTAATGATTGTTAACGATGGTTGTTAGTAACCCTTGGAGCTGTTGCGGAAAGATTATCATGATTGTTGATATTGGTTAATAATCAGTAAGATGGAGAGAGAGAGAGAGAATGGTTAATGATGGTTAATAACGGTTGATAATAATCCTTCCCATTATCACCATTTATCGACGGTTATAATGGTTGAACATGGTTTTAAATGCGGAAACCTTATTGTTAATGATGGTTCACAATGGTGATTAATATGGGATTTAATGTGAAGATATAGGGAGACAAATCCACCATTAATGGAGGTTTATAGCTGAGAACATATTCACTATCTTGAATTTGCCTGTACAGCTTCCAGCATCATCTTTCGAACATCATGCTCGGAACACTCCCTGATCATGTGATCATTGATGCACCTGGGATGTGCTGAAGATGGTTTTTGTATGTTTTTATTTTCCCAATGGTACATCCACTAGAAATGGGGAATCGATTAAGGTTGTTTTTCCCCACCTGCCAGGTGAGGGTTGTTAGATTTTATGTCAGTTGCCTGCTCCTCCTCTCCTCTCCTCTCCTCATCTCCTCTCCTCCTCCTCGTCGTCCTCCTCGTCGTCCTCCTTGTCGTCCTCCTCGTCCAACTGCGACCCGCGATCCACAGTGTTCTCTGTCGGACCTCAACCACGACCATCCACGCCCAGTGTGCCCTGCCGGACCTCAACCACGACCATCCACGCCCAGTGTTCCCTGCCGGACCTCAACCACGACCATCCACGCCCAGTGTTCCCTGCCGGACATCAACCACGACCATCCACGCCCAGTGTTCCCTGCCGGACCTCAACCACGACATCCACGCCCAGTGTTCCCTGCCGGACCTCAACCACGACCATCCACGCCCAGTGTTCCCTGCCGGACCTCAACCACGAGTATCCCCGCCCAGTGTTCCCTGCCGGACCTCAACCACGACCATCCACGCCCAGTGTTCCGTGCCGGACCTCAACCGCGAGTATCCACGCCAAAAGATATGCCACATAGAGTGCCAGAAGATATGCCAGATAGAATGTTAGAAGATATGCCAGATAGAATGTTAGAAGATATGCCAGATAGAATGCCAGAAGGTATGCCAGATAGAATGCCAGATAGAATGTCAGCTAGAATGCCAGAAGATATGCCAGATAAAGTGCCGGAATGTTTGCCAGATAGAATGCCAGCAGATTTGCCAGATAATATGCCAGAAGATATGCTAGATAGAATGCCAGATGGAATGCCAGAAGATTTGCCAGATAATATGCCAGAAGATATGCCAGATAGAATGCCAGATGGAATGCCAGAAGATATGCCAGAACATCTGCCAGAAGATATGCCAGAAGATATGCCAGAACATCTGCCAGAAGATATGCCAGAACATCTGCCAGAAGATATGCCAGAACATCTGCCAGAAGATATGCCAGGTAGAATGCCAGAAGATATGCCAGATAGAATGCCAGATCGAATGCCAGAAAATATGTCAGATAGAATGCCAGAAGATTTGCCAGTAACAAAATGTATAAATGTCATGGTGGGGATCACACGAAGTAAAGTAATTTCTTTTTGGGGGGGAGGGGTCCTGTAGCAAATCCAAGAGTATCTCTATGGATCACAATAGCATGATATATTTCACTCGTGATGGATTCCGGAGCTTCAAGGTGTACACACACACATGTATGTATATTTATATATAAATTCATACATACACCACAATAGAAACTGATAATGAAATAATGAACATCATCATACCAAGACGATTACCAGTAATTTCCCACGAGTGCCAGCTGATAGATAGTCATGACATATCATGACAATAACAATGCCTATACTAGTTGGTAATGACAATGCTAATGATTATATTGTTGCCTGTATGGACAAATACCCTATGATAATGTAGTGATCATACAATTGTTTCTTGATTTGTTTTGTTTCACTGTTCTCTTCATGTGTTTATCTATTGTTTAATTCCTGTTTTCGTTGTTGCCATTCATGATCATGGTAAATAGCCTGCAACATGTTTTGCAGGGGATCTAATTCATCGGAAATCTCGTTAATAGAGAGAAAACTGATTGCCATGGTGGCCAATCAGAGATTGCTCGGGCGAATCTCTTGGTTGAACCTTGAAATGGGGCTACACCTTGTCCTTTCATGTCACTTGAAGAAATGATGATGAAAACAATGTTTTTTAATTTGCAAACTGCAAGTTTTGTATGTTTTCTTGCTTCAAGGATCATTTTCGTTGCGAAGCCTTACTTATGGTTAGTAAGGGTAGTTATCCAAAAAAAAACAGCCTTATTTCAGGTTGAATTGGTAGAATTTGGGGCGTTGATCTCCACTAAATTTGTCCGTAGGTTTGATGGCTTCGACTACACTGGTGCCCTGGATCTGGATGGGATGGGCGAACCTCTTGACAACAAAAACAACAAAAGTCGACAAAACTAGGGATTCCACCATTCAAAGTGGTGATTTCTAATGGGAAAACAGGGATCCAACCATTCAAAACGGAGATTGCTCACGTGCTTCTAACACGATTCAACCGCCCAATATGATGATTTAACCAAGCAAAATTAGGATTTTAACAGCCAATAGCAAAACTTCCAAACTAGCATTGGCTTACCTGAAAGGACAACAAATCACATTCGATGGTTGAAAACTTGAGAGCTAACATGAACAAAAACATGAAAAACCATAGTTTCCCAATGTTACCCAAGAAAATCATCTACACATATTTGGTGTTCTACTGCAGGGTAGCGAAGCTAAGCTGTTTGCCGGAACGGCACATTAATCGAGCGCATGGATTCCACTGGATTCGTCCCCAGTTTTGGTGGTTGAATAGTTGAATAATGGCTGATTCATGGTTAATAATGTTTTGAATATACATTGACCTCAACAAAGATAGGAACGTAACTAAAACCACTATTCTTTGGTGCGGTTTTACTGTTCTATCCTTTTTGTGGTTGCTAATGGGTGGTTTCCAGAGCACTGGTGGTTTCCACCGCCAAGGCTTCCCAACCATTTTCTACCTCAGCCCAAAGTCAGCGGAGATTCAGAAGGTGCAAGCAACGTGGCAAAATGGCGAAGGCAGACTCGGGTGGCCTAACGGCCATATCAGTTGGTACTGGAACCAATCAGCCGAACATCCTGAGGGGTGTTAAATGGTAGCTGGTAGATATGGTAGATCCACTTTGGAGCACCGCGGGTGCATCTGCGCTTGTGGGAAAAGATGACTGGTTTACATTGATGTCCCATGAACATCCCATGATCAATGGTTGATTTCCCATATCTTGTCAAGTCACTAAGTCACGCATCGAATTTCCCATCTTTTACCATTTACCCAAGCAATTTCCATAGTATGTCCATGGTGTTTACAGTATTTCTGATTGGATTGGTTTAAGGGAAAATTTACAGGAAACCATAGATTTTCCCATTAAATATGGGGCTTTCCTGTAGATTTTCCCTTAAACCATTCCATTGAATTTCCCATATTTTGCTAAAATGGCCCCGGAATTCCACCGCGGCACGGCACGTCTCAGGCACGAAGCCTGGACTCCTTGCAGCGCTTCGTGCAGAAGATGCAGATCCCCAGCAGCAAGGTGAAGGCTTTCGGCAGCAGAAAACATCCAAAATCATAAGTCATTCACGATTTGAAAACTGGGTAAATGATGATAGTAATGATATGTTAGTAACCATTAACGGTCAATGATGTTTAATAATGGTTTTAATAAATAATGGTTAATGATGGTTACTGATAGTTAATGATGTTTAATGTGGGTAAAACAATGTCATTTTTTACCACCCATGATTGGCGATGGTAAACATACCACCTATAAACATGGTGATGACTGGGGGATGGTTTATGGCATTGTTTTACCAATATTAAATTAACATTAAAAGCGTTTATGAACATCATTGTTAACTTAATGATTATCAATGGTTAACATAGACCCGGGCAAGCCGGCGGCGGAAGTTTCCCAAACATAAATGACCTATAGTTCGACGCCAGCCTGTCCCGACCGTGTCCTTCCCTCGACAAGCGGCTTTTTTTTTTCAGCGAGAGACGAAGCAAAGTCTTCACACTCCACACTTCGCATTCCACACTTCACACTGCACTCTTCGCACTCGAAACTTCACACTTCACACTCCACACTTCGCACTCCACACTTCACACTTCTCACTTCTCGCTGCTGCCTTCACACTCCAAACCTCACACTTCACACTTCACACTGCGCTCTTCGCACTCCAAACTTAAACTTCACACTCCACACTTCACACTCCACACTTCACAGTTCACACTTCTCACTTCCCACTGCTTCCTTCTCACTTCGCACTTCACACTCCACACTTCACAGTCCACACTTCACAGTCCACACTTCACAGTCCACACTTCACACTTCTCACTTCTCACTGCTTCCTTCACACTCCAAACTTCACACTTCACACTTCACACTTCTCACTTCGCACGTCACACTTCACAGTCCACACTTCACACTTCTCACTGCTTCCTTCACACTCCAAACTTCACACTTCACACTTCTCACTTCGCACTTCACACTTCACAGTCCACACTTCACACTTCTCACTGCTTCCTTCACACTCCAAACTTCACACTTCTAACTTCGCACTTCACACTCCACACTTCACAGTCCACACTTCTCACTTCTCACTGCTGCCTTCACACTCCAAACCTCACACTTCACACTTCACACTCACTCTTCGCACTCCAAACTTAAACTTCACACTCCACACTTCTCACTTCCCACTGCTTCCTTCACACTGTACACTTCACACTGCACTCTTCACACTCCACACTTCACACTGCACTCTTTGCACTCCAAACTTCACACTTCACACTCCAAACTTCTCACTTCTCACTTCTCACTGCTTCCTTCACACTTCACACTTCACACTGCACTCTTCACGCCCCACATTTCACACTACACTCTTCACACTCCACAGTTCATCTCATCTGAGCTCTTCTCACCTTATCCCAGCTCATCTCTTCTCATCTCGTCCCTTCTCATATGTCATCTATTAAGCTTTCATTAATCAATTCCCAGCACTACTACTAATCACTGTCGAACCCTTGATGCACCCACTCCATTACGATTTACGAAGTCCAGCTGCAAAAGACAATAGTATTGCGCATGCAGCCGCGGCACCAAGCAACCTTGACGCAGCCATCACAATGCGATCTGCAGAGACTGAGTTGCGAAACACAATAGAAATACGCGCAACTGGGTCGGAAATTGCAGCTCCAAAACCGGATGGATCTCGACGCCAAAGCGAAAAAAAAGACAATTTTGAAGCACTTTTTAAAAGGATTTTTAAAAAGAAAATCGCTGGCGCCAAAATGGAGAAAATCTGCTGACAAATCACTGTCGCAGCCTTCATGCAGCCACTCCAATACGATTTACGAAGTCCAGCTGCAAAAGACAATAATATTACGCATGCAGCCGTGGCAAGAAGCAACCTTGACGCAGCCATTACAATGCGATCTGCAGAGACTGAGTTGCAAAACACAATAGAACTACGCGCAACTGGGTCGGAAATTGCAGCTCCAAAACCGGATGGATCTCGACGCCAGAGCGAAAAAAAGACGATTTTGAAGCACTTTTTAAAAGGATTTTTAGAAGGAAAATCACTAGCCCCAAAATGGAGAAAATCTGCTGAGAAATCACTGTGGCAGCCTTCATGCAGCCACTCCAATACGATTTACGAAGTCCAGCTGCAAAAGACAATAGTATTACCAATGCAGCCACGGCACGAAGCAACCTTGACGCAGCCATTACAATGCGATCTGCAAAGACTGAGTTGCAAAACACAATAGAACTACGCGCAACTGGGTCGGAAATTGCAGCTCCAAAACCGGATCTCGACGCCAAAGCGAAAAAAAGACGATCTTGAAGCACTTTTTAAAAGGATTTTTAGAAGGAAAATCATTAGCGCCAAAATGGAGAAAATCTGCTGACAAATCACTGTGGCAGCCTTCATGCAGCCACTCCAATACGATTTACGAAGTCCAGCTGCAAAAGACAACAGTATTACCAATGCAGCCACAGCACGAAGCAACCTTGACGCAACCACCCGACACTGCGGGAACGATCCTACAGTTGCAAAGCACAATGGAATTCCATCGGCAACTCATCCACCAGCACCACTTGCAATCCCATTTACATTGCGGGAACGATCCTACAATTGCAAATCACAATGGAATTCTGTCGACCACAAATGCACGAAACACAGGTGACACCCCATTTACAATGCGGAACCGATCCGAGAATGATCCGAGCATGATCCGACCACACACGAGACCGTCTCGCAACCGTAGATCATCGAGGTTCGGGGACGGACTTTGCATGGAAAAACATAGGCTTTCGTGCATCTGCTATCTCTCAAAAACGCATTTCGTGCGAGACTTCCTTCAAAACTCCATCGGCAACTCCTCCACCAGCACCACTTGCAATGCCATTTGCATTGCGAGAACGATCCTACAGTTGCAAATCACAATGGAATTCCATCGGCAACATCCACCAGCACCACTTGCAATCCCATTTACATTGCGGGAACGATCCTACAGTTGCAAATCACAATGGAATTCTGTCGACCGCACATGCACGAAAAACAGTTGAAACCCCATTTACAATGCGGAACCGATCCGAGCATGATCCGACCATGATCCGAGCATGATCCGACCACACACGAGACCATCTCGCAACCGTCGCACCGCAGAGGTAGATCATCGAGGTTCGGGGACGGACTTTGTATGGAAAAACATAAGCTTTCGTGCATCTGCTATCTCTCAAAAACGCATTTCGTGCGAGATTTCCTTCAAAACTCCATCGGCAACTCATCCACCAGCAACACTTGCAATCCCATTTGCAGTGAGGGAACGATCCTAGAGTTGCAAATCACAATGGAATTCCATCGGCAACTCATCCACCAGCACCACTTGCAATCCCATTTACAATGCGGGAACGATCCTACAGTTGCAAATCACAATGGAATTCCATCGGCAAGTCATCCACCAGCACCACTTGCAATCCCATTTACATTGCGGGAACGATCCTACAGTTGCAAATCACAATGGAATTCTGTCGACCGCACATGCACGAAAAACAGGTGAAACCCATTTACAATGCGGAACCGATCCGAGCATGATCCATGATCCGACCACACACGAGACCGTCTCGCAACCGTCGCACCGCAGAGGTAGATCATCGAGGTTCGGGGACGGACTTTGTATGGAAAAACATAGGCTTTCGTGCATTGCTATCTCTCAAAAACGCATTTCGTGCGAGACTTCCTCAAAACTCCATCGGCAACTCCTCCACCAGCACCACTTGCAATCCCATTTACAGTGAGGGAACGATCCTAGAGTTGCAAATCACAATGGAATTCCATCGGCAACTCATCCACCAGCACCACTTGCAACCCCATTTGCAATGCGGGAACGATCCTACAGTTGCAAATCACAATGGAATTCTGTCGACCACACATGCACGAAAAACAGTTGAAACCCCATTTACAATGCGGAACCGATCCGAGACCGAATCCGAGCATGATCCGACCACACACGAGACCGTCTCGCACCCGTCGCACCGCAGAGGTAGATCATCGAGGTTCGGGGACGGACTTTGTATGGAAAAACATAGGGTTTCGTGCATCTGCTATCTCTCAAAAACGCATTTCGTGCGAGACTTCCTTCAAAACTCCATCGGCAACTCATCCACCAGCACCACTTGCAATCCCATTTACATTGCGGGAACAATTTCTTTGACTAACTCGTTCCCTAGCGAACACTTTCTTTGCTAACTCTTTCTTTTCTCTTTCTTTGACTAACTCTTTCCCTCACTAACTCTTTCTTTGACTACCTCATATATCCTGACTAACTCTTTCTTTGACTAACTCTTTCCCTCACTAACTCTTTCTTTGACTAACTCTTTCCCTGACTAACTGTTTCCCTCACTAACTCTTTCTTTGACTAACCTTCTTTGACTAACTCTTTCTTTGACTAACTCTTCTTTGACTAACTCTTTCTTTGACTAACTCTTTCCCTGACGAACTCTTTCTTTGCTACCTCTTTCTTTGACTAACTCTTTCCCTGACATTCTAAAAATCCGTAACACGGAAGTTTCTCCCCCTAAACTTCCTTTGATAATGATGATTAATGATTGTTAATGATCACATAAATCCGGTATTGAACATCTTAAAACATCCAATGGTTCGACACATGTTCAGTACATATATATTAAGTATGCCGTCACCCATTTACCATCATTGAGCGACTCAAGCTTCTGCGAATTTCCTAAAGAAGACATTTGGCACCGAAGATGGGTCTGGAAACAATGTGCCTTTGACGACGATTGACCCATCAGACCTAACAGGTCCGCAATTGGTCTTGCTGGCGCTCTACTTGCGTGGCGGTGGAACATTCGCAGCAGCATCGGCATTGCAATGCCTGATCGCTGATACGATTGTAAAAGAAGTCACTGAGGACGATGTAGCGTCGTTTAAAACTTCGTTGAACAACTCCACTGTCATGGACTCCGCTGTTCGCAAAAACCTGTTGCACAGGCAGGGATTGTTCGCAAAGCATTTATTTGCATCTGCGCAATTCTGGAAGTGCATCCAGCGGACATGCCGTCAGCGATTGTGGACATTCGTGCCACCCAAATGGCAACCCTGCAGTGATTCCTGCCAGGAGGACATGGATAATTCATCCATGTGAACAGTTTTGAGGATCCATACCAGGTTCTTGAAGTGTATCAAAGAATCGCGGCTCTGATCTCCACTCAGCATTTTGGCTTTGATCTGATGCGTACCATCATTGAATTGGAGATATTTCACATAATCCTATATAGGTAAATTCTGCCAAAAGGCCGCACTTTTCAGGTTTCTTGGAGGTACGTCCCACTTGTAAATGGTTTATAGTGCCAGTTATATAATAATATATACTCTCTGGTTATTTAACATAGCCATGGAAAATCCCTTATAAATGGAGGTTTTAATGGGAAAATCATCTATAAATTGGCAATTTTCCATGGCTATGTTAAATAACCAGAGGGTAATTATAATTATATATGTGGAATATCCCTACTTATGTGATGAAACCAGGGTTTTTTTCGATTACAACCCACGGATCCGATTTTTCATGCACGTCCAAGTAGTGAATTATATGGTTTATATACGGATTATATAGGACATTATGGGACATGTATATGTGTATATATATATATGTGTGTTACATACATATCCAATATAAGTATAGTTACGGTAATTGTTGCCTATAACTACCTTGGGTTGCATCATTGGAATTCATTGGATGTCATAAATCAGTTTAATACCATCCATTTCCCCAGCGAAGCACGTTTTTGCCAGGCCTCACAGTCGAAGCCCAGCATGGAAAGTCTTCTGAGTCAGTTTCGCTCCGAGGAACCCCCCAGAATCTCGACACTGAACTTCTTCTTGGCCTCGAGGTGAGAGGAAAACACCTTGGAAAATCACCAAAATGGGATGGAGGAAATCCTGCACCAGTTAGTAGATGGTTTATCCCATTGTAATCCCATTATTTACAGTGTTTTATAGTTCCCAATAGTTACCAATTGGTGCAGGATTTCTTCCATCCACAGTATGTAGTGGTGATTTAATGGATTAATAATGGATTAATAATGGTGAATTGTAGTGTGCAATGGGGTATTTCGTGGGATAGCCTTTGGTAATCAGACGTGGCTGGCTGGAAAATCCCAAAACTAAATGAAAACCAAATGAAGTTTTCATGGGACATGCATCCAACTAAATGGATCTAAATTACCTCGTTTGATTCCAGAGGCTAACCATAGTAAACCATCAATGGGTTTCTATGGAGATTTACGGGAATATGACCAACCATTTCATGGGATTCAGGTGGGGAGATTTTTCATAGGAAAGTTTCAACCCACCAGAGGATAACCATATAATTACTTAGAAAAAACACATTTTCATAGGAGTTTTCAGGGTTAATGGTGGTCCAAGCATCGAATAGATTTGTCTAGTGTTTACCAAGTGGTCTGCCCAAGTGGTGGTTAGCAAAGGGTAATTCAATTGGTGTGTTATTGCTGGCAAAAACACGGCAAAACAACATTATTTACTGTACTACTTGCTTCTTCATCGCACTTAGTAAGTTAGTTCACCCCCTTGACAAGTGGGCTAACCGTTAGGCTAACCCTACCTAGCCTCTTTATAACCAGGGTTACAGCCAATTTATCAAGTGCGATGAACCACCAAGTAATGGGAACATCACCTCAAAATGGGTACATGGCACATGGCTTAGCCATCATTTCTGGGAGTTGCTTGATGGCTGCTTGATGGTTGATGGAGCGAAAGATATGATTTTATTCATTATTGATCCATCAAAATCCATCAAGAAAAATATGATTTTATTCTCAAACATGGGATGCAATGGGATTTTATTTGAGCTGCCTACCTATGCGTGAATGGGATATGACAGGGCATATAGCCAACTATATCTAGTTGGTTGGTTAGCTAGTAAATAGGGATATAGAAACCATGATAGATCGGGATCCAAACCTTAAACAAATTGGTTTTAATGAGTAGCTTCAACAACAACTCGGGCTAAGTCAAGACTTATACCAATATTATGGGGAGATACTTCCCTACTTGGAGGATCATCCCACTTCGTAAATGGTTCATAACCATACTTATAAATACTTATAATATGTTATAAGTTATTAATCCATTTGTAAATGGGATAACTAATCCACTTGGGACTTACTAACCAGGGTGATTAACCACTTACTAAATGGGATGATCCTTCAAGTAGTATCAATAGGGAAATATCTATTGTGGGGCCCAAGAGATATCATTAGATTGGTTTACGGGAAAAATTGCAGGAAACCCACATATTTAATGGTAAAAACCATGGTTTCCTGTGGATTTTCCCTTAAACCAATCCAATGAAGATAGCTAAGTTCATCAAGTGAAACAAAACTCGGCTAATTTGTCTCCAGATGGGTGAACATAAGCCAACTCATGACCGAGAAACTTCACAGATGGGTGTTTCGCGTCAAAACATGTATGGGTTGAAGAGCATATGTTCTTATTGAACCAGTTGTCATTCCCCTTATTCCCCTTGTAACTTGAGAAGTTCATTGTCAAATTGTTGGTTGAGAAATTCCGGCGACTCCCCGAAGTTGCAGCCATCCGAATATTTGTGCAATGGCTCTTCGAAAAGCTTAAAGGTCTGTGGCAACACTGTGGCCATCTTCCCCCTAAGATTAAACACCACCCAGAAACCATGGTCTAGTAGGGGATTCACACATATTTGGGACCATTTAGAGTGTGTGTAATACACATGATGGGGGATGGGACTTGTTCCCAACATGACCTACTCAGCTGTGGATTCTGTGTCTGCAATCTCTTGGGTCACATCACTTGTGTTTCAACAAAACATAGCGAGATTGTGTCAAGGCAGTGGGGCCCTACACGGATGCCAGGATGGAGAATTCACTTCTCCAGTTGAGCCAAAAATATCAACCTTTCCTGAATCTACTATGTGGGTCGGGGATCCTATGATTGATTATGAAGGTTTGCTAATCCTGTGGCCCCAAGCTATACGAAAAACTTACCTAGACTTGCTTCCCCTTCCTAATTAAACAGAACAACAACGTCCCTGTTTCGCGGGATTGCCAGCTCTTGCTGCAACATGCCTCGCAGCACCTGCACTGAGGCGTGCAAACTAGCCCAGTTTTGACCCTTGGAGCTGCAGGAAAAGCATGGCAAAGCCTACGGGAATGACTAACGGTCCCATTTAGGGACAATTTAGGTAGTTAAAAATGGTGATTTCTAGAGCAAACTGTTAGCTATTACATGTTATTACCAGATCGAGGAGAATTACTTTGGCTAGGAAGATTGGCGGTGCTCACGTGGTGATCATGGGAGCTCAGCAGCCAAACCTGAGCGGGATGGCATACTCAGCCAAACTGCTGGCCCTGGTGGGGCTGTCTTATGATGGCGTTGCCTTTCCCTTTCGTCAGAAGGTTCACAACCTGCATGTATCGGGATGCATCAATGATGATTGAAGTTTATCAACCACCACAATCGTAAAGTTGGGTGCCAGTAGTATTCTATTGTGAATCAACAGATGCCAGAGAATGGATCCTTATATGTTACATTGTTGCTATGTGCCTTCGGAGAGACCAACCAGTTTAGTTGGCTTTTCCCATGGTTTTCCTCATATATCTAGCAGATCGCTGTTGCTTCATTATACCTTTGGAAGCCCCTCCTGCTGGAGCGTCCTCCGCCTGCGACTTTTGTTTCTGAGGACGGTGGTCTTGCGAAACTTCATCGAGGTGGTTTTCCACCAGCGGCGCCATTGCATTTTGATGCTTCATGTTGCGTGGCTTTGGGCGATATGCGCCTTGAGTATCGCTGGGCAAAAGGTTGTTAAACATGTCCATGGTTGCTATTTTTTAAAACATGCACGTTCAAAATATTATATTACATTTATGACTATACATGTGCATGTGTCGATGTCATATATATATATACTGATGCAAATATATATATATTATATGTTTCTTACTTATTGGTTATTTTTCTGGAATTAAAAATGAATAAAGGTCGTTGCAACGTGGACCGGTGGAGTGATGGTATCTCACGTCGACTACTGGAAGGATCCTAAATTCATCGAAGCATGGCGTTTTTTGGGGCCATGGCTTCCATGGCAAATTCTGGAATTACCAGAGGGTATATCCCCAGAAATCCCCATGAAATTCAGTGATATTCCCATGAAACCTCCAGGAACTCTCCCAGTAATTTTGTTTGCTCGAGGGTAGCTCTGAAGCACCGTTTGTGCCAACTTCCAGGATCCGCTGGTTTCGAAAAAGCCCCAGTTTGCAAAGGGCAACTTCTGGTGTCTTTATGGTGAATATATCATGAATATATCATGACTATATCATGATACATAGAAGATGTGACAGCAACATCACAAAATGAACAGATTTCGGATTTAAGACCTGGTTCATCAATGTTCCTCAATCAACGTTGAGGGCTAGTCTAGTGAACCCATCTATGCTGAGAGACTTTGGGAGCGTCTGGGTGACACCCAATCCCTGAGATCTGGAGTAATACTGTTGCCCCATGCCGCAAATGCAATCCGTGTAGATGGCTTTTGATTTAGGATGAGCTAAACCCAGCTACGATTTTTTGTTCATTGCATTTTTCGGCTCTGAACTGCCAAAAAAACTCAAAAAAGGCCTAGTCTTGGCTTCGCGGCCAAGGACAAGAAATGCCCTCACTGCAAGCAGATGATGCCCCAGCCACTAGACAAACTGAGCAGTGCTGAGCTGTTCTTGATGTTCGGGGGTTGTACCGGGACCATCATGGGGTTGATAGGCTATGACTCCAATGATCAAAAATATCCACCAGCCACTTTGCGCGCGTCACTGTCTTTCCACAACAAATCAGTAGTGGAGCGGCTGGTTTATTTCACTGGAAGTAAAAACTTCGCAAGATTTACCTGGCTGAACCAAAGGTATAAGATGCTATAAGTATGCTCAAGGGCATGAAGCATTTAATCGGTGCTGGAATTTCCATGCGGGCACTTTATCAAGCAAAAGATTAGCACATAAATGCAAATGATGGTTGGTTGGAACTAGGTTTGAATTGAGATTGCCACGGCCTCGTCGAACTCTGCATGATACTTTGAGTTGCTAGGAGGTGCTTGACTGAGCTACAAAAAACCAGGCCACCTGTCAAAAAACATCAGAATGAGTTGTATGTAAGGATGCTCATCCAATGACTCAAGATACCCAAGCCAAAGGTGATTTAATCATCAACATGATATGCCCGTACCGAGGCGATTTTGTGGGCCTCCCGAATTCCACGAATCTTTTTTTTGGCGGTGTTTTATCATGCTCGTTGTGTTGAACTGGGCCACAATCAACGTTTTTTTCCTGATGAACACGATATTGTATGAGATTTGATTAATTAATGTATATAATTATTGGTTGAACCCCCGTTGTACCCCATTCTGCTTCCGGATGAAACGTGTTTTGATTCTTTCCATCTTGATCATGTCACAAGAAAAACACTACCGTAGAAAACAATCAGTTCCCGGTTCTATATCTCCATTCTTTCCCGTGTTTTTGCCCGTTACATTCCATTCTTCAGGCTATTGCTTCCCCAGTTAAAAGTTGGTTTACCGCCTCCACATCCTCCACTAAGTACTTCGATATATCTATCATAAACCCAACAGTTCTTTTTAGTTATGTTTTCCACCTTAGCTAACATAAATCAGCTATAAATCCCATCAAATGCCCATTTTTGCTGGTTAAATATGGTGAAACTACCATGTTCCTATGGGTTTTGCACGTTTTTTGCCACGAAAAGAACGGCGACCGCGAAGCAACCGCCCTTCTGCGCCCTCGACAAAGGTTGGACGCCTTCGCGAAGGAGCTGAGCGACGACGTCTTCGTGGCCAAGATGGATGGCAAGTTGAACGACGCTGAGACGGCAGCTGCTGGTGAGTAATGGTTACTGTAATGCTTAATATATGGTTAATATATGGTTAATCTATGGTGAATCTATGGTGAATCTATGGTGAATCTATGGTGAACTATGATTAATGATGATTAATGATGGTTACTGATGGTTAATAATGGTTGATGATGGTTAATAGTGATCATTAATGATGACGAATAGTGGTTCATGATAGTTAATGATGTTTAATGATGGTTTATGTTGGTAAAACAGTGCCATAAACCATCCCCAATGACTAACTATTTTTATAGGTGCTATTTTCTCCATTCCCAGTCATGGGTGGTTTATGGCATTTTTTTAAACAACATTAAGGTTATTTATGGTTAATAGTCTAGTGGTTAACTGTACTGGTGAATGACGCTGATAAATGGTTACTCATAGTGATTCATACCGGTTGATGATGGTGATTAGTGGTGATTAATTGCTAATCATTGTCATTAATGAATGGAATCTGATTGGTGGTTTGGAACTTTTTTTATTGTTCATATATTGGGAATAATCATCCCAACTGACTAATATGTTTCAGAGGGGTTGAAACCACCAACCAGGAATATAATGGAATCACCCTTCGGCAGTAGACAGGAAATCCCCTTAATAAATGAACATTTACATGGGGAAATCATTTACACACTCGGGATTTTCCATTGTCATGTTTGATTGCCAGAGGGTACCACTTCAAAGAAGGCTAGGTTTGAACCAGAGATGGCCAGACAGCCTCATTGCTGGTTGTTCAATAGCGAGGCACACCCATTTTTCCCACCATGAACGGGCTAAAATAGTCCGAAAGCGACCCTGAAGACTCTTGCTCATTTAAGACCATCATGTTGGCTGCAAATTCCCATTCAAGTTGGTTGATATCGCAGCGTTTGCTGGGCAGATCCTAACATTTCGGCATCAAACATCCCAATTCTCCTTAGGCAAAAATCTGTCCAAATCTTGGGCTGAACATTTTAACGTTTTGGCCGCAGTTTTGCTGGTTGAATCCCATTTCTGGTGGATTGCATAACCATTTGCAAGCTGATTCCAATCATCCATTGCATGTCAGGGTAAGCCCGCAGATGCCAAGAAGGGAGGTAATGCCATGGGCCAAAGGCCAAGGACACCTCCAGCCTTGCACCGATGGCGCTGTTTCCTAGCCTTTCAAAGCTGGGCTTGAGACAGTGAAGGCACCGTCACACGTGGAAGACTACTGGTGACATGGCTGCTGTCAGTTGTGCTCGCCTTGAGCATCCTTTGAAGGAAAATCCCGCAGTCTCCACTCCTGTTCCGACTTGGGAGAGCTTTCGGCCGTCACGAGTGTTGGTTGACAAATGCTTCTTGCTTTGCAGTCAGTGACTATTGCAAGTGCAGCCACGTTGGGAAGTTTGTACAGCTAGTTACTCGTTCAACATTCTTTGGCGGTATACTTCACTTCATTAAACGATCTGATTCTGAACCGCCACAAGCCCATTTCGGTCTGTCAAGCAATTTGTTTCTGCATAAAATAGCCCGTGTTGATTTATTAAACAGCCATTTATCATTTATTCATGAAATCGTCATATGAGTAGTGACCAAAACCGCTGTTGATTGGTTTTCCACAGGGGATCATATTGCCCGCTTCAGCGGGAGTCCATTTTGCCAATCCGGTTCGTCACCAGGGTGCGGACAGGGCTGACATACTTGGTGGGTCAACTGGTCAACTTATCAAGCGGATTGCAGGATAGGTCTAGTTCGTCCAGTTGCAACTGGGGTTCTCATCCACTTTTGGTTCCTGTGGTGAAGCACCAAGAAGAGTTTTGAACACTGATCAGGTTGATGATTTTTCACCTTCCGAATGGGAAATCAATGGAAATCAACTTGAAATGGGGAATATTTTTTTGGTACATGTTTTCTTTTTCGGGTCTTCCTAGATCGCCAATCCAAGTAGAACACCCCAAGCTGACTGGTTGATAAACTGCTTCAAGCATCAAATGTGGTGTTTTAGTGGGGATTTAAGCATCAAAATTCAAGGGCTTGTCAATTCCTAATTTTTTGGGTTTCCTAAAATGGGGGATCCCCAAAATGGATCAACATGGATGGTTGGTTGGTTGATAATGGAAAATCCAACTAAACTGGATGATTTGGGGGTACCCCAATGACTTAGGAAACCTTCAAATCCACAGTTTATGATGCTCCAAATCCTGGCCCCATTGCCATTGCCTCGCCATTGCCTTGCCACGTGCAAGGACTTGCCGGTGAGTGGCTTTAAAGTGAAGGCTGCAGGGGGGATGATGGATGTGGTTCCAGGAGGCGGTCCTGGAATGTCCTGGAATGTCCTGGAAACATGTGGGTTTCACCGGCAAAAAATGGGATTCAACCAGCAACATGGTGATTTTGACCAAGAATGAGGGTCATACTGGGTACAATGGAGGTGATCTATAAATCTCAACATTGTTTTGTCCATACAATTGGGATTTTGTGGCAATCTGAACGGAGAAGATGGTGACAAACAACTGCTTTTTTTGGGCAATTTGGTGGATTAGATCGCCATAGGCAACAACAGTTTCAATCTGTTTTGGGGGATGGACTTGCCACATCAGACCCACTGAAAGTTCGTTGCGAACTTGGCAGGGAGGACACCATGAAGCAATGGAAGTTCCTTGTAGATGATATGTCTTCTGATGGCAGTGTAACATGTATTCAAATGTATTCAATGTATATATTCCACCAGATGTTGAACATGGGGCTTTCCCAATGCCATGGCCGCAATGGGGAGGGCAAACCCCATCCATTTAGGGGTGATCATCACTCTTAGCTTGCCACGTTGAAAAGTCGTGCATATGGTTGATGTATTGCAAGCACACTCGTATCGCCCTGTATCGCCTGTATCCCTTAGTCGGGTGCTCTTGTCTTGAAACAGCATTTAGCCATGGTTTCCAAACCCTGCAAGTTTTCGCATGATCACCACCAAACGGACCATAAAATGGGGACCGTGCAGATGCCAAGATGGGCATGGGTCAAAGATGATGTTTCTCCAATACTTGAGATATGAACATCCCAACTAGTAGCCAAACCCTGACATGGAAACCATGATTTTAATCGGAGCGTGACTCATAGTGAGATCCTCTATTTTAAGTTTCGCTCACGTGTGGATCTTTTTAAGGGAAAATCTTAAGCAAAAACCGGGGTTTCTCATTAGATAAAGAGGTTTCCGGCAAATGTTCCCATGAGAACTGGCCTTTTGTGGCCTAGTGAGGTGTTGGTTGGACCGTGGTGGGTGCACCTTGCATCTTTCACTGAAGTCAACCTTGATGACTGGTAGGTTTCCGTGGGGCGATTTTGAAGTAGAGAGGAATTAGTCTCTCCATATCCCATAGGATCCATGGTGCTGCCATAATATGCCATATTAATGGTAACATTTACCATTCATATACCCCAGTCATGCTAGCTATACCAGCACCATGGATCCATAATAGGTATCCTTGAAATCTCCCATGGATGTTGTTTTCCATTGTGATACCCATTACGGGGACTTTCCAGCCATGTTAGATTGACAATGACTGACATGGCTAAATACTTAATGGGATGCACATTTACTAAGGGGGAATGTTAATGGGATTTACCATTTAGCTCAATTTAGCTCATTATATTCCACTAAATCATGCAAAATCCCATTAACATTCCCCCTTAGTTCAAGCGCATCGCCATGCTTCGGGTGCGCCAGGGCTACCCCACGCTCTTCTTTATCGAAGCGGGGCAGAAGGCCGGCCCTCGTGATGCTAATCGCAACTGAAAAAATGGATCGCAAACCTGACATGTTTTTAGGGAAAATGATGATCAAACCTACAATGTGGGGCCCCCCAGTTATAAGATGGTTTATAAACCCTATGAATACTATAGTTATAGGTTATAGGTACCATAAACCATAGTTATTGGAGTTATATTATAAACCAACTTAGCTATCTAGGGGGCCCCACTTTGTAGGATTTTCAGGGTAATTATCCCATTTTCAAATAAACCCACGTGGGTTGAATGAATGATTTTGCAACTTCGTCACACCAGAAAAGATGATCAAAACGATGTGAATGTGAATCAATATATTCTCATCAATAGCCAATTCATGAACCAATACTGTAATATATTGGGGAGATGGCTGATATGTCAGCACTGCGTTGGCTCGACAGTTGGATATGTCAATCCCAAAAAAATGCGGTCAGTTTTTAAGTTCCCTGGCCCTGGCCACTAAAAACATCACTTGCAGATTACTGTATCACTTGTTATCTACATAATTTTGTAAACACACAAAATAAACCTACCATTTGGGGATGGTTTTATAAAACCCATTTATGGATATTTATGGTGACTTTGGGGATGGTTTATGATTGGGCTCTCCCCTACTATTCAACATCTCCAATGTGACTGACCTTAATTCAGGTATAAATCCAATATGTACAAACCAAGGTTTCGTTGGTGTTGTTTTTAATTCCTCTCCAGTGATAGGCCATAGCAGTCAAATCATCATAAATCATAGCAAGCCATGGGCCATGGATTCCATAGCAAGCTGTTAGAAAATGTGTAATTCCCAGTTGCTACGTTTTTCTGCGGATCCGGTGGCAAGCCTGAGATACCATGCGTTGGCTCATTGGCTCATTGGCTCATATGGTCCTGGATCTATGGGATCTGTGGGATGATGCACTCCCCACTCTTCACAGATTTCCTCTACCCTCCGGTAAACTAACATAGCTATTGAAAATGGCCATTTATAGTGGATTTTCCCATAAAAAAAGGTGATTTTCCATAGCTATGTTAAATTACCAGAGGGTAAGCACTCCCCAAAGGCCAAGGTTATGCCCGAACTTTGGGTGCTGCTCAGTGCT
The DNA here is from genome assembly GCA_947184155.2 of Cladocopium goreaui. Classification (NCBI taxonomy): domain Eukaryota; class Dinophyceae; order Suessiales; family Symbiodiniaceae; genus Cladocopium; species Cladocopium goreaui. The sequence goes on from CAMXCT020005279.1 coordinate 411,818, forward strand.
CCACCATTCGTAAGAAGCTCCAGTTTGTGGCGGGTCTCGTTCCACCAAAAGTTGAACCAAGTGAAACTTAGCAATACTAAGTAGGGGGCCTTGCCGAACGACCATGGTAACTAGTTGATTCATGTTGACTGTTTTTCCCAGCATATCTGGATTGTCATCCCATCCTTACTGGTTGAATCCCCATTATAAATCATCATAAGAGGTGGTGTCCCCCCATTTATGCTTGTTGCTCTATAAAACATCCATATAACTAGTTCGAAAGAAACCAACTGGAGAATAACAATAGGTTTTGCCTAGTTAAGTGCCCACCAACTTAGCCAACTCATTCCCATTTAGTCACCATGAAATCATCTTAAATCATCATTAAATCACCAACTAAGTTCCATTTCATCACCATTGAGTCACCGTTAAATCAAGAGAATGCTGTTAAATCACCATTTTTCGGCTGGGTTTTGTCACCTCGAAACCGTGAAAAGCCCATGAGGAGCCCAGCTTTCAACAGATCGGCAGCAACGCACTACACGCCATGCGTCGTTTCATGGAGTCCCTCGGCGGAGGCACCCCCTTTGGGGGTGGACCGTCACACATTAGTCTGAAATTTCTAGAAATGTCCAATGGATCATGATAATAATAATGGTGGTAAACAATGGGAATATATGATGAATAATGGGAATATATGATAATAATAATGGTGGTAATCAATGATATGATCATGAACGTATGATGAATAATGGGCATATATATATATGTATATATGGGAAATAATATAAATAATGGTGGTAAACCATCAAGAATAATGGGGCTCATATGAGTTTATCATAAATGGGGATGATACTCTTGGTTAGCAATGGGAAATCCCCGAAGTATATGGAGGTTTAATGGGAATATCAACTTCTCAATGACTAAGTGGGGCCCCCGGACGATATCTACGTTGGTGCAATTAACTCCAATAACTATGGTTTATGATACTTAAATACAACTATAGTCTGATTAGTGGGATTTGGTGCGGTTTATAAACCAACTTGTAACTGGGGGGGCCCACATTGTATGGGCGCATCTATTTGCCCACTCCAAACTTGGTATTATTGAATGGTTTGTTTTGAATGATGTGTTGATGGGTTAGTTTCTGTTAGTTTCTGGCATTCAATGGGTCGGAAGGATGTGGTGGTTGAAATTATGCAGTCAACCCAAGAGTGAACAATGCCGAAGTTTATGTGTGTGTGTTTTCTTGGTACCAGCTGTGGCTATGAGTGTTTAAACACCTGGAATACACAATACGTATGAGTCCAGCAACACAGAGAATATAGGGCTTGACAAACAAAAATAAAAATAAAAACAAAACCAGAGCAAACAAAAAAACACACAAAACCAAAACCAAGGAAGAAACAAACAAAAAAAACAAAAGAAACAAACACTGAGGAACATGCAGGTTTTGATTTTCTTATTTATTTATTTATTTTTCTTGTTATTCTTTTTGTTTTTTTCTGGTGATTCTTTCTGTCGATTTGTTTTTTTTGTGATTCTGTTTTCTTTTTATTTATTTTTGCTAAAATCAACTTTCTCTGTTCTACACGGGGTCATAACACAATACCCAGTGTTAGTGTAAAGCCTAAACATGTGTGGTATGGGATGTTCATGGGCCGATTTCGAGCCACAAAGGGCTTTTCAAGAAACTTGGGAATCCTCATGGTGAACGTGACATAGCGACACCCCATTTTACTGAAATATTTACAGGTTTCACTGAAATATTCCACTGGTAATCACATCAGTTCATTTGGACATCTCATCATATCTCATCATACCTCATCATATCTAATCATATCCCATCATATTTAACCCAATAACCAGCCATCATATGAACATGTTTGCATAACCACATCAGTTCATCTTCCACTGAAATATTTTGCCCAAAGATTCCAGCTGTGAAAAGTGCCTCTTGATATGAGTTTCAGTTGGTTTTTTCAGGGCCCTATTTGCTGGTCACGCTTTATGAATGTGGATTAGTGGGGGTATTCTTACCTAGCTGTAAATGGATGATGCATACCAATGGTACATACCGTACCATACAATAATATAATATATCTATATATATATACAGTATATATTATATATGTAAATATATGTAAACATATTGTTTGAATCCATTGCATGCATACATTTTTATTTATATATAAATATATCTATTTTTAAATATACAGACACAGGAACCTGGACTCTGGAGCCCTGCCATACATGAATTGTCTTGTGATATCGCAATCCCACCTCCCTAATGTTAAAACGGCCCCATGAGGGACCCAATTGGCCCCAGTCATGAAATACTCAGCCAAGGTTTGGAAGGGATACAGTATAAAAAAAGTATCTCGACGTATCTCAGAGTCGCTGTTTTTTGTCTTCGGGGAAGTCCGGTTCCAGCGACAAAAGTGGAGATATGTCACCTCTGGTTATAGCGGTGATGTCCCAACTTCTGGGGTGTAAATTTCACCATGGTACCCTCAACCCCAAGAAACCAACGTGCTCCCGCCGATCTCACGGCCAAGGGGCAAAGGTCGCTTGGTCGAGCGGGGTGATGGTCCCAGAACTAAGGAACTGACATTGGCGAAACTTGGGGATGGGTCAAAACATGTCAAAACCCGAGAACAAATGCATCTTTGTTTTGCCATTCACCAGCTACTTAAAGTACCTAGGGTACCAGAGTTTTGACCCAGACGGGATGATACTATGAAATTCATAGGAATTGTTTTTTTGTTAAACCAATAGTAACCCCATAACTGATGAAACCCGGATACTTATGGATACTATTGGTACGAGGCCTTCCTGTCATGGCATGATCTGGATGGATATGTCTGAACATGGGGTATACGGGTATACCCCCAAATTGCCGTCAAACAATGGGGAGCATTAGGTTTGTTCAGCCATCAAGTTTTTTGGGCAGGCCCATATGTCTTGATCGCTGGAAGTTCGCGAGAGACCATCCTCATTTTCCATATGAAAACGCACACTTGATCCATGGAAAGGTGTTTGGATGTGTATAGCTACGGGGAAATACATGTCGCACCTGGCTGAAAGTGATCTCGTTTTACTGAGAACATTTGAGAAGGAACTTTTGCCATGATCCGTTGGAAAGTGGAACCCTGGATAGACAGGGCTCCAACCCATTCCAGGTACATGATATCCACTTTATTTGGGGGAAAAGTGACTATTTTTAGTCTAAACAAGTCTAAACATCTAAACTCTAAACATCTACTCTGTATTCCCCGAAACCCCGAAACGTACCTGGTGGTTTTCCAGGAAGCAATTTTTCATTTTGGGGCACTTGGGGCCTCCTGTACGGTGGCAGCGGGTGCTAAAGTGCTGTCTCCCTTTGGAAAAACATTCACCGAAATGAGCAGATTTCATATTAAACCAGGGTTTCTGCATGGTGTTTGTTAAAGAGAGCGGAGTATATCAAAATCTATCTTACTCGAGGGGCCCTGTTACTGCTTGGACGTGCATCCCAGTTAAAAGGTGGTTTATATTACGCACTTACATGACTACTAATTAAATCTAATCAATGTAGATGTATATAATTTATTTATATTTATTACAATGTTTATACATATAGATATAGATATACATATCCCACGGATAATTGGCTAGACTATGGTGGTTAGCCACGCACCCCCAGGTCCCCATGGCTCCCCATGGCTCCGGAAGGAGGTAAACCTCTGAATCTCTGAGGACTTCTGAGACGTCAAGTGAAAGCCGAGCTGTGAGGCAGTGACAGCGAATTGTTTGGGCGGTTTTTTGTGATAATCTATTCATATAAGTTTTCATTAAAATTGTCTGGTTTGACTTTTATAGATATTTTATTGATGCTTCAATCTCAGGTACCATTCAAATTAACTAATTTTTAGGTGTGGACCACCTTTTTACCATTCCTGGAGCGAGAGAACAGCCGAAATTTTGTGGCGCAAGAGACGCCGACATCGTCAACTCGACCAAAAAGTCGACCAAAAACTGGCGATCCGACCGCTATGGCCATTGAAAAATGGGGAACATGCTGGTGAAGCAGTCTAGATTTAGGGTGTTCTCCCCAAATTCTCAGACAAGTCGTCAAGTCTCAAAAGAACCGCGTTTTTTTTTCCCAAGATATGATCCTTTGAAAGGGCAACATCATGAAGCAAGTTGATAAACAGGTGCAAGTTTGAGACATACCCAGACTGATTGCACTTTCGGCGCAGGTCGTCGACCACACAAAAATTGGGGAAAAAAACTATAGCTGTAGCTTTGACTTGATGATTTTGCTTTCTGATCTTTCTGGTAATCTAACCTGGCACTAGAAAATGACCTACAGATGGCCATTGCGAAGCGAACAGGGAACTCGCCGCCATTTGGCTCAGCTGTGCCACACCTGGCCGAGAGGACCATAAAAGGATTCCTAGCTCCTTTCATTTCAGGACGCCGGGTGCCGGCGGGTGCCTTGGGGTATTAACCTTCGGTAATCAACCATGGGAGGCTGGAAAATCTACGAAGTAAATGGAGGTTGTTTCATGGACAAATCAACTGTAAACCACGGATTTTCATGGATTTTCCATTGCCGTTTGATCACTCCAGGGTAACCGTGGGATGTAACCACCAGGTATAGTTTAGATGGGTGCGGAAGTGAGAAATGGGATGATTCGCAAGGTGGATCCAGGGCAGTCCCCTGAGGCCTTTAACTTCTCAGTAGGACCTCAAAGAACATCACCATGAGTAATGGCTACAAGACAGCCCACTTGGTTGATGAGTTCGGAAGTTATGCTGTCCTTTATCTACCGGGGTTTATCCAAAAAAAACCATGGGCTGGCAATCCGGTGGCACGGTGGCAGTTCCACAAACTCCACCCATCAATGGAGAGCTATCAACAAAATCAAAGCTTGACGCGCCACATGTTTGGGTAAACGGCAGGTGAAGGAGGATGAATGTATTTTTTGCAACTTTGATGTTACATGGTCTAACTAGCTACGAATTGACATGTTGTTTCTATCCCTCAATGTGGTGCCCCCCGGATGTGTTTGCAGGAACTAGTTCGTCATATCTACCATAAACCCCGCAATTCGATACAATTTGCTTAGTTATATTGATCAACTTAGCTATCTTGGATGCCGCCTCACATGGTAGCGATGTTGTTCCAAAGCGGCAGGACTCATCACGATGGGCTGGGGCGGCTGTGGCAAGGATTGGGGTGCTGGACAAGACTGGAGCGGCATGGGCGGAATGGGCGGTGGAATGGGCGGAATGGGCGGTGGAATGGGTGGAATGGGCGGTGGCATGGGTGATATGAGTGGCGGTGGTAAAGGCATGGGCATGGGCAAAGGTGCCATGGGCATGGGCAAGGGCTATGGAGGTTGTGGAAAGGGCGGAGGAGCCGGTGGCCAGTGGGGCGGCTGCGGAGTTGCTTGCTGGAAATCCACAGATAGATCCAAGCATTGAAAACGACCATGGCCCAGAAAACTAGATTGAATGGTCATTTGTTTTTTTCCCAGTGAAGATCCAGACGTGGAAACAAACTTCCAAGCTGACACAGTAAAGCCATCAAGTTGTCCTTCTCCATCCACGTTTTACGAAAAATCTGCACGGACCAAAACGTTTCTGTTAGCCTCGAAGTGGGTCTTTTTGGCAGCTACTTGGAGGATTGTCTCAGGGGGTTTATCTTAACATAGCTATAGAGAATCACAGTTTTTTTGAGGTGAAGATATGGTATCGATGGTGTCCCAGTTCGCGAGGTTTATAGTTGGATGGGACTTTTACTTCTGTCGAACTTTTGATGGTGCAAAACACAAAACCAACAGTTTCTGACTCAGAACTAGGGGGGCACTTGCAGCTCGCGGATCTTCCAACCATTATATATATCATATTAATGTGGGTAAAACCATGCCATAAACCACCCATGACTGGGAATGGTTTATAGCACCTATAGACATGGTGACTCATTGCCAGAGGCAGACACCAAAGGGCTCCACTGTGGTTTGCATATGTCTGCATCAATGATGTTGGACTACAGCATTGTTCTATCCACATTATATCATATTAATATCCCCATCAAATCCTCATGATATTGATGGTTTTCCAAAGCTTTCCCCATCAAGTTGTCTCATTTCGGCTCCTGAATTTCCCTTACGTCAAACCATCCCCGATCGGAACTCTCCAATGGATCCTATGAGTTGATCCCCCAACAAAAGCCAGGGAGCTCTCTGAGGTTTAGCTGTCCATAATCCCAGCCATAAAATCATAAATACCCCCTTTAACAAAGGGAGGCGGCTTGCTGTTTTCAGCCAGGTTTGGCAGCCCATGTTCAACGCCATGATGATGTCCATGATGGGCAAAGGCTCCGGGAAGAACGGCCTGCGGAACTTCACCACGGACCGCAAGGTCTGGGTCTCCGGAATGCCGGCCGACAATGCGAGCAAGGAGGTCAACATGAAGTTGAAGGAGCTGGGGCGCTATTGTAACAATGGGAGAACAGCCGAAGATCATGGGATAGTGGAATAGAAATATATAGAAATAATCAAACTATAGCATTCTGGTTGGTGGTGACTGGAACATGAATTTGATGTTCCTTTTCATAATTTCATATATGGGATGTCATCCTTCCCATTGACGAACTCCATCATTTTGCAAGATGGGCACATTGCACCACCAACCAGTTTTTTTGTATAGTCCGGGACCCGGGATTTGCTGAGTCCATGAGTTTGGGGGGAGTCCTCTTCAGCAAATGCCGTACGGTAGTAAGGGTGGTTGGTGTGGCCAATTTCTATTGAAAATCTGGGTTTATAGTGTTTTGCTGTTTTTCTGAGATTTTGTTATTTCCAGCGTTGCCTACAGTAACCCAACATCGCAACAGAAAGGCCATTTGATAGATGATGTTCCTATGAAAACCTACAAAGAAAAACATATCACAGCCAGCCATGCTTACGGAGAATACTAGGTTTTTGTGAACATGAAGTTGAAGGAGAACAGTTGGGTTGCACCGTCGCCACCTCACATGTTGGAGTTGGACTAGGAAGTGGCTCATATCCGGAGCGCGCACCCACACACACACACGTACAGCAAACCATAGCAAACCCAAATAGATAGAAAAGCAACATCATCCTAAAAGAGCGCTAAAATGATATAAATTAAGTACATACGTTTCTATTTTTTGGAGATTACTCCCTCTCTCTCTATATAGAAATAACATATCGCACATTTATATGTATACATATATATATATATATACATACACCAACTGATGTATTGCCAGTTGCGCGTGTAGAGCCGTATATCTACTAGGTTGCAACCAGGAACCAACGGCTTGGACGTTTTTTTCAACAGCTGACAGAAGGGAAGTGAATGCAAATATCTACAGTATCAAATGGGGACGGGTCAAGACCTATTAGTACTGTATTTGAGGGGATGAACATCCCTTTACCAACTATTTCAGGGTTCACCATTGAATTTCTTGAAATTGAAGGAGATGAAAGAGATCATTGGTGTTGCGGTTATGATGAATCATGAAGTTGGATAAGTATGGATAAGTTAGAATTGATGTTTGATTCAAGGAACGCTGTGGGGATGGTGTTGGATGGTTGGGTGCTTCGGCCGGGTTATATCCCTTTGTTACATTTGTTTCTATTTGTCCAGATGTTGATGTGCCATTGCTAATTTGTGCTATTTTAGATGATGACCATGTTACCATCTTGTTATTTAACAGAGCCATATGGAAAATCACCATTTTTAATAGGTAAGGCATCTATAAATGGGCCATCTATACCATGGCTATGTTAAATAACCAGAGGGTAGGTGGAAGATGATCCCAGTCGATGATTCCTTGGCAAACTTTGGGTGGTGAATGGATTGAAGTGATCCATGAAGTCAGCAGACAACTTCGAATATCCAGTTGTTGCGTGGTTTCGTACTGGGTCAACTATATATATATATATATTATATCCATGAAAGCTATCTTCTGTGGGAATTTCAAGACCCTAAAATCGAGGTACTGTATCATATAAGACCATATTTTGTGGGAATATTCCCTTACATGAGCCCTTATACAGGCCCTATATATGGTCTAATTATGTCTAATTTAGGTTCCTGAAAGGGCCCCTGATAACTCCCAACTCCCATGGAGGTTTTTTAAGGCCAATCGCTTGACAAGCCGCACTGCTTGATGGTTTCAATGTGAGAAACAACCAATCCAAATTGTCACTTCTTTCACGGTTCTTGGAGCCCCAGCATATGGTTGTGGATCAATACCTACACAATTTGTTGGGGGATGAATAAGATGAATATCAATTTACTCTTGCTATTTTGATGTTTCGGGGAACAGGCTTTACGAGTGGCTTTTTCCTGTGGGGACGGCGCCGCCCAGGAGCACATGTCGACCGCCGGGGTGCCATGCCTCTATGCCGAGATTGGCAAGAGCGGCACCGGAGGCGCCGCCTACAAGCGCCACGGCGGGAGCATATGGGCGAAATGCCGATGAGACCCCCAGATCCACATCAAAACACCATAAGAACCATAAAACCAAGATAAGCCGAGATGGCCGATGATCAAACGTGGCTGGCTGGAATATCCCAGCAATTTAGTTCGATGATTTTCCCAGCGATGTGGATTTCCCAGCTAGCCATGTTTAATTACCCATCCGGGTATTCGTTGGATGGTTAACTCCCCATTTCGCATGGTAAATCCCCATGATACTCCCGTGATATCATCGCTTCTGCTAGTTATAGTTCAATCCAGCATGTTTGATGACACCAGAGGCTATTTCCATTCTGAATCACCATCATCACCATGATCATCATGATGATGATGATGATGATGATGATCATGATCATGATCATCATCATCATCATGCCATTGATTCACCACTAATAATAATAGTCATCATCATCACCACCATTATCATGCCATTTATGCATCATCATCATCATCATCATCATCATCATTTTGCCGTTGATTCACCACTAATAATAATAGTCATCATCATCACCATCATCATCATCATGCCATTTATGCATCATCATCATAATAATAATAATCATCATCATCATGCCTTTTGTTCACCACTAAAAATAATAATCATCATCACCATCACCACCATCATCATCATCATAATCATCATCACCTTCTTCATCATCATCATCATCAGCATCATCATGCCATTTATTCACCACTATGATAAACATCATCACCACCATCACCATCATAATCATCATCATCATCATCATCAACATTATCATCATCATCATCACCATCATCATCATCATCAACATTATCATCATCATCACCATCATCATCATCATCATCATCAATATCACCATCATAATCATCACCATCATAATCATCACCATCATCATCACAATCATCATCATCACCATCATCATCACCATCATCATCATCATCATCACCATCATCATCAATCACCATCATCATCATCACCATCAACACCATCAACACCATCATCATCATCATCATCACCATCATCATCATCATAATCATCATCATCATCACCATCATCATCATCATCACCATCATCACTCATCATCATCATCATCACCATCATCATAATAATCACCATCATCATCAATCACCATCATCATCATCACCATCATCATCATCATCACTATCATCATCATCATCACCAACATCATCATCATCATCATCATCATCACCATCATCATCATCATCATGATCACCATCATCATCATCACCATCATCATCATCATCACCATCATCATCAATCACCATCATCATCATCACCATCATCAATCATCATCATCATAATCATCATCACCATCATCATCATCATAATCATCATCATCATCACCGTCATCATCATCACCATCATCATCATAATCATCATCACCATCATCATCATCACAATCATCATCATCACCATCATCACTCATCACCATCACCATCATCATTATCATTACCACCATCATCACCATCATCATCACCATCATCATCATCATCACCATCATCATCATTATCATCACCATCATCATCATCATAATCATCACCATCATCACCATTATCATCATCACCATCATCATCATCACCATCATCATCATCATCACTATCATCATCATCATCATCACCATCATCATAACATAATCATCATCACCTTCACCATCATCATCATCATCATAATCATCATCATCATCACCACCATCATTATCATCATCATCATCATAATCATCACCATCATTATCATCATCACCATCATTATCATTATCACCATCATCATCATCATCACCATCATCATCATTATAATCACCATCATCATCAATCACCATCATCATCATCATCATCACCATCATCATCATCACTATCATCATCATCACCAACATCATCATCATAATCATCACCATCATCATCATCACCATCATCATCATCACCATCATCATCATCATCACCATCATCATCAATCACCATCATCATCATCATCATCACCATCATCAATCATCATCATCATCACCATCATCATCATCATCATAATCATCATCATCACCATCATCAATCATCACCATCACCATCATCATCATCACCATCATCATCATCACCATCATCATCATCACCATCACCATCATCATCATAATCATCATCATCACCATCATCATCACCATCATCATCATCATAATCATCATCATCATCACCATCAACATCATCATAATCATCATCACCATCATCATGATCATCATCACCATCATCATCATCATCACCATCATCATCATCATCAATATCACCATCATAATCATCACCATCATCATCACCATCATCATCACAATCATCATCATCACCATCATCATCACCATCATCATCATCATCACCATCATCATCATCACCATCATCATCATCACCATCATCATCATCACCATCATCATCATGATCACCATCATCATCATAATCACCATCATCACCATCATCACCATCATCATCATCATCACCATCATCATCATCACCATCATCATAATCATCTTCATCACCATCATCATCATAATCATCATCATCACCACCATCATCATCATGATCATCATCATCATCATAATCATCATCATCACAATCATCATCATAATCATCATCATCATCATCAATCACCATCATCATAATCATCTTCATCACCACCATCATCATAATCATCATCATCACCACCATCATCATCATCATAATCATCATCAATCACCATCATCACCACCATCACCATCATAATCATCATCAGCACCATCATCAATCATCAATCATCATCATCATAATCATCATCATCACCATCATCATCATCATCAGCATCATCATCATCACCGTCATCATCATCACCATCACCGTCATCATCATCATCATCATAATCACCATCATCATCATCATAATCATCATCATCACCATCATCAATCATAATCATCATCATCATCATCACCATCATCATCATCATCATCACCATCATCATCATCACCATCATCATCATCACCATCACCATCATCATCACCATCATCATCATCATAATCATCATCACCACCATCATCACCATCATCATCATCATAATCATCATTATAATCACCATCATCATCATCACCATCATCATCACCATCATCATCACCATCATCATCATCATCATCACTATCATCATCATCATCACCTTTATCATCATCATAATCATCATCACCTTCACCATCATCATCATCATCATCATAATCATCATCATCACCATCAGCATCATCATCACCATCATCATCATCATCATCACCATCATCATCATCACCATCATCATCATCATCACCATCATCATCATCATCACCATCATCATCATAATCATCATCATCATAATCATCACCATCATCACCATCATCATCATCATCATCACCATCATCAATCATCATCATCATCACCATCATCATCATTATAATCACCATCATCATCAATCACCATCATCATCATAATCATCATCATCACCATCATCATCATCATAATCATCATCATCACAATCACAATCACCATCATCATCATCACCATCATCATCATCACCATCATCATCATCACCATCACCATCATCATCATAATCATCATCATCATCATAATCATCATCATCACCATCATCATCATCACCATCATCATCATAATCATCATCATCATCATCACCATCATCATCATCACCATCATCATCATCACCATCATCATCATCATCACTATCATCATCATCATCACCATCATCATAACATAATCATCATCACCTTCACCATCATCATCATCATCATAATCATCATCATCATCACCACCATCATTATCATCATCATCATCATAATCATCACCATCATTATCATTATCATCATCACCATCATTATCATTATCACCATCATCATCATCACCATCATTATCATCATCACCATCATCATCATCATCATCATCATCACCATCATCATCATCATCATCATCAACCATTCTTAAGGACTGCTAACCCTTTCCAATCATGGGAAACCCTTTCCATGGCACACCACTGCTGGTCCCCCCCGTTTCGAGGTCGAACTCGGAAGCCATGACCGCCTGCGCTGCCCTGAATGGTTCCCAGTTCGAGGGCGTGACGTTGGTGTGCCTGGGTGAGATGGTAACGCCATGGGAATTGGTGGATTTCACCTAAAAAAAAAAGATGGGACCTGGTGGGATTTGAATGGAGAAATCATGGAGTTGTTCTGGTGGATGGGTTTAACATGTTTTAATGGTGTTAAATGGGATGTGAATGGAGAAATCGTGGGTCAACCTTGGTTAGATACGAACTAGTACTGTAATCTTTTGGTTCAAAGTGGTAAAACGTACTAGCCAGCTAAAACTAAGACTTTTTGGCAGGTACCCAAGATCCACCATGGGAATTGGTAGATGGATTTCACTCATTTTGTAACGTTAAATGATATGTTCATAGGGGAAATCATGGGTATACAAACTAATGACAATCACAAGATGCATGATTAATAAACTATTTATTGCGGAATGGTCATTGATGCATTCACGGAGATTTGTGATGTATATAGCGCATTAAAACTACGATATTCATGTTCATACCTTGTAAAACCATGGAACAGATGGATTCAGTGGGATGGATGCCCTTCGCCCGATCGACACCTTTTTTTGGGTTTCCCCGCAGAAACCAATCCACTCACAGATCTCACCTTTTTTCAGACCTTTTTTGAAATGGTGGATGTTTTAGGTATAAAAACTTGAACCGTGAGCATCCCAGGTGTGAAATGTGGGGTGCCAAGAAGACACCTCCCGCCTCCGTTTGAGTCTCGTGTGAAAGATCCGCAGTACAGGGCCCTTGGCCCTGCAAAGTCCCTTAGATTTCCTCGATGTCTTGGGCACCCAACTGAGGGAGGCAATTGGTCCCTGGCCACTGTGCTAGGGTCGCCGGAGATCGGAAAGCATCCGATCGTTCTATGAGGAAAAAAACAACTAGAAAGCGAGGGGCTCCAAAGTCACAAACTCCAGAAGACAGGATGAATTGTTATAGGGACGATTAGTGGATGGGAGCCCACTTTTTTGCTTTTCTGTTTCAGCAAGTATGTGTTGTTTTCATTCCTGTCGGGGGGAAGTAGGAGGAGAGGCCAAGGATGTCATCGTTCAGGACTAGAACAACGTTGGAGGGGTAGCTCAAACAAGACAAATCGTTTGCCAATGTTTGAAATGTTTTTGGCTTTCTTCGGGCGCGCATGGTACCTAACCTCAGGTAATTTAACATATCTATGGGAAATAATTAACCCATTCATAGATGATTTACTCCCAAGAATGGTGATTTTCGATAGCTGTGTTAAATTACCAAAGGGTAAAATGTGCAAACATGGTTGTTATTTGCAATTTTATGCATATCACAGAGTTTGGGGTTGCGCACAAGAAGGTATGGACACAGGATGACACAGGATTCCATGAAAACTGTTGGGATACTGTTGGGTTGCTTTATGTTTAAAAGAACGTACACTGCAATTTTCAGCTGCAATCCGGAGTGGGGACCCGCCGAATCTGACAGTCAGATGGTCACCGGCAGAAACGCATGCGGTGTGTGCTTAGAGATATGTGGTGGGCCAATGCCAAAAGATCACCCGACAATTGAAGCAGCCAATAGTGAACAAATATGAACCAATTATCTAAGCTGAATAGAACATGTCACGTGCCAGACATGTTACTTTTCCTCAAGTTTCAGAGCTGAATCCAATCCCCAGCCATGGACGCGTGGTTTTGCTGCAGCGATGACAACCCTTGGGCATGGTGCGGACATCAGAGTGGCTGTGGTGTGCGCAGAATCAAGACCACTGGTGCCTGGGTTGCCTGGGTTTTACTGGGGAAATGTTTCACATCCAGCTAAGAAATTGCGGAAATGGATTCTAATGGTATGAAGATTCGCAAGGTTTTTTTCCCGTGCCATGGCTCGCAAGGAAGCTGGAAGCCACGAAGCACATAATTCAGCCATTTCACAGGGGATTTGTTTTTTTTTGTATCTGCTATTTTTTTTCCCTCTTCAGGTGGTCCAAGATTTAAAATCCTGGGATTTCCTTGCCTTAAGGTGGCTACCAAAACCATGGCTATGACCAGTGGAGCCACAACCATGGCCAGAGCCACAGTCATGACCACAGTCATGACCACAGCCATGGCAGCCATGGCAGCCATGGCAGCCATGGCAGCCATGGTAGCCATGGCACGGGCCGTGTGGTGCCGCCACGGGTCGGCTTCAGCAAGGGCAGCGGAGCCGTTTCCGCGAAGGGAGCTGGGAGCGGAAAGGGCAAAGGAGCCGGTGGCAACTGGGGTGGTTGCGGTGTTCCTTGGAGTGAAAATTCGGGGGGATCTGTGGTTGAGTTGGAAGATGGGAGAATGGACTCATCTCGGAAGAGTGTTTTTGTTTGAGTTCAACATTGAAGGCCACACATTTGTTGGAGTTGTATTGATTTGTTGATCATCTTCGGAGGGGTGGTGGGCTTTCATGCAGATATCATTCAGATATATTATGGTGCCATTTTCCATTGAATTATACCCCCACTGATATCGATTTATCTTGATGGGTTCTCTACGTGTTTCATTGTTTTGTTCTTATTTGTTGATGATCCCCCCATGAAAATCCCTGAGCAAATCTATGTCAAATCGGTGCTCCGTTTTCTCAACTGCAATGTCACCCTCCATGTTTTTCCATGGGTTTTTCCCTATGTCCTGATCCCATGAAAATATCACCCAACAACCCAGCTCCATCCGAGGTTTTGCAGCCCATGTTCCACGCCATGATGTCCGTCCTCGCCAAGGGCTCCGGAAAGGCCGGAGGCGGCCTGCGCAGCTTCGCGCCAGAGCTCAGGGTATGGGTGGGCGGCTTGCCGCCCAACAACGTCAGCAAGGAGCTGAACATGAAATTGAAGGAGCACAGGGGGCACATCTTGGCACATCTTGGAGTTAATGAGTTAGTTATGTTTGGATATGTTTGGATCATTTGGATGTGTTTTTTGTGGCTAGATTCGTTGCTTTTTTTTTGCGTCCGATGTATCTGGAATTGGCGATCAGATCGGGGCCAGGCCGGGATGGTCCATGAAGTTAGAAGTTAGGATTGATGGTCCATTCATTTTAATCATAGATTAATTAATTACTGGTTGGTGGTTTCAATCATTTTTGGGATAATCCTTCCCATTGACGAATACTTTTCAAGATGGTTAAAACCACCAACCAGATTAGTATTAATTACGTTCCTTTGAGGGATGTATGAGTCATATGTTTCTGGTAAAAGATCATCCCACTAGTTCTGTTTTTCACCTGATTTCTGGTAAACCATCATGAGTTTTCTAGTGATATGTGACGGTTTGCCTGTTCCAGATGGTGATGTTCCATTATTGGATCACCAGAGGGCCTCGCTGGTGTGGTCAACACTGGGTCCAGCTTGTGCACCCGCACTGCCCATGTGTTATGGCATGGGGGAAGGAAAAAACACTGCGTAAGGTTTATGGGGAGGCGGTGAACCATCATGAACTCGATGTTTTTTTGCGAAGGGCGCCCAAATTTGCAATTACGAAGCGTACACCAGCAATGCCAGCAGCCCAAAGATCAGCCAGCTGGAAGGCAGGTGGTGACCCCCCCCCCAGTTAGAAGTTAATTAGATCATGAACCCATGGTGATGTTGGGGGATGTCCTGAGGGGTCCCCTTTTTTTTGATTCATCCCCAGATGTCATCACCAGAGTTTTTGTCAAGTCTGATCATTATTCTTGCCAGTGGCAAAGCTACTGTGATAATCCATAAAGCCTAAATTGATCTAAATAGTACTAAATAGATATCCTTTCAAACTGGTAGCTTTGTGAATATCAACCCCATGCCACAACCAACAAGTATTTTAAATGATGAGACTTATTATACCAGACGGGCCCCCATCTATGTTTTCCAAAGGGAAATGTTTGAACCCCTACATAGCCTGCTCTTGTGCACTTTATAAACCTACATAACCATACATAACCTACATGATACACTACTTTTACAAACATCTGGGGATGGGTCAAAATTTAAGCCCTCTGCGGTCATTGTTTTCAGTATAATTTAGTATTAACATGTATTAACCGACCATCTGATTATTGAGGTACCCAATTTTTTTTCACGAGTTGCTATGGTGCAGGAGCACATGTCCCTGGCCGGCGTCCCATGCCTCTTCGCAGAGATCGGCAAGAGTGGCACCGGGGGAGCAGCCTTCAAGAACCTCGGAGAAAAGCTGCGGAAGTCAGTTGGTTGAGTATAGGCATTTGATGGTATTTATAATGGCAAGATCATCCACCCTCTGGTAAATTAACATAGACCCTGGCAGATAGGGGTTGGAAGACTAGTTTCCATTAAACATTGGCTATTTTCGGGGTCTATGTTTATTTACCAGAGGGTATAATCATAAGAGGTATTTTTTCATGGCAATTACCCTCCAACTACTGGGATATAACCTGTTGGTTGATGATCATGGTCATTGAATCATTCGTATTTCATAGGGCTTTTAACAACTAAGATGTGGAGATAAAGTGCAACTGATAAATGATGGTTGGTTGATGATTGAGTTTGGGATGCGATGTTTTGCAGAAAACCCATGTTTTCTGGATGTACCAGCACCAAGTCCCAAAGTTGGAAATTCAAATCATTAAAACAAAAAGAATCTCACCCAAAGCTCAGTTTTCTATGTCATTGCCAGTTCAAGTTATTAAAACTCTATTTGGGAAATAACTGACCTATAATCCGAAACAATGGAATGTCTTCAGAATTCCGTTGCAATATATGAGGCAAAATGTAGCGACCTCACTGACCCACCAAGTCCCATAGATGATGATTTATACCATAGATGATGGTTTATAGATTATATACTTCCTGGTGATTTAACATTGCTTTGAAAATGACAAATTAAAGATGGTTTGCCTACGTAGTTTAAACAACTATGTTCAAAGGGTACAGAATCTGTATAAGTAAACACCAATAATTCATTATAATTATATATTAATTCATAGATATTATATAGTTAGAGAGAGAGAAGAGCATCACCCTATCCCCACAATGTTATTTCTCATATCTTTCAAGGTTGTGATGGTAATTTGTCCCGCATTTTCTCGCAAAACATACGCAGGGGGATGGGAAGTATATGACCAGGAGCGCGGTCCAATGGGATTTTAGAGCTTGGTAAAGAGAGCTTGGCAAATTACGGAATTTCTGATCATGGTACTTGAAAATCTAATAATTACTATAGATGATTCATTAAATCTGATGTAGATTGGCCTAGAATAATAGATCCCGAACATGAACAGATCCAATACTACACCTAATTCCTGGCGGGGTTTTCTCTACAAGAGACATGGTGGATTTAGGGCAATGTAACTACCAACTTTAAGGACAATGGGGGAAACGGACTATTTGGTCAACTGTATTGTTTGATTCAATGTTTTTCATATAATATGTTCCCCACCAAAGCAAACTCCATTCAGTTTCATTTGGCAATGTTTCGCTTGTGCATTTTTTCACGTGGTAAACCATGGTAAACCCACCGGAACAGACCCCAGTCCTCCCAAAACTTTATAGGAACAACCCGAACGGTGTAAATAGTCAATTGATTGGTTTGAGGAAATTTTACAGGAAGACCCCAAATTTGATGGGAAAATCTTTGGGGTTTCCGGTTAAGATTTTCCCTTAAACCAATCCATTGACTATAGCTGTTGCTTATCTTCGTGCCACATTTTGCATGTCAAGCTGCGGAAATATCGCAACCGAACCGATGTGGACGCTTTGGACAGCTGGAAATTAAGGTGTAAAGACCATCAAATGATTTTACAAATATGTGCTTGTAAACATGGGAAATTAATGTTTCAAAGTATAATTTTCATTTCGGTGGTGCAAATTATATAAGGTGTAAACACATGTAAAACATCTGGAAATTGAAACAGTTTTTGGTGGTTTCAAATATGTTTTTATGTTCAAGCCCATGAGATGGTGATCCCAGCTGACACATATTTTTCAGGGATTTTCATGGGGTTGAAACATGTTGAAACCACATACACCACCATACACCACCAACATCCATCAACCATTTTTTACATTTTTCCAGTTCTTGCATCGCAACCAGGACCAACTCCGAAGCCCTCGTAGCTTGCAGCACCCTGAATGGTTCGCAGTTTGAGGGTGTGACGCTGCACTGTGACATGTGGAGTCGGAAAACATGAGAAGGGACCACTCGATGAAAGCTCCGAAAAGGAGGTGCCGGTCCTGGTCTAGTATAGGACCTTGTTGATCAGATTCTTGTGTCACGATGTGCAACTTTTAACAACTACAATATACTGAAAATCTGCACCAGTTTCCAAACCTGTGATGACCCCAACTAGTTCATTTTTGATTTATTGGAGCAAAAAACATTCAGCACTCAGTGGCGCGTTCCATAGTGTTTCCAGCTTGCAACCTGCAAGCTTTGAGGGGTGAAGTGCGCCAATTCGATGCATCGCTGGTGGAAAATTCCATGGCCAGCTGGTCATTCCACAGCCTTCGGGGTGGCCACAGCAGAAGTGATGAATCTCGGACAAAAAGCAATCTTTGAGTGAGATAATATTGCCCGAAAACTGCTTGCTGGTTTCATATATTGTCATCAATAGGTTTTCCTGCCAGTCCCAGAGATCTTCTATGATGGGAGCATTTACAGGAAAACTCTGGAACCCACCATATTTTCTGGTAAAGAAACATGGTATCCTTGGTTTAGATGTTTTCTTAAATCAACCCATTGAGAGTTGAAACACGTTGATTGTTTTGCGCGTGGCTCGGACATTTGCTCAAACAGGCGGCTGCAAAGCAACAGAAGTGCATGTGCATTGCATCAAACATTTTCGCCCAAACTGACTTAAAACATGACACCATTGTGCAATTTGCATGAGCTTAAATTTGCCACATTTTCCTTGCGGTTCCCCGACTTTCTCGTTCTCTCGTGCCCGAAAAATTCGTCCTTCGCAGCCATGAATCAGGGCTATGGTAGCAAGGGTGTCGTTGTGCCCCCACGCATGGGCCAAGGAAAGGGACAGGGAGCTGTTGTCGCCGCCGTTCCCACGCCAACAGCCGGAGTTCAAAGTGGAAAGGGCAAAGGAGGTGGTGGTTCCTGGGGTAGCAACTGGGGTGGCTGCGGCGTTCCTTGGTTCCAAACGATCGCACTGACATGCACTGACCGGTGAAAACCCCCTGTTGGGATTCGGGTTTGCTGGGGTTTTGACATTTGGGGCTTGAAGCGTTGGGCTACGGCCTCTGGCAATGTAACAGATGGAAAATCCCAGCCAGATGATCCAGAAAAGATGGAAGAATCAGCGAACTTTAAATGGCTGATATTCCATCCATGTTCAATTTGCTGGGTAAACCCAGCAAACCCCAAGTTTGCTAGTTAAATCACCACTTTCCCTGAGTTGGTTTTCGCCACTACTTAAGTGGAGTTGGTTTCTCCCTGCAGGTTTGGCCATCGAACATCATCTAACATCATCCAATCTTCGATATGTCACCCATAAACGCTAAATTAGTGATACTATAATTTTGAGTCTATCACCATTTTTCTTCCAGCCATTTCCGATCAACAAAAAAGGGGGCAAACTTCCAATCCCATCCATTTCTACACCCCTTTTAACAAAGGGAGGCGTTGCTGTTTTCAGCCAGGTTTGGCAGCCCATGTTCAACGCCATGATGATGTCCATGATGGGCAAAGGCTCCGGGAAGAACGGTCTCCGTAGCTTCGCTCCAGACCTCAAGGTCTGGGTGGGAGGCATGCCGCCCAACAACGTCACTGAGTTTGAGAACCGGGCGCTGGCCGATGGTGTTTTTAGGGTGAAGTTAGATTCCCTGAAAAGATCGACAAGTAGATTACCTATTTGAGTAGGATTCTGAAGTTTGAAGTTTCTATAAGTTTCTATTTCTTGCAGGGTTGCTATCGTGCTTTTGGAAGTTCTAGATGTTGGATCGAACGTTGGGTCACCAATGTTTTCTCGGACCTTTAGTTCTAACATCTTGGGATATCCACCCAGGGAACCTTTTTTGGGCCCGGTTTTCTCTGAGGTGAGTAAGGAGATCAACATGAAGTTGAAGGAGATCGAAGTACTGGAATGATCCATTGATCAAGCACTGTCCAAAAAGAACTACCCTGATTTGGCAATGGGAAATCCTTGTTTATAGCTGGGAATTTCATGGAACTAATTCAGGGAATTGTCCATTGTTTTTCTTGGCCACCAAAAGGTAACAGCAACATCCCAGAATTGTGGTTTCCAACCCGAAATTGTGGTTCTTATTACTTCTTACTTTCTTCTAGATAGGATCTTGATGGATCTTTGGTAGAAAGGTCATTTTTGGAAACCCCCAAATTCTGGATATCCCTTGGCAACCGGCAGGAGCACATGTCCTCGGCCGGCGTCAATTGCCTTTACGCAGAGGTTGGCAAAACCGGCACCGGCGGGGCGGCCTTTAAGACTTTCGGCATACTTTCGGCGTTGAGAAATGGTGGGATTTGACCATCATTTTACCATGAAAATTGGGAGAACATATATGGGATGAATTGGATTATAATCCGCTAATCAGGATGCAATGGGATCTATGAAAAGATGGGGATCTTACCTTATGGTAATGTAAGATGTATGATATATAGCTATGTAAAATAAACAAGCTAAATCTCTCTTATATACCTTGATTGATTAAGGATCGGGGTCTTGCCCCAAAAAGCGATGTCATGTTATTACAATTTGGCACCCCGCCACTGGTCAACAGCCCCGGGGTTGACATTTATCGCGGGTTGCATTACACCCCAATCGAAACCCTCATCCAACTCATCCGATGAGATGTTGGATCTAGTCATGACTTGAGCTCCCTTGAAAGTGGCAATAGAGATTTTATTGGAGTGTATTTCAATTTCAGTAAAGTCATTTCATTTTTTTCACAAAACAATCTCATGATTCATGATGGTATAATATGCTATAATCCACATTAATCCACATTAATCCACTATATTTCCAAACGGATCCGGCTATGACATGAAGCCCGGCCCATCTCGTTTTCTTCCCCTCAAACGCGGTCGTAGCGTTCTTAGCGCTCAGGACCAACTCGGATGCGCAGGTCGCCTGCGCTGCGTTGAATGGGTCCCTCTTTCAGGGGATGCCGATTCAATGTGACCTATGGAGTGCCCAAGGCAAGAAGGTGTGACCGGCAGACCATCCGGAACCGTGACCGGAACCGCTAAAAGAAAGCAACACGGTTTTATGAAAGCAGATCTATGAAGGCAATATGACAGGAAAGGTCCCCAAATGGGCGGCTCATGCCTCTGAGAGAAATCAGAGCAAGGTGTCAACAGACACGTGTATACCGGTGCGCTTTTTCCAATTCGAAAGCGCATTTTGAAACAGTTTTGTATCTTATGAGGGCACACGAAATGGCACCTGTTTGCAGCGCTCTTGCGAGCTGGGCAAGCTCGAACTGCACCAATTCGATGGATACGCAATGGCTGGTTGGCCCTGAAAAAAGGTTGAGCGAACCTGGGGGTCGGCCTCCAAAACTACCAGAGATGTTTGACTGTTCAACTGATTGAACCACAGATACTTTTTTTTTCTATGTTTGTCTCCCAAAAATAGGAATTGAATGGACTTGAATGGAAATTAGCTGAGCTGCCCGGCCAAGTTGGTATGGAACGTTCAGAAGATGATCTGGTATCAATTGACCGAGATGCTCTTTCTTGATTTGCTGGACTGGCTTGTCGGCTCCCAGGCACCCGCAGGAAGCCTCAGCAGTTGCGCGAAGAAGAGATGAATCACAGAAATGTCACAGAAACAAATTCAACAGATATCATTGTCACATCCAGCTCTTCTGTTTTTTCTTGTTTGGCGCTTGAGGATCTCTGAGATCCTTTGTTTTTCGGCCCATTTTTGTACCAACCATGGGCTGGGGCGGCTGTGGTAAGGATTGGGGCGCCGCAGGCGGTCAGGACTGGGGCTGCGGTGGACAGGACTGGGGCGCTGGGGCAGCGGCTGGTGGCTTCGGCGCAGCCTGCGGTGGGTGTGGCAAGGGCTATGGTGGTGGCTATGGCGGTGATGGTGGCTGTGGCAAGGGCATGGGCAAGGCCATGGGTGGCATGGGAATGGGCATGGGCAAGGGCATGGGCATGGGCAAAGGAGCAGGATGCGGCAGCAACTGGGGCGGCTGTGGCGTTGCTTGGTAACATTGGAAGGGCCTGGGTCTCCCATTCCCATGCAAGCTGAGGGATCGATCCTGGCTGGATGGATTGCAGCCATGCATTTTTTTCTAGGACCTAGATGGCATGGATTCTACATTATGATATATATATATATATTATATATATATGATTAATTATATATATATACCATTAAAAATTTAGCAAGTTAACATGGATATGGAAAATATACCATCTATTGGGAAGCTATGGTTTTTCATGGGCTTTCTGTATTTGAATTTCATGTATGAAACAGTAATTAAGTATTAAGTTATATACACAAACCACAACTCATATATATATATAGAAAACAAGAACACCACTAAAATAGTGGTTTCTACATGACCATGCATGACCTCTCCATATCATTTTGGCTTTGCTGTTAGTATAGTGTTTTAACACCCCCCAGGGTTACCCCGAATTTCGCTGAGGTTTGGCAGCCCATGTTCAATCCCATGATGATGATGAAGGGCTTCGGCAAGACGGGCCTGCGCAACTTCCAGAACGATCGCAAGGTCTTCGTGGGAGGCATGCCGCCAAACAACACCAGCAAAGAGATCAACATGAAATTGAAGGAGATCCCAAAGGGGGCTGGTTGGCTAAGAGATGTTGAGAGTGATTGGTATATGTGAGATTATGTGAGTATATAAAGTGAAATTCTATGGAATCAGGGGTTGCACCTGGTGGTGGGGGGTTGAGTTCGCACTTACCCTTTGGTTGGTTCCAAGCTGGCAAAATGGAACATACCCACTTGAAAGACATAAATTGTTTGCAAGTGATGATTTTGGTGTGATTTTCCATCTGTGATTTTTTGGGCTGACCACCACCTGGGTGATCAACGATCAACAATTGTTTTTTGGGTGAACAGATCTTTGGGATTCTTTGCGTCTGTGTTTTCGGGCTGCTTCATGGCAGATATGCGTCAGTTTTTGAGAGCCAATAGGATTGGCATTTACTTACGTATTTAATTACGACATCTTAAGACTATTCGGTTTGGTGGTTTCAAACATTCGCAGTGTCAGAAACACAATGGACAGGACAATTGGATTAGCGTTTCTCATGGGAGGATTTAATGTTTCATGCTGATGACCGTGGTAGCAGTGCACCTGATTCGCCGTGGCTCAGGAGCACATGTCCACCGCAGGCGTCACATGCCTCTACGCAGAGATTGGCAGGAGTGGCACAGGAGGACGCCCGGGCTATCCGATCTCCACGGCACTAGTCATATACCCCACCTGGTGATCTCGATCTAGTTGGTGGTTTGGAACATGAATTTTATGACTTTCCATATCATATATTGGGAATCTCATCATCCCAACTGACGAACTCATATTTTTCAGAGGGGTTGAAACCACCAACCAGCTATAGTCTCCTTTTGTGGTACAAAATTGAGAAAGACATGGAAGGGTATGTTCAAACAAAATACCCCATATATGATATGTGCAATTGGAGCATCCCGAAGTGGCATCATCGAATGCAGAAATTCCATAGACAGCACTGTCTGATGTTACATGTTTTGATTGTGCTTTTCGTTCCCCCAGTTTTTCAACACTGTTCGGCCAATGGTAAGCCGGCTGGCAAAGGGCAGTTGAATTGTACCCTCTGGTTATTGAACAGTTTGCTGTACTTGTATGGTATAAATGATTTATAGATGATAAACATGATGACTCACCTGTGAACAACGGGTGATTTTCCACATGCTATGTTAAATATACAGAGGGTAACTCAGATCTTATGCCCTTTTTTGAGGGGAATGTATTAGCCCATGTGAAGGCCCATGCCAAGATCTAAGGTGTGAACTCCCCACATTGACTTGCGTTTTGCTTTCAAGATTTGCAATGAGTTTTCGGGGTAAACCCCAATTTTGTTGGGTGAATCCATTTGCAGATCATTTTGATTTCGTCAAAGTCAAATGCTCACTTTTCTCCTTGTGAACCCATCATTTTTGGAAACTGTAATCCCATTCCACTACTAAGGACCACGACCCAGACACCATGGTTTTCCTATATGTTTTCCCCAGCAACATTTCCACATTCTGAACCTTGAAAACACCAGACCCTCGTTGAAGAGGACGGGGGACTCCCACGGCCCGCCCCAGGAGCTGCGTACAAGTCCAACAGTGAAGCCATGACCGCCTGCGCCGCCTTGAACGGCTCCCAGTTCGAGGGCGTCACATTGCAGGTGGAGATGTGGGGACGGAAGGCATGAGCGGCTTGAGCCTGGCGCCGTCACGTGGCGGAAACCCAAGATGGCAGCAACTGAAAATCCTCCACAAATGGTTAAGATAAATAGATCTAATAAATATAATAAATGGTTATTTTGTGTTATTTTAATGGGTTTTTAATGGGACATGATTCCTATTAAATGATGATTTCTCCATTGACGTGTTTGATTACTGGAAGGTAGTGGCTGAACCAATTGGGATGCGTTGTAAGTTTCCCAGAAAGTCAGACACAGCTGGAAAATCATTGAGCTGGAGCTGGATATGTTCCATTAGCATGTTTGATTACCAGAGGGCATATAGAAGATATCTATATGATTATATATAATCTATATGTTCTAACCTAGTCAGTTGTTTTTTTGACAGGGTATCTGAGATTGGGAAGGGATGAATT
The DNA here is from genome assembly GCA_947184155.2 of Cladocopium goreaui. Lineage (NCBI taxonomy): Eukaryota > Dinophyceae > Suessiales > Symbiodiniaceae > Cladocopium > Cladocopium goreaui. The sequence continues at coordinate 437,124 of CAMXCT020005279.1, forward strand.
GGAGGGTTTTTGGTGATAAACCGTGATACACATGGTTTTTTGGTGGTACTGCAAACGTCCTAAGAATCATTTGAAGGTTTTTGGTGAGACAACTTGAAACCCCGGAAGGATTGCGTTGTGGGGACTGAAACTCATTAATGGAGAACATCTTGATCTCAGGTGGAATTTATGATAGTCGAAGAGAGGTACTTAATGACCTGGCCAACATCATAGCGTGAAAATCGGAAAAATATCAGTCAACCCACCAATCTGGGGTGGCAGACATGAAGAAGTGGAACAACTGGAGACATGGCGCGTAGTCCGTGATTTGATGGGTTGTGGATGGATGAGAAACAAGTGAAACGGTGATTTCTTTTGTTCAGGTTAGGATTCAGCATGCCGTGCAGCTCAACAGCTTCTCGTGCTTTTCCAGATGATCCTCTTGATTTTTGTGTAAAACCCGGGGCCACGTTACTCTGGTAATTCGCTGTAATCGTGGGGTGGTGGCCCCCAACTCAGGCTTCCAAGTCGATCACTATGGGATAAACCTCAAGACTCATGGCTTTGTTTGCACCCCGCCAGCAGCTTCTGAGGTAAAAGGCTCTCATGTTGGCTGATAGCAAAAAGCCATGAGAAAAGGTGAGAGACCCAATCCAATCAATCCAGGTAACTCAGCTGCGGTTTGGGGAAGCGGGACCTGGTACACTAGAGACCTGGAATCCCAAGATGGTGTGAGCTGTTGATCATTGGAAACCTCTGGAGATCATGGGAACTCATCATTTGATTTCTGGGAAGTCGTACCATTGAGCAATTGAGGTCTCGGCATGATTGGGCCGGGAGTTTGGGTTGACCCCGAGGTGTAACCTGGCTGGTGGTTTGATATATGCCGTATTGATCCTTATTGTCATCCATCCTATTTGGTATGATACCTTTGCATCCTCATTTATTTTTCATCTTTTTCAGGTAGAGCAAGCCCACCAAGATGGCCGTTACCATCGTTGATCGACGTTTCGCAAAGCCTGATCTAGTCGTAGATTTTATTTTCAACATCCAACATTTATGGGGTGGTATGATGATATATTATGATTGAAAGATGGGATGAGTTGATTTTCTGTCCGTACCTATATAATCTTTAATTTATGATTTTGCCCTGGCCCATTTAAATCATTAATTATAGGTTGGTATCTACCCCCACGGCTGGTGAACCGCCGAACCGCATTTGAAATTGCCGCGCTTCGAGGTTCTATGAACGGAAGCACCAGCCCGGAGTGGCTGCTTCCGGCAATGCCATGACGCCTGACGCTTTGAACTCACAACGCGCAGCGCTTGTGCTGCGGTGGAAAAAAGAAGGGATGCAGCACTGGTGGCCCAAACACCACCGGGATGGAGATAGTATCAGCCTTTAATATATCCGTTCATAATTTGTATCATTTGTGTCAACCCTGGTCCTTAGGCTAGTCAATTACAATGTGACGGCCCGCAGTTGTGAGTTGGTTCACGGGCCCCATTAACGATGGGTATACCTTGGTATATCTACCATGGACAGTTGTAACAACAACTTAGCTAACTATGGGGCAACACACTGTAATAGTGTAGTGGTTTATTATACTGTATACCTCAAATGGAGGAATGAACATATGAATGAACTATAAAGACAAAACACATGTTTGTGTTTTGAGGAGTATCGAATGACAGGTGGCTGACCGTTTGAGAATGCTGTGATGATCACATCGCAGACATTCTGGGACAAAAAATTGGAAAATGGATGGAAATGGATTGAACTATAAGCTGCATGCCCAAACGGAAACCATAATAGAATATATTGTTGATGTTGGAGGGTATCATGAGTGCCCCAAAAGGTATAACCATGATTTGGGGGGAAACCACTTTTTTGGGAATGCCACGGTGTCACGCACTTTCAGGACGGGAACGTTCTCTGCAATTTGAATCATGAGTTCGTCCATGTCGTTCATCCAAACAGCCGCTCCGCTTTGGCAAACAAAACAAGAACTCTCGACTCTAGCAGATTTAACCTGTCAATGTAGAGTCCATTTCCCCAAATGTATTAAGCATATTAAGCTTCCCGTATTTTTCCGAGTAAAAGTAACATGGTGTTTATGCCATGATTGAGTGCCTAAGGGCACGAGGAAAGTCAGCTATCAACACGGGATTTTTGGCTGCTTGACTGGCTTGTCGGCTCCCAGGCACCCACAGGAAGCCTCAGCAGTTGCGCGAATAAGAGATGAATCACAGAAATGTCACAGAAACAAATTCAACAGATATCATTGTCACATCCAGCTCTTCTGTTTTTTCTTGTTTGGCGCTTGAGGATCTCTGAGATCCTTTGTTTTTCGGCCCATTTTTGTACCAACCATGGGCTGGGGCGGCTGTGGTAAGGATTGGGGCGCCGCAGGCGGTCAGGACTGGGGCTGCGGTGGACAGGACTGGGGCGCTGGGGCAGCGGCTGGTGGCTTCGGCGCAGCCTGCGGAGGGTGTGGCAAGGGCTATGGTGGTGGCTATAGCGGTGATGGTGGCTGTGGCAAGGGCATGGGAAAGGCCATGGGTGGCATGGGAATGGGCATGGGCAAGGGCATGGGTATGGGCAAAGGAGCAGGATGCGGCAGCAACTGGGGCGGCTGTGGCGTTGCTTGGAGTTGACGATGAGTTTTGATGTCCATGGTCTAAGTCCTGAGAGAAGGAAGATATTCGCCATATTCTTCATTAAGAGTTGGCATGATAATGGCAAACTCCCTGTTTGAAAACCACCTTTATTGTTGTAAAGACTCAAGTTTCCTCACATCAACCATTTTGGGACTAGCATGAAACATCCCAAGTAGAGGTATGCCTTGTCACAAAACACAAATTCAGGATGGTTCGTTATTTTGGGTACAGCATCGGGCCCTTCCTTCAGCCAGTCCAATGAAGATCCGCCCTGAGTGAGGTTTGGCAACCCAAATTTAGATGAAAAATCATGGTATACCTTGGTTTGATTGGTTCATAGCAATTGTATGTGTGAGTTTTTCGCAACTTTTACCCCATTGGTTCACCAGAAAATTTATGAAAACCATGGGATTCAATCAGCCCTTCCAATGTTGTGACCCTTCCAATAGTAGATAGTGATAGATGGTTCATATAATAAGCCCTTCTTAGTGATTGTTGGTTGTTAAAGAAGCATAGTAAAATGTAGGAAACCCTTCTTGTTGGCTCTTACACTTTTACCTCATTGCTTCACAACATGCAACCCAAACCTGGCTTTCCTGAGGTTTGGCAGCCCATGTTCAATCCCATGATGATGATGAAGGGCTTCGGCAAGACGGGCCTGCGCAACTTCCAGAACGATCGCAAGGTCTTCGTCGGAGGCATGCCGCCAAACAACACCAGCAAGGAGATCAACATGAAATTGAAGGAGATCAGGGAAGTGGTTGGGAAGCGGGTAGCCGGGTAGCCTCTGGTCAGAAATGGCTGGAAAATCCCAAATGGGCTTTCAATGGGAAAATCATCACAATTGGATTCAATTGCCATGTTTGATTATCAGATCTGGCAGCAAATGGATGTAATTTCCATAGATCTGGCAGCAAAGGACATCAAAGGACCCAGAATCTCCATGGCATTTTTCACCATGGATCATCCCAGCGGTCCCCCGGTGGCCATGGTCGATATGTCACTGGAGATGCCAACCCATTTTCACAGCACCCACCCATTTTGAAGTGCCGGCGGCTGGATGGAAACATCAAATAAACAGACGCCACAAAAATAGAGTTCCAAAAGCCGATGAATGATGAAATACCCTGCGGCAATCAAACGTGGCTAGCTGCGAACCCCCCTATATATATATATACATATATATATATATACATCTAATGGGAGGATCAGTTATAAATGAAGAACATTAATAGCCTAATAGCTACTTTGTTTTTTGGAAATCAATAGCTGACTTTTGGGTTTTGGCAAACACGTCTTGGGGGTTCAATGTTGTTGAGATGATTCATGGTACAGAGGCGCCCTCAATCCACATGTTTTTTGCACCAAACTGGGACCCCCAAAAAGCAACGGTGGTGACTTTGGAACTTCGGTGTCTGGAACTTTGAGAAAGACGATGGGGTATGAGAAAGATTTGGATACCTAAAAATGGGATGACTGGGCTCAACGATGGACATCTGACCCAGACTTAAGAGTACGCATACTACAGACTGAAAACACTAAAAACATCCCAATCTTGAGACGTTTGACCCCCGTGACACAGGAGCACATGTCCACCGCCGGCGTCACATGCCTCTACGCAGAGATTGGCAGGAGTGGCACCGGAGGACGCCCGGGCTAGAGAAATGTTGAAGCATGTGTTATGTCTGGGAGATACGAGAGATACCCTCTGGTAAACGTTTACATAACTATACATAACTATGGAAAATCACCATTTTTAATGGGTAAATCAACTATAAATCACAATTTTTCAATAGCTATGTTAAGTTACCAGAGGGTAGATTAGATAATTCTAGATTTTTTTTTGAAACCACCAGCCGGGGAAAACGGTGGGTTCATGGGATAGGCAAATCATCTCAATTGGGGTTCATTAATTGTTGCTGGTTGGTGGTTGCAAAGATGTGTTCATCTTTACCTGGAACATGAACCTCGATTGGACATTTTAGGCACAACCCAATGGCCGTTTCAATGAAACATAATGAAAGATGATTACAAAAACGTGAGATTGCAGGGTGCTTCATTTGCATTCATTTGCATCATATAACGCTTTATGATGTTTTATGCCCATTTTGATTGGTCAAACCCTATCATCACCTCAATTAACAGCCTAAGAATTAGCCATTTTTAGTGGAACGTGGTCTTCCAACCCCCAACTGTACAACTCTTTGGAAGGACTGATCAATGGATCTTCCAGCTGGTGCCTTGCGGATTCCATCCCAAAAAAACCATCGGAATTACCCAATAATTGAAAGTTCACTCCCCCCTTTTCTGCTAGACCCCATCATTTTTCCTGGTGAAATCCTAATTTCTGCCGGGTAATCCGGACATTTTCTGGAGGATAAACTCAATTCCTGTTGCTTTGAGTGATTAAACGCACATTTCCCCTGGTTAAATCATGTCAAATCAAGTGGAATTCCAATTTCTGCTGGTTCAATCAGTTTTCTGCCTGGTTAAACCATGTTAAACCTACCCTTAGGTCATACATCGCCATCCAAGGTTTCACAGCCATGGCCAGGAGCTGCCTACAAGTCCAACAGTGAAGCCATGACCGCCTGCGCCGCCTTGAACGGCTCCCAGTTCGAGGGCGTCACGTTGCAGGTGGAGATGTGGGGCCGAAAGGCATGAAGCGAACGCGACGGAGGTCACTTGGTGAACTGAGCGTTGTGGCTGCTAAACTCCTGGTTGATCATCCAAATACGTTGGGGATCATCATCCTCCATGAGCTGGGAATACCTGTGAACACTCGATTCTTCAAGTTTGGACTCAAGATGATTCAGCCAACCCGATGGTGCTCGCACCCGATAATCAGGGTCCAATAAGGGTTAATTTTGACCAACAGCCACTGATACTAATAATGGCTGGCTACATGGGGGTCCCCTATGCAAGCTCTTCATCCAAGCGGTGACCCGTTTAGTTCGATGATTTACATGTTCTCAACACGGTATGTTTTTCAGTTTTTCATTGATTTTCTATAGACAAATGTTGAAGTACTTGAGGATCTCGAGTCGAGGGTAGGTGTGAACCAGCTCAAGGAACTACTTTGAGAATCATCCAAGGAACAATAACTGGTTAGTAACATTCTGTCTGTGAAAACCCACGAAATCCTGGACAAAAAAATCACCACGGTTACTATCACCAGTTACTAAGTGGGAGGATCCTTCAAGAAGTGAATTTCGCAGTCAGCTTTTTTCACCAATCATTCCATCGGGGTGGCCCAGACCAAGCAGTTTTTTCCTCACAAGCCTCCACCATGTTCAAATGGGGTCGTCGCAACTTGACCAGTGGAGCTACTATACATGAGATCAGTTATGGGGTTTGTCTGAAAATAGGGTCCTCCATGGTACTCCCAAAATTGATGGATTCCCATCACATCGCCCCTTAAAATGCCATAGATTCGCAGAGTTATAGCCTATTTTCAGACACATCCTGCCGGTTCTGCCTGGTTTGTTTGATGGTCATCCCTGCGAATCTTCCCAGGCACAAAGCCATGAGCAGAGTTGAGAAACCCAATCCATTCAATCCAGGTAACTCAGCTGCCGTTTCTGGAGGCTTGACCAGATCCAGGGCAAGCGAAACCGTGGAAGGTATTGGTTAAAATAAATGAACATAATGGAACATGAAGTGTGTTATTGATGTTATTTGTTGGTGTTTTTGTTTTTTTTGCAATGGTGAATGGGTCGTGGCCATATTGGCATGTCTTGTTGGGGATGACCCGCAATTCATCATGGGACACCGAACCTCGGACATCCTCGGACTATCATTCACCTGGCAATGGAAATTGTCCGACTGAGCAATGGTGGCGAGACACCCCTCTTGGTTGATCATGCTACCCTTTGTATATGTGTGTATTTATATATATATATATATATGTGTGTGTGTGCGTGTGTGTGTGTGTAACACGCATATATATATATATGTATATATTATATATAATGTATATTATATATATATACATAAGTATATTGAGTTATCGATCCATCCATCAATCCATCCGTCCATCCATCCATCTATCCATGTATCTATCTATCTAACCCAATTTTGATACGTGTCCATATATCCTTACCCCTGCCGCCGCATCTTGAGGTTCTATGAACGGAAGCATCAGCCCGGAGTGGCTGGTAGCCAGGCAACGCCACAACGCCTGACACTTTGAACTCACAACGCGCAGCAAGTTGCGGTTGAAAAAATGGAGGCAGCCTTTGGAGGATACCCTCTGGTAATTTAGCATAGCTATTGAAAATGGTGATTTATAGTTGATTTGCCTATTAGAATGGGTGATTTTCTCATGGCTACCAGAGGGTACGGCGGTGGCCAAAACGGGGGAAACACACCAAAAATCACTCAAAAAATTGGGAAAATCATGCCAAACCATCAAAGTCGGGGTATCCCATTGTCACACAAAGCCAATACTTGGATAGGAATATGTGGGGTCCTGGTTATTCTGCCAGAAGTTCTCAGATAGACCAGGTATACCAGGTGTTTCCTACTTGGATGCTGAAGTTAGGATCCAATGGGATATGGCTTGGGGCCTCAGGTTTGCCCTGTGAATAGCGCACTTATATCCCATCATAATTCCACGATTTGTCCAAACGAAGTCCCCTAAAATCCATACCCACATTTCTAAACATATATCTTGTTCATATATAAAGATGCTATAGGTACCCTCTGGTAAACTAACATAACTATGGAAAATCCCCATTTTCAATGGGTAAATCCACTATAAATCACCATTTTCAATAGCTATTTTGACATAACCAGAGGGTAGATTATACACAGATGATTCGGGATCACACGGATTTATCATTTCACAATCCGATCCCCGAGGCTCGGAAACGCTGGGTGCCAAGTTGTCCATTGCCGAAGCAGAGACTCGGCGAGCCGCTGACCGGCGGACGGATTATGTCTTGGTAAATTGAGTTAATTGAGTATAGTATAGCATATAGCATAGTCTAGTCTAGTATAGCATAGTATAGTGTGGTATATATATAATAATGATATTTTGCCAGCTGATGCATTTACCTAGACCCTCCAAATGTATCCATAAAATGTGTGCTTACCCCATGATTTTAGTACCTTTATGTCAATGTGTAAGCGGAGGGTCTAGGTATTAAACGAACCGGCTAGTTTTCGATTCAGCAGGGGTGTCAAAGATTGGCCGTGATATTTTTTGGTTGGTGGTTTCAATTTGTTGTTTCTCCTCTGCTCCATGAGAGTTGAAACCACCAACCAGCTATGAGCAACCAACGAACATGGGTATTTGACTGTTACTGTACTTGTACGATGGTTTCAAGTCATTAGTTCTTGGCAAATTTAGCGAGTCCGAAGTTTGACCAACGAGTGTGGCTACCGGATGCTCATTTGGTAATTTTCTCCAGATCCAAAAGGACAGAAGTAAGCAATGTGGTAACCCAAGAATGGGTCGGATTGAAACCCCCTTAGCAGTTTGAAATGCCTGTGGTCCTGTGGTTTGGTTCGACATTTGGCACCAGCTGCCGCAAGGACAAGTCTGCGTTGGAAAAGGACAGGCCCATGACATTGTCGCATTCGAGGGGTCGCGAGTAAGAAGCGTATAGCAACCCCATTTTGTGGAAACCTGGAAAATTTGGAGGACGCATCAACCATCATCATCCACAACTGACCACGGGAATAAATGGTTGATAGCCATTGGCTATTGGCGTGACCCAAATACCCCCTGCATCCCCTGCTCCGGGACTTGCCAACCGTACGTACTAAGAGGGACTAAGTACATCTGCGTGCTATGGTGCTGCGAAGTGTCCGAGATGCCTCATTGAGATCCAACCAAAGCCGAAGAAACATCAAATAATGAGCCATAACGAGGAACATTTAGCTGCTGAAGGCACTCCGAATAGTGGGCATGTCCGTGTGGGCCACTCCGCATCAGCTCCTTCTCAACCTCCGAGAGAGAACAGAAGAGGCGTTAGGGGAGGCAAACACAAGAGAACAGGCGAGCTCAAAAAAGGCAGTGGCAGAAGGACTTCGACGTGTTTGCCAAGCCCGACACTGCCATGTTGATCAACCGCCATGGGTGATCTTTGGATGACCTTCTAGCAGATTACACCAGCTGGGTTTGCCTGAAAATTGTGGTATACCCCTAAAACAGCAATGTTAAATGATTTTAATGGAGCAGATTATGATAAACCATCAAATTTGAAGGCCTCTCCCCCCAAAAATCAGACAAACACATGTATGCTGTATGAATATATATGACATGAGGCATGAAAATCATTGAAAGTTCCTCAATTCACAACCGGTTTTGGAAAGAGCTCGACAATAAGATTTTGCTGCTACAACCTGCCCAGAATGGTCTTGAATGATCATGAGTGAAGGAAGAGTTTATGAGAAATAATATGAATATTTGTCGTACAAACACGGAGATGCAGTAAGATAAAACTGGAAAGTGTCGACACCAGCACACTCACTTTGGTACAGAGAGCTCATGTTGGGCATTCCTTTCAAGGAGCACTTTGGGGGCATTCAATATCCTTCACCATCAAAGTCTGCACTTAATTAATTACTGTACATGCTGATGGGTTTGCAACTTCAAACATCATAACGCTACAGCTACGGAAATTCTACCAAAAGCCTACTTAAAGGTTCATCAGTCTATTTGGATGGCAGAAGCTTCAACTGATCCTTGGATGACAGTGCGGTCCACCTTCGCAGCTTCGCACTGCAAAAAGTCCAAACTTCTCCCAAGTCCAAAAATCCAAAACAACCATCAATTTTTCCATTTTTCCATTTTTCTCCATGTCTTACATTTTTTCTCCGTCAGACCATGTCTGTTTTTTCCACTTGAAACATTCCCCCAAAAATCGTGGCAGTGGTGGAGGAGAAGGACCAGTTGGAGGCTGAGCTGGCCAAGTTGAACGCCCAAATTGCGGCGCGGCAGGTGGAAGTGGAGGCCGCCCCGAGCCGCGCCGCAAATGCAAAAAAAGGGGGGACTGGTAAAATATGGAGAACTATGTGGGATATTAGGGTTAATAATGGGTGAATAATGGGTGAATAATCATCTAAGAGACTGTTCCATCTTTTTGTGGGCCACGATTTGATGTGTTGGCTGATCCATAGCCATTTTGTCCAATAGCCGTGGTTTGTGTATCCATTTCCAGGGATGGGTCACACTGTTTTTATGGCGTCCTTTTCACAAAGGATTTGGTCATTGGATCAGGGACTCTCCCGAAATGGGTTGAAGGAAAAACCATGAAGCACTGGATGGATTAGATCGCTAGACACATCTAGACACTTGGAGAGCTTGGAGTTGTCCTTTCTGCTTGTTGATGCATGTTAATAACCCACATCAGAGCTACCAAACGGTGAAACTCCGGGGATGAAAACAAACCATCCAGATTCTCATCCAGCTATCCAGTCAATCATACTCAATCCAATCACTCTGAAGGGATCTATATCTACAATGAACCCATCAATATCCATTAATATCCATTAGTATCCATGAATATCCATTAATATCCATCAATATCCATGAATATCCATGAATATCCATGAATATCCATGAATAGCCATTAATATCCATAACATTCCATGAATTCCATTAATATCTATCTATATCCATTAATACCCATTAATATCCATTAATGTGCATTATTATCCAATACTATCCATTAATATCCATGAATAACCATTAATATCCATGAATATCCATTAATATCCATCAATATCCACCAATATCCATTTATATCCATTGATATCCATTAATATCCATTAATATCCACCAATATCCATTAATACCCATGAATATCCATTAATATCCATGAATATCCATGAATATCCATGAATATCCATCAATATTCATTAATACCCATTAATATCAATTAATACCTATTAATATCCATGAATATCCATGAATATCCACCCATATCCATTAATATCCATGAATATCCATGAATATCCATGAATATCCATCAATATTCATTAATACCCATTAATATCAATTAATATCTATTAATATCCATGAATATCCATGAATATCCACCCATATCCATTAATATCCATTAATATCCACCAATACCCATTAATATCCATTAATATCCACCAATATCCATTAATATCCATGAATATCCATTAATACCCATTAATATGAATTAATATCAATTAATATCCATGAATATCCATTAATATCCACCAATATCCATTAATATCCATTAATATCCACCAATATCCATTAATATCCATTAATATCCACCAATATCCATTAATATCCATTAATATCCACCAATATCCATTAATATCCATTAATACCCATTAATATGAATTAATATCAATTAATATCTTTTAATATCCATGAATATCCATTAATATCCACCAATATCCATTAATATCCATTAATATCCACCAATATCCATTAATATCCATTAATATCCACCAATATCCATTAATATCCATGAATATCCATGATATCTACCATTGATTTCCATTGATCTCGCTCCCGTTCGGAATCCACAGAAAGCTTTCTCCGTTGAGGCCATCCAAACCCAAGCGGATGCGGCCAAAGCCTCCGGCGCGGATGCGGCGTCATGGGTGGGAAATACATGGCATCGTTTTTTAAACCCACATAAAACTAATATAGTTTATAGACGAATATATATGTGTATATATATATATGATGTTGGCAGATTATATAATTAATCGTTTTATCCACATTACTAATTGGGGTTTCTCCCTATTATATTGTATAATTATATATATATATATATATTTATATACATGTAAATTCCACCAAGAGTTTAGCTCCAAACTCGCACATTCCAAGGCTAAGAATGGTTCAATCCCACTCCCCATGTCCACTGGATGACGAGAAAACTTACCGGAATACCCTTTCTGTAGCCAATGCCAATGCCAATATATAACAACCACTACTAGCCAACGATAGCTGTGAAGAGCCATTTTGAGAAGCATCCAGATGCGTGCATGGTAGAGTCATTCTTGGGGGTGCATCCCACTTAGCAAGTGATTAACAAGGCAACCGGTTGACTCGATGCCCTTGTAAGGGTGACGAATTTGAAATTCCGATTTTTGAGGGTAAGAGACAAAATGCTGGGATTTGCAGGAGTCGCCAAAAAAATGTTTGCAACATGGACATTCATTTCGATTGGCAGGCGTGTGACTCAAGAGTCAAAATGTGCGTTTCGCCTCCGCAGTGACTCGATTTTGCTCTTCAAGGGTCAAAAAAAAACATCAGAAATCTATGATTTTCAATCATCCGAATCATATCAGGGCGGCATTCACTCTTCCAGTTTTTTTCGTCTTCTCGACGCTAGCGGTGCCAGAGCGCTTGTGGCAAAGCAGAAGCCACAGTCTGCAACAAGGCAGCATCTTCCGTAACGTAAAGGAAGTGCTCGTCAAGAACGTTAATACACCCCCCCCCTGATGATCATACGACAGCATGTGCAACGTGTGCATCTTCCGTAACGTAAATGAAGTGCTCGTCAAGAACGTTAATACACCCCCGCACCCCCCACCCCCATGCACCCCACCGATGATCATACGACAGCATGTGCAATGTGTGCATCTTCCGCAACGTAAAGGAAGTGTTCGTCAAGAACGTTAATACACCCCCCCGCGCCCCCCCGCACCCACCCTGATGATCATACGACACCATGCGCAACATGTTAAAGACTAAAAAAAAACAAATCCTATACCCCCATTTGCGCAAGCCTCATTTTTGAAATTTGCAACCCTTCCAAGGGATCGTAAATGGCACATCTCAAAATTGACAACCCTTCCAAGGGCGCCGTATCAGTCGCATGCCATTAACAACCATGGTATATACTAGTGTTTTCTGTATATATTGAATACGGAACATCGCCAGCTATAATGTTGCTTGGCTCCCGCACATCCATTGAGACTCCTTATCCTGTATCAGTCCATATTTATGCACACAATTAATGACCCATGAAGAACCCCACCACCATTCAAAACCAATCATGGGCATCAATCATTAAACCATTAAAACAAACACTTTCAATAAACCTAGATGACCACTGTTAACATCTCATATATTTATATCATCTTATAAGTCCTAAGAAACTAATATATATATATATAGAAACATATCGATTTTCCAATGTTTCCCATCAACCAGGTCGACCTTTCGAGCCAGCGCCACCAGGTGTCCTGGATCCCATGGGTTTTCAGACCGGCGTCAAAGCTTTGGAAGCGGCGGATGTGGAGGTCGACCTGTCGGAGGGGCTCGGATTGGTTTAGGGGACAATTTTAACCGGAAAACCCACTATTTAATGGTAAAAACCCATGGGTTTCCTGTTCAAATTTTCCCTTAAACCAAAATATGGGAACTGGGGAGTGGTTGAAGGATGTTGTGATGGAATGTATAGTCATTGTTAAGGACAATTTGTTGTGACAACTAGACTATAAATAGAGTTTTTTTTTAAAATTTATCACTTTATTGATGAGATATCACGAACTGATTTTTTTTTCACCATTGTGGACCCAGAAACATTGAGAGAACATAGCATATTGCCACTTTTCTGGCATCTTTAAGCCAACTTTTTGGAGTTTTGCTGGGGCAACTTCGAAATGTTGGCCCAGACACCAGGATGGAACGGCGCATGCCCAAATGAGTATGGTGTTGCCTGATAGGGAAGGTGGAACCTGGAACAAATGATTATTTGAACCGAGAAAAACGCGGGAAACATGTACATGTTTTATCTCACAATGATGTTGAGTGTTTATCCTATCCTACTTGCAGGATCATCCCATAAATTTGATCATCCACTTACAGTAATGTGGGTAAAACAATGTCATAAACCATCCCCCAGTCATCACCATAAATAGGTGGTATAAACTCACTATTCCCAGTCATGGATGGTTTACGGCATTGTTTTACCCACTTTTTGGGAGACTTCCGAAGCACCGAAAAATTGACTTACGATGACCGCTTCGTGAAGGCCCTGGGTGAGAAGTGGAAGGTGCCTGGGAATCACGGCGCGGTGAGCGAAAGGAATGACCGGGCCTAGGAATCTAAGAGTCTGCAATGGAAAAATAACATTTTTGGAAGGTTTATACCACCCATTTGGGAATGGTTTATACCACCTATTTATGGCATTTTATGGCAATATTTATGGTGATTGGTACAGGATGGAGCCCCCCAGTGATGTTTGCTGGTTTATAAACCCCAGGAATGCTATAGGCTATAGTTATATCTCCCATAAACCATATTCAAGCCACGTATATCCCAACTGAACGCTATCTTGGGGGCCCCATCCTGTAGATCATGGTACATCAGCTATGCATGGGCAATTTATTTTTGCCATGTTAATTCATGTTAAATGACCAGGGAGTACGACCAGTTACTTTGATTGCACTCTTTGGAGAGCACATGAGAATTTGGAGCCCATTTTAAGCCATTACTTAGAAGTAAGTTTTTTTTGTTTGCGGCCCAATTGTTCAGGTTCCACATTTAAAATAGCTATTTTTTTGGGGAGATGACAGATGATATGGGGATTTTACCCGCAGAAAGCAGTACTGTATCTCATTGGTGAAGTTGATGTTGCGCGACGAATTCTCCATGGCATTTTAGATGATTTCACCAGCACAAACGATGGCGATCTTTGTTTCTCACCTTTGGTAGCTGATTCCCATTGGGCTTGCAGAGGCTTTCTGGCCCCCCGTGCTAGGTTATGTATTTGGCTTTTGCACACTAAACTTTGCAGCGCATGAGCACAGTCTAATTCCATCTAATTCCTACTTCTTTGTATAGTACCCCTGCCTCCTGTAGGAGAAGGACAGGTTCAGATCCCTGCTTGATTAGAATTCAGGATGATGAGGATGGTCTGATCAACCTCGCTCCAGCTATGGTCCAAATGCTGACCATTTTTTTCCTTAGCCATATCCGAGTCAATGGTTTATTCAGGTGGTGGGTCATGCACAGCAACGTCCAAAGAAAATTAAAACATGCATCACAATTATTCTAATAGTGATAACACCTTGTCTATCAATGTGCAAGGTAAAAGGCATATATGATCATATAGTGAATCATGTATATGTCCATAGGTATATGATGGTATATCCCGTAAATCGGCGCCTGAAACCCACCGATTTTCCCCGCCGGAAGCTTCCAGTGTATGCCATGTTTGTTGATTAATCCCATCGCCCTAATATTACAGTAAACACCCCCTAAATGGTCCTAAAGATGTCGTAAATCCCCTACTAAAACTATGGTTTCTGGCGGGGGAAGCGATTGGTTGACTGACAGGTTTTTGTTTGGATGGGTTAAGTCCAACCCAGTTAATCTTGTAGATTCTGTCATGGATTGTTGATCCTTAGTCAAATCATCTTACCCTCTGGTAATTTAACATAGCTATTGAAAATGGTGATTTATAGTGGATTTACCCATTAAAAATCGTGATTTTCCATAGTTTTTTGTAAACGTTTACCAGGCCGAGTAGTGACCAGTGGTTACTTCTGCCGAACCAGGTGAAATCCCAGTGGAATTTCCCAGGTGAATTCATGCTTGGCTGATGATTTGTTAATCTACTTTCTCTATAAAAGTAGCTGGAATTCAATATTTCATCGAATGCAAAAAGAAAACATGGCAACCTCTGGTATATAACTTTTATATCATGATATGCCATGGTATATCTGCCATTGGATAGCCTATATCATGGTCCTGTTATATTGGCAATTGCTTCAAAAATATCTCAAACATCTACCATTGCCATAGCCATAGCCATTCCAAGTGTTTTATGCCAGGAACAGGGGCACAAGGCCGTGGAAGATGCGCAGGAGCGTTTCGGCGTTCGGGGGTGTCGACTGGCATGGGTAGGGACGCTGATCCTTTAAACGTTTGCGACTTCAATGGGGATATCTACTGGCTAACACATGTATAGTTTTGTTGGTGCAAGGTATCCGAGATTGGCAATGGTTTTGGAAAATTAAATGTTCCATACATGGTTTGGTTTGGTAAAGCTATTTGTTTTTTTGGTTGCATTTTGAAAGGGAGAATGGACTAAGCCAAGATATGTTCTTTTTGCAGCAGGCAAGCTGCAAGTCGGCCAGCTTGACCATCCATCTTTAATTTCGTCAACATTGGTGATTGGCTAAAGTTGTTTTTTTTCGCCCATAATATCTTGAACATCTAGATTTGCTCAAGGTTACTTGTTATTTTCCCAAGAGGAAGCCCACTATGGGAATCGATTGAGGGTATATGTTTTTTGTGGGGTTCCTTAGGAGAATTGGGTGAACATACTATCTTTCTGCAACATATTATTTGTGTTGGGCGGGTGACAGCAATCATGCGCCTCTACCACCACCATTTCCACAAGTGCGGTGGAGATGCATTATTGTAGAAACCTAATAGGGCCATATAGGGCCCATGTGCCAATTAAATTCTGTGTAGTAACCCCCAAAAAGATGTCGAACAGGTTTAATTGATCACTATTTTGGTAGAATTTTACTGTGGTACGGTAATGTAACATGGTTATGGAAATGGCCCGTTTAGTTCCATGATTTTACCTATCAGAAAGGGTGATTTTCCATAGCTATGTTGAAGTACCAGACGGTAATAGATGTGTAAATAGATGAGTAAATAGCCTTATGCCGACGTATGCTCACTGGTCTCCTCCATTAAGTATAGGAGACCCCCAATGGAGCAAGAAATTTCAAACCTGGTTGAAAGACAAAGACACCAGGATCCTTAACTATCACTATTTCAGAAAAATCAGTGGAAACCCACGTGGTAACCATTGGTGGCTTTTCTGCAATTAATCATCCAAGCAATACAATCAACTACCAACCCTGTCAAAGGCGACCCCCCGATAATACATGGTTAGTAAGTAAGCCATTAGTAGTTGTTGGCGGTTTGGATTTACTCTCAACAAACTCTGATTCACCTGCAATAAACTCTCATTATCTTCATGTTCCTACTTGAATCCGGCAAAACCACCATTTCTGATGGTAAAACCACCATTTCTAATTGCAAAACCACCATTTCCGGAGCTGCTGAACTCCCCACGAAATTCCTCCACCAATGGTCCAAAGCGTTTACCTGCCCGTCTCACGCCACAGGCTCGCGCAGCCGCAGTGACACAGAAAACCACTGAGGAGACAGGGGGGCTGCAGGATCCATGAATGGGAAGTGGATTATAACTTACACACATGTATGTGTATATATATATATATATGGATGTGTGTGTGTATGACATGATGACTGGGTTTTACTCTCTGATTAGTGGATATGAGACCGTATGATTATATGCTGTTCTTCTTACCACCTCGCGAGCCCTGGGTCCTGCCTGATCCAGCTTTGGTGCGTGAGTGCCCTTGGGTCCAACTGTATAGTGACCATGGTTTCCCTGCAATTTTCCTTAGAATCAACCAAGGATCGAATAGAGATTTTGTTGTAGTCTAGGCGGCGGCCCTACCACATATTATTTCACTGAAATTCAACCTTGTGCCTTCAGCTAATCAGAACATCAAGTCTTGTTACTGAAATCCACATTGTTTCCGTTTATGTCCAAATATTTGGATGGTAATGATCCTGGTAATGGTTTATAAAGTTTAATACTACACAATTTCTTGGTCGCTTCCTTATCCAGATGGTCGGAAGGTCGGAACACAGACATGCATTGGTCAAATCCTGGGGTCGTTACAATGCGGAGGAGCTGGACCGTTTGTTGTCGCGCTTCATGGAGTTAGTGCAGCAAGTGCAGGATTCGGAGGCACTGATCATCACTGATCCAAAGGATCCTCGGGGAAGGTTCAGCTCAGCATGGTGAAATGTTTTTCAGCCATGATGGGATCCGGGAAAAAAAAATGCCATCCAGATCATCCAAACATGGGAATTTCATGGAATTTCGCAAACCGGCATGGTGACCCAAAATGGTAATCAGAGACAGCTTTTGTGGAAGTTTCCCCCCAAAAAGGTGCCATTTTTGTTCGAAGGATTTTCCCATAGCCTCAATGGGACGATCGTGGCTTCACCATGAATCATGAAGCGCTTACCAACCTGGCGCCCCCAAAATAGCTATATAAGTTGGTTTATAATTATACTATAAACTATAGGGTTTATGAGGGATATATCATTATATATATATATATCACTATATATATATATATACAATTGGATTGGGCTAGGTTATAAATCTACTTATAACATTCTTATAACTGGGGTCTCCACTACTGCTATGTACAAAACAGTTTCCCACCTTTTCGATTAAGACACCCCTGGCACTGGCTACGTCCCGTCGCGTAGGCGTTCCAATCAGCGTCCAGCCAGCTGCAAAGCGCCACAGAGCAGGGCATGGCTACGGCATCCTCCGCCCTAGCGCAGGTGGGGTGGGGCAGAGCGGAAGATGTGTGTTTAGCCATGTGGGTGTGTCTGAAAATAGTGTACCCCTAAACCCAATGGTTTTGCTGATTACTATCCCTATTAAATGGCTATTTGTTTGGGAATATACCCTATTTTCAGACAAACCCATGTAGAAACCAGAAGTGGATGTTTCCTCAGCAAACATGGAGGTTGAACTCGGTTTAACCAAGCAAAATGGATGGGGAACTGCAGCAAAGATCTGGTCAAGATTGGATGGGTAGTTTCAAACTTGTTCTGCGCGTTTCTTGTGTGATTAACAGAAGTGGATGTTTTATTTTTTTGATGTTTTTACCAGCTAAAAAATGTTGGCCGCGGGGTGCCTAATATTGGCTATGACGTTTAGCAGCAAACACTGTAGTTCATCAACAAGTATGCCGTTTTGATCACCACCAGATGCAATTTTAGCCAACAAATTAAATCACATGATTACCATGTTTTGCCTACAACGATGGGGATTTTAACAACCAAGAAAAGGAACAACATTGGATGTTTGTTAACCAACATCCCGGGGTCAAGCTTACTTTGCCCCCTAGAACATCCTAGGCTGTGGTACATATGCCACTACTTTCCATTACCCCGAGAGAGGGAAGTACCCGCTTCCCTCACACAACAAGCAAGAGTTTCCAGAATCCGACCATTATCACATGGGTTTCTTGTACTTTTTCTCTTCATCTCCCTCGGGAAGCTGGGAGATACAATATCTCCGCCGATGTTTTGGTCTTTTCTGGGGCACCTTTGCCGACAGTTTCGGAGCATTCATCCAGCTAAATCGCTCACAGTCTGGTAAGGAAGTTTTGCTGTGCCATGGAGCCCGAGGGGGACTACATCCATGTTGCTACTGATCGTGATGTTTGGAAGTCTTTGTCTGAAAGTTTTTTGCAATGGCATGGGTTTACAAGGACCCACAACAACGTAGAAATGCTTGAGCAAAACCCGTGGGACAAGCCAAAACGCCTCCTCCACATACCCGTTGCTTGGATTCACCTGGTGTTTGTTGGTATAGCGGCTGGGGTTTTCACTGCGGTATGGCTGGATACAGTTGCCGGGTTTTCAGTTTGGGCACGCAGTGAAATACTGCAGGGATATGAAGCCAACATTACAAGCGGCTTCCGACGGTTATGCTGCCATTTGAATATGCTTGGTGGGCCTTTCCTCCTGCAAATCGCTGTGCCAAATGCATAAGTGTGGCGCGCCATACAAAACCACGCAACTTCAATACAGCAGACATTGCAACAATTCCCACCATGCATCGTGGTACCAATTGTTTCCGCTGACAGCGAGTGAGTGCCAACACCGTAGTCTCCGACATTGTCTCACATACGTGACATAATTTTGGACACTATATAGACAACCATTAATTACTCCATATTACTCCAGCATTGTGTTTACATTTGGGTTACTCAGGTTACCCTCTGGTAAACTAACATAATTATTGAAAATGGCCATAGAAATAGTTAGATAGCTGATTTACCCATTAAAAATTGTGATTTTCCATAGCGGCATTTTGTATGTTTACCCAAGGGTAACCATGATGATCCAGGCTGCATCCGCATCAAATGATGGGCCAGAAACCACCAGAGTCAGGCCTCCTCACAAGCCAACGCGGCGCTGCAGCAGGCGCCTGCTTTACCCTCCGGTAAACTAACATATGATCATATGGAAAATGACCTGGAAAATGACCAATTGATGGATCATTTACCTATTATAGATGGTGATGTTCCATTGCTATGTTAAATTACCAGAGTATTGTTATTACAATGGTTTCCTTAAGTATGTCCAGTTGAGTTTAGCTGCGACACGCTTTCTGTCAAAAGCAAACAATTATCTCCAAGTTACTCCATCTCACTGGCGGCAAAAAGTAAACGTGGTAAACAAATAGCCCAAAAAATCGTTTTTTTTGCCAAATACCCCATGGGTTTGCCAAATATGTGAACATGATCATCATCCTACTTAGGAGTGGGAGTTTGTTCAACAATAATTTGAGTAGAGCTTGGGATCTCTTTTTAGCTTGCGCTTGTTGAACCAGTAATTAATCAATTGTGTTATGTGCTGAAGCTCTAAAAGCGCAGTCTAACCCCAATGCTTGTTAGTTGACATCCCCATCTTCCAAGTGTTTTAGATCAAGAGTCTGCAGGCCGATTTGTGTTGGCTGATCTTCCCCACCAATGAAGTACCTCTATCTATTATCCCATATTTATCTATAGTTACCATTTGCATACCTGTATGTAGACAGACATGTATTGTAGATGCATTTGTGTGTGTGTGCATGTATGCGCCTTACATTCATTTTCACATGCAGTCATTGTCATAATTTTGTTACAAGGTCTCATCAAAATACACGTATGGTTATGGGTCAAAACCCTGGTACCCTACACCAAAGTCATAGCTGGTGAATGGATGGCGATTCCCCCATATGGTAATTTCATAGGTTTTGACCCATAACCCATCCCCATATACTTTATAGTAGATGAGAAATTCCACCCCTGAGGTGGTTCATATCCCCATACATTCCCGGCAATTCCCATCGTTATACCTCCTTTAAATTCCCATTGAGTGGTGTTCCATATAGGACACATATTATCCCATACAAAGACGTTGTGTCCCCGCGGCCACCGCGGCGCCGAAATCAGGGCATGACAACGGCCTCACAGGCAGCAGCACAGGTGGAAGTGACCGAGCCCATCCACGCGAGTTGATGTGCGATTTCATCAACAATATACATGGAATGATTAATGGAATGGTTAAAATGATTATGGTTAATAGATTATGGTTAATATGTTCATCAACTTTTAATCATTATGGTGAATGGAATGATTTATAATATGGGTGTATCGTGAATATGGGCAAAAAACAAGAACAACTGATTAATATGGATAATGGAATGATTGATATATGGGTGTATGGTGAAATTGGGCAATAAAAAAAAACTGGAAGAAACGTGGTTAGATAATGTATGAATCGTATGTGCTTGATTGAACCAACCATCTATGGGATGTAATTAGTCAATGTTAGTGGGATAGATCCGCAAGAATGTGAAAATGTCACAATGTTGTGGGTATGGTGAACTAACCTGGCTATGGAAAGTGGTGCATTTATAGTTGATTTACCTATTAAGATGATTCTTTTCCATAGCATTTTGTATTTTTACCAGAGGTTAATGATTTGAGATCCATGGAAGTGTCAGCCAATCTTCATCCGATGCTCTACGTGTGGCTTATGTTTGAACATTTCAAATTTGCATAGATTTAGCCTCAAACGTGGCATGATAAAGTCTTGGTAAACGTGCCATAGATGGAGCTAGAGCATATGGGTATTATAATATATATGTAAGTGTATATATATATGCACGTGCATACATTTACACCTTCATTTTGAGAGGTATTTTGTGGATATTCATGCAAACCCCCAGTACTACCAGTTTGCCGGGCCCGCACCATGCAAGGCCAGGGATGCCATGGAACAGCGCGGCTGAGTTCGCAGTTCGTGAAGCGAAGAAATGCGGCGTGTTGCGGTGCGTTGTGCGTTGTGCGAAGAAGTGACTTGTGATGAATCTGTTTCGTTGATTGGTCATGGAGGCATGGAGGTGGTTCAAATTTATTTTCCCCAGAAATGGACATTTGGACGATGTTGTTTTAATGTTGGCACCCCGCTTTGAATATGTCTGAGCCATACTGCTATACGCATAACTGGTTTGGAATGAGCTTGACAAAGGAGGCATAGTGGATTTTCATGGGTTTATGTTGGGCAGTTCTTATGGGTTTGACATATCAGTCAACGTGATCTGCTCAACAGGCTGTGAAAATCTGTGAAAGGTTAGTCAGGACCACAGGATCTGTGTGAAACCATTGCTACGGCCTGCTTGTCACACAGTACTCAACAAATCCAAATGTATCATATGGAACCCACATGAACCCAATGAAAGGCTAATGTGTTGCATCTTGCACAGAAGGCCATTTTCCTATCACGCTTCGTGGTCTGCCATTGGTTTCTTGGTTTCACCGAATATTGCTATGGAAAATGGTTCGTGTAGTTCCATGATTTACCTCATTGCAAATGATGATTTTCCTAGCTATGTTGCATTACCAGAGGGCAATATCCTTTGCTCCCTCATTTAAACTATGTTTGTTGCCTTGGGAACGTGGACACGGTCTTCAGTCTGAC
The DNA here is from genome assembly GCA_947184155.2 of Cladocopium goreaui. Classification (NCBI taxonomy): domain Eukaryota; class Dinophyceae; order Suessiales; family Symbiodiniaceae; genus Cladocopium; species Cladocopium goreaui. The sequence continues at coordinate 459,328 of CAMXCT020005279.1, forward strand.
CTTCTGTCATGTAAAGTTCAGAGCTTCGTTTTTCGCGCTGTCAGTTTTCGACACGACTTCCTTCAAATGAGCGTACATTTCACCACTAACTGTGCTGCTGTTTGGTAATCACAAATGGGGAAAGAGACTATGCCACTCATTCCATGGTCGTTTTTCCATCGGAAGGTGGTCGCTCAATACTTCTTCTTTATACTTCACATAAATGGCTTCAATTCTAGATTATAAATGTTTTAAGCTGAACATGCACCCAAAACAGGCTGCGGGTACCTCTTACCTTCGTACACACACCAGGACATTTTGTCCGTTTGATGTGTTTGTTGTGTGATGGTCCATCCAGATCATTTTGTTGTCTTAGATCCGTGCAAGTCATTGCTGCGGCACCTGTCCTTGCTTGGGGTGGGGGGGGGCAGGGCGGCACAAAAAATCACCGCAACGCAGAGTGAGGAAAGGATTGCGACATGACATGGTTATGTTTTTTTTAGTTTGTTTTAATTTAATTTTGTTTTGTTTTGTCAGTTTGTGGCAAGCAAAATGACGATACCAATTCTCACATGCAATGCTGGAGGTTTCAATGTGGTACTCACTCAGGGTGTATGTATGTAATGCACAACATGCACCTTGTGAACATGTAGTAAGAGGCCTTACATTGTAGGCTTTGACAGTATAGCCCATCAAATGATGGGATCACGGATTTGTACACGTGAGTAATCTTGATATCTTGAGTAAGAGGTCTAAATAGTTTCGTTGGATATTACATTGCAAACGGCGCAAATGATCTGAACACCACATATTCACATGGAAAAAAACTGCAGCCTGATATTGAGTTATTTGATCAACAGGACTTAGTGTACGGCGTGGTGTTTTATTGAATCACGACTCAGGTTGTTTACCTGTGGAACTTATGCATTGTTACTTGCGGTAGCTTTGACATATTGTGTGCGACAACTCTGACATTGCTGAACACAAATCAACTCACGTAGATATACCAGATTCAACAAGTGTCCTGAAATATGTTTTCAGACATAAACAAGAACTAGTTAGGACACTTGATGTTGAAAAATGTTGTAATTTCTCTCACACAAACATGCGTATAAATTTAAAGGTAAACTTCTGACTGCTACGCAACCATTGTGAAAGACAAATCAAACAAACATAGTTAGAGAGCACAGTTCAACAAGTGTCTTGAAATATGGTTTTAAAAATTTTAGGAACAAAAAGTAGTTAGACACTTGTTGAAAACAGGTCTCGATTCCTCTCACAACAGCATGCACAAAAACTCACATACTATAAAATATGTCTGTAGCTTCTGTGCAGTTTACATGTAATTTATATGCAATGAATTATATGAAATGTTATATGTTTTCTGCAAACTACAATACCAAAACCCAACAAAAGTGAAACCAACAGCCAAAAACCAAAAACCCAAAACCAAGTGAAACCAAAGCCACAGGCCAACAAAAGCCAGCAAAAACCAAAAAACAAAAACCAAAAACCAAGTGAAACCAAAGCCACAAGCCAACAAAAACCAACAAAAACCAACAAAAACCAAAAACCAATAAAAACCAAAAGCCAAGAGCCAAGTGAAGCCAAAACCAAAAGCCAAAAGCCAAAAGCGAAGCTCTAAAAAACCAGCAAATAGCACGCAAATCAGAGATTTTAGCTTCAAAATGCATCAAATAGCAAGGAAAGCTGCCCCAGGCTGAAAAAACATCTTAAAAAATCCTAAAAAATACAAAACAACACAAAAACATACAAAAACAAACTACCCTTCCGATTCAAATGAAAGGGGATGATATGGATGTGACTCAAACATTGGACCATATTAGACCCACAAAAGGCTGCACCATACCCAGATACGCATCCCATCTCCCAAGGGACTCACTGAAGTCGACGGTGCACATGTTTTATTGAAATCAAAAATTTCGGTATCCTACAGTTCACCAGTTCGCATAGTTGGTAATTACGGATGTAAATATTGATCTCTCCCATTCAGATAGGAACATCATGGTGTTTCACCACGTCCTCACATTTTTCATGTACCAACATCCAGCGATGCTCCCTTCTAGGTCGTTTCCATGGCAATGCCGGCCATGCCATCAGCCTACATTGGATCTACATTGGCTGGGTCTGCAGTTGTGGTTAAAAGTGCCGGGTGTGGCAAGCAAAATCGGTCGAACTTGGGGGAAATGAACTGCCGCCCCCCCAAATCTTTCAAGACAAGAGTTGCATTGGAAGGTTACCAAATGGTGAGCTACATAGTTGCCTCAAAATTGAGACAACATCAACAACACTAATTTTTTGTTTGATTGTTTTTTAGTTGTTGCATGTTATTTGCTGCTAACACACAGGCATATAGAAAGCAGTTCGGAACTGGACATATCCAACAAACATATATGTGTTTCAATCATGGTTCCGGAAATTCACAGAACCCCCCCCAACACTTCGGACACCTGTCTATATGTATGGATTCCAACAAAATCAAAAAACAAATCTGGAAAATGACTCTGTTTTGGGTACACATCTATTTCGGGTTTGGGCATTCGAACGGCACCCGCTTTTTGGCGCAATGGCAAATCTGCTGCCAATGTCTGAGGTGCGGTGAAACTGTGAAACTGGAAGTCCTGAGTGTATGATCATCACGTCATGCCTTGGGGCCATTGATCAGAAAAAATGGGGACTGAAACTGGTATTTCTTATCAAAGATGGGGAAACTGTAATGTATGGACAATGTATGAACATGTGGAGGTTTCCATAAATGGTGATACCCTAAATGGATGGTTTATAATAGAACATCCAATCAAAATGGATGATTTGTGATTTGGGGGTACCCCCATTTCAGGAAACCCTCATGTATGAAGATCTTCCAAACAAATTTGGATTGTAGCAGGCCATGGTCATGTGTCGATTCAGATGTCATTCCGCCTTCCTGTTTCAAATGGTTTCTGGGGTCACATCTGAATAACAGAAGAATTGAAACGTGAACATGTTGACATGTTTAGATAGAACAGTGTTGATTTGTCTAAAAATGGGATATTAGCGTCCCAAATGGGTACCAAATGGGAACGGGAAAGTCGGGAAAAATGTTCGGCCGAACCGATGGATGGAATGGGGTGCCCTATTGTGATTTTCTCACCTATTTTGTTTGTTTTTGGGACATTCCTTGCAATGGTGAACAATGGCGAGGTTCCTAGTCTTGTGGCCGAAGCCAGTTGCTTTGGCTATAGGAGTTTGGTTCTGTTTTGTGCAGTCCCAGTGCTAGCAAGATCCCATTTCATCCCATATTTTTACATCTGTTTGGTGTTGGTGAATGTTCAATATTCT